>MU228294.1:1411234-1461672 GCA_018584345.1 Thuja plicata
GATCCATTAGGATGCTTTAAAACATTTACATAAAGCTTTCTTGACCCTCAAGTTATGATTTAAAACAAATTAAAACTCTATAAATAGAATTACATTTCTTTATCTGACGTGTAAAACTCAGATCCACAATTTGCAGGTTCTCTAACTGACTGTCGGTTCTGACGGTCGGTTTTCTTGGTCATCGGTGTTCCTTTCTTGAACTAGTCATTGGGTATGCCTTTTATGTTCTCTGTCAGTTTTGTTCTCCAAACTCTGTCATCGGTGATGATCTCTATGTTATGTTATTGACCCGTCGGTGATGTCCTGTTCACTTCGTCAGTGCAACACTTGTTAGTGTTCGTCGCTCAATTCCATACTTAGCATTTTTCATGACCTTTGTGTTCTGTCGGGTATGCTCATTGTTTCTCGGTAATGCTTGTAGTCCGTCGGTAATGCTTGTAGCCTGCCGGTGATCTCTGTCAATGTTTTTCACTAAGTGTACTAATGGAAAAATTAATGTCATCAATCTCCCCCTTTCATATTAGTATCAAAAACATTGATATGTGCAACATACTAAGTGTATTAGTATGTACACCTATGTATACTTCTTCCTTAGTCATTTGAATGACTCCCCCTATGTATATACCGGTAAGTGTAAGTATATATACATATCCTTATGTACTTTTCTTTTCCTCTTTTTCTATTGATATATATTGTACATAACTATATTTATATATATCTTTTCCTTCTGTACATACAATATACATTTCTTTTCCTCCTTTTTTGATTCTAAAGGCAAAGGTACTTACATCTTGTCAAAAAGGTGGGAATGTGAGGACTTGATCTCTTCCATCATCTTTTCCCATTTCTCCTTTAGCATTTCTAGAGCCATGTGCTCCAGTGATATCCGTACATGTATATCATAGATTTTGTCTACTACAGACATCTCAGGGGTTGCAATAAGATTTCTTGCATCAAAAATATGCTGCTATAAAATAGTAAGATTAGGCAGAATGTGTGCCTGTAGTTTGGTAATCGCACCTCTTAGTTGAGTTTCAGCATCCCATATTTCTTTCCTTATCTTGTTAGCCTCTATGACCTTGTCATGATGTGCCTTGATATTGTTTGCATTTGAGGTTAGGCTTTGTGCACTTGCTGTGACATTAGAATCTATCTTTGCTAATTTGTCACTATTTTCTTTTGTAAAATTCTCAAACGTGCACATCTTTTGAACTAAGGTAATTGCTTCAGCAATCATTGGCTCTAATTGATGAGTTAGTTTAGAGAGATTTACCTTGTTCAGTGCCACTTCTGGGCCAATTTTATCAATTAATTTGTATTGATACTTCTTTTCTGCTTGTTCTTCCATAGCTTGTTTTGCATCGATATTGTGCTCTATGATTGCGTTGGTAAGAACAACTATTTGTTCCTTAACTGTAGTATTTACTTCAAGTTTTACCTCAGGAACAAGTTGTTGGAGAATATCTCTTACTTTGTCAAGTGCCATTGTTTTCGTATGTTCTTGAATCATTTTCTTTTGAATGGCTTTTCTTTGACATAGCACTCCAAACTCTTGAAGTTTATCATTGTCCAAAGTGGTAATATCCCAATTTGGAACTTCTATCACTTCATCCAGTGTACTAGCCAAGATGTCTTTCTTTACTATTTTCTTCTTCTTCTTTGGTTGGGTGGCAGATTGATGTACTACCATCTGTAAAGCATGAGATTGGGTTGACTTGGTAGGTGAGGGTCAAGAAGATGAGGCATCCTTTCATATCTAATCTAAGTCCACCGGCTGGTTTGGTGAAGATGTCTCCTCATTTGCCTTGGGTGTATCAATAGATATATCTTCTTTGAGTTTTGTGCCTTCATCCTACTTGACTCCTTCACTTTTATCTTTTTCTTCAACCTTTCTCAATGTATCATTAGTTTTTTTATCTGCCTCTTTGTTTCGATCTTTTGATACTTCATGTTGGTTGTCAGTTGCATCCTTCATTTTTATATCTGTATCCTTGTGAGTGTTGGATGCATCTTTATTTTCATCGGTACCCATATCCTTGGGTATATTATCATCTTTCTTAGATGATTTATCCTGACTTGACTGAATATCAATAGCACCTATTAATATATTCATGTTTATAGGTGTATTGACTGTTGCAGTGTCAATAGTTGTATCCTATCCATCAATATTTCCCTTTGCAGCATTTATGTCTTCATCTTTTTGAACTTCTGCTGCAGGGTCTTGTCTTGTAGTGGTATTGACAATGTTGTCTAACCATGATTCATCATTTATATCATCATCTAAGTTACCTTTTATTGACAATTATTTTTTGGTAATTTATTCATCCTCTAAACTGATGTGTATTTGACTTGCTGGTATTTGATCATCTTCACCATCTTTTTTCCATTCTTCATCTATAATGTCAATCTATTTCTGGCTAGTTATTTATACTTCTTCACTGTCTAACTCTGTTGTTGAGTTATCTCTCTGATTGGCAGTTTCCTGCTCATAACTGCTCTTCTCATCAGGGTTGAGTATCTTACTCCATGTATCATGGGTTTCTTGTTCTAGCTCTATAAGCTTCTCTTCAAGAAATTTATAAGCTCTCATCTTGGGTGAGAAACTTTTTGCATGTTTCTCCATGATTTCATTGATTTCTTCTCTTTTTGATTCAGGAGGCATAAGAGAAACTAGTACCTATTCTCTTATCCTTTTCTCCTCATGAAGTGCAAACGTGAATCTAGAAGAAATTATAATTAATATTTCTTGTGGAACATCACGTGTAGTGAATTGTAGTGGGATATAATAGTGTCTACACATCTTAGCAATAAGTGCATCTTCAATCTTATTCTATTCTATAGTATCCCATCCTAACCATTTCCTAATCTTAGGATGTCCAAGAGATGCAACTTCATAAATATACTTACATATTTCATCAATGTCTTCAGTGGGTTATGTAACCTTTTCTATTTCCTTTTCTTGTTTTGTGGCATCAGGTTCATCCATAGCTGAGTCCTCTAAATCCTCATTTATCTGAACAAATTTCCTCCTTTTGGCTGGTGCCCTGACTGGTTGTTTTTCCTTTGGTGTGTTAGGTTTCCTCTTATACACCTTTCCTTTTACCATGGGAGAAGGAGTTTCATCCTTTGATGTTTGACTCCTTGTTCTTGATTACTTAGGTGGAGGAGGAGGTGGTGAATTAGACTTCTCTTCCTCTGATTCATTTTTCTCTATTGTATCACCGATGGGTAGCTGGTCCTTGGTGAGTTCCTCCTTACCCTCTTGTTCCTCTTCACCTTCTCTTTCTTCTTCTCCTTTAGAAGATATATTCAAGTTCTTTTTCAAATTCTTCACCATTCTTTTTGACTATTTTACAGCCTTCTTGACAACAAGATTTGTTTTAATCTTCTGTTTGGCCTCTTCATAGGTACCAAATCTTAGTTGCTTGTTGTCTACTAGTTCATTTAATAGTTCCTTAATGCACTCATTGGCTAATCCTATTTTGATTTCATAGTCCAATTTTGAAAGCCATGATTTCCTTGGAACTACTGCTTGTATGTATGTGAAATCAGTATCTACCATGAAACATATTTCTTCTTAGTGTTCCTCTATCAGATTCTCAGGAATTCTAGTTCTTTCTTACAGCATTTCCTTTATGGTCTTGAAATACTCATGCATAACATTATAAAAATCTGTTCGTAGTGATTCTATGAATTCACCTATCTGAATGGTTATGGGTCTACTTGTGTCCCACACAACTTTTCCAATGGAAGGAAAGTATTCTTCAAATTAAAAGAATATGCACATTATGAGGGAACCAAACTTACAATTGTTTCTCCTTGAAGAGCTTATTGTCCACATGTTCTCCTCGATTTGATGTAATAGGATCTCTGCAAGATCCATCTTCTTCCCCTATTTGATAATCTTGTATCCTGTGCTCATAGCAGTACTAGATATGCTATTCATTCGGCTTGCTTGGAAGATCTTATATCCAACAACACATGCTCCAAAATTTAGCTCTACATTGGTAATGGTGTTGACCTTTAGTGCTCTTTTATGTGATTTAGCACCAGTCAGTTTTTCCACTTCTACCATAGATGGGTGCTTGTGAACCTGTGGTTTATTATTTGTAGGATAACCTGTGACCATGTGAATAACATCTTTTGTTATTGCCTTTGGCTTGTTTATCCATAGAGTCTTGTTGTGGACTCTACTAAGAACAATCTTTATCCATTCTGTTTTGAAGACCTTGGGAAAATGTAGTACATTTGTGAGTCCCTTTAATTCCAAGTGTTTGTACTCTTCTTTGAGCTTTCTAGCATCATCACATAATGACCTATAGGCATTAGCTAGGTCTAGATCTCCTATTTTTGAGATCTTATAGTGAATATAGGACCTTACGTCCTCTACCAGTAAAACCCTAGGTGGGATTCTGGAGAATGCTCCAAAATCGTCAGGTTGTGAAGCTATTTCTGGGTGTAACTTGTATTTAGGTTCAGCACATGAACATCTGCTAATAAGCTTGAAGGATTTTTTCTTATCCACTTTGATTTTCTCAACTCTTGAAGTCGATGTCGTTTTGGTTGCAGAAATTTAGGGCTTTTTGCAAATAAAATAGTGCGGTCGATGAGTGTTATTACTTATGGATTCTCTGTGATTGCCTGTGAATGTGAATGCTTCATGTCAAATTGATTTCTTCTAGGTCACTTTCCAAATTGCTCTTAAATTTCTCTGGTCTATTATGCTCTTCTCAAAAATTGCGGGTGCAAAAATGAGTTTACCCGTCGGGCTTTTATAACCTTTTTGTGCCCTAAGTTGTCATTAATGCTTACCAACTTGTCAGTATATGAAGACATATTTTGTCAATAGAGACATTCATAACATCTTCAGTGTCTGTGCAAAGCGTCAGGGTTGCTAGCGGTTTTGGAGACTTCACCGATGATTGTCACTGAGGTTGCAAAGACAACTTTTGTTGATTCAACATTCACCAATATCTGTCAGTTTACACTTAGGTTGTGTAATGACCGATACATTCTGGTAAGTAGTGCTAACTTTTCTATGTGTGTTCACCGATGCAAATTGTGCCCAATAATTGATGGTTTCTTTTCAATATTTTGATCATACAACAATTATTTTGCATCTTTATTCATGCCTATATTACAATATGAACTATGTGTAATGGAACCGATGCATAGTAAAACTTGTTATAATGTAGTTCCATACTTAATTATGAAATTTAGTTGGATGTAGTGATGTCACCAGATCCATTGGATGAGGTGTCACCATTTGCATTGCTTGTTTCAGCACCTTCAGTGTTTGTGGCTTTTACCCACATCTTGTTTCTCATTCTCTTCATGTCATCAATGGTATTTCCATTGGGATGTGTACTTGTGTCTATCAGTCAGTCTTTGCAATCTTTTATCACATGTCCAACCTTATGACATTGTAAACATGCCATACCTGGATTGGTCCAACCTCTTGACCTCTTGGTCCACTTTCTCATACAGTTGACAGCAATATGACCATACCTTCCACATGCTGTGCAATTTACCCATGTGTTATAGTCCCAAACATATGAGTTACTTACTCTTGTTGGTCTATAGCTTTTATCAGTTTCTTTTGGTGTCCATGCCTTGTTGTTCTTTTTCCAGCATTCCTTATGTGTATGCCAATTCATCTTGCATGTAGGAAAGTACTTGTCCATATAGGTTTTTCTCTTTGGATTTGTCACTTTGGACCTGCACTCATGTGCCTTGTGTCCTTTCTTTTGACATTTATAACAATTACCAATAAAAGTAGATTGTGCTTGAGAAAAACCTGTCATTTTCCTTCTTCAAATGTTTGAGGTGTGGCCTGGTTTTCCACAATGATTGCATGATAGCTTCTTGGATCTTGGGGTTGTGAAAGAATTCCTCTAATCTAGTTGATTAGAATATTCACCATTCTTGTTGTACCCTAATCCTGTGTAGTTTTTGACTCTTCTATGTCCATCAATAAAATCATCCATCCTTTTGTTGCTATCCTCAGCCTTTTTAATTAATTCATTGTGTTGATTCTTGACTTTGATTTCATGCTTCAATTTTTTGTTCTCTTCTCTTATCTCACCTATGATTTGTATTCTTTCAATGATTTTTGTATTTAATCTATTTTCTTCTTGACTCATGAGAATTATCTGGTTGGTAACTTCATGGTGATGCTCAGTGAGTCTTAGAATCTCTGATTCTTTCTCTTGTAGTTTCTCTGTAATTTTCCTCCTATCATCAATGGCTAGAGTTCTTTCATTTTCAGCTTTTCTTGCATCATTCATGACATCAATCATTTTAACCATTTGAGTCTCTTGACCAATTTGCAGCATCTTGATTTGATCTGTTAGATGTAGATTGATCTCTACTAGACTTGTAATTTCTTCAACTGATGTGTCTGAAGCTTTGCTCATTGATGATTCTGTTGTTTCAAAGTAATCTAGTATTTCCGATTCTTTGTAGTCTTTCTCATTCAGTCTGGTTGCCATAATCTTTCTTTCATCAAGAAATTTTCTCAGTTTTATTTTTGCCTCCTTATACTACTCATAGTTTATTTGCATCTGTAACTGCTCATTCTCAATAGTCATGTCCAGTCTGAACTTGTCCATTGCTCTGATCTTTTCTCTCAATTCTTTAATATTTTCAAGAAAGAGACTTAGCTCTGATACCAATTGTTGGAATTATATTGGAATGATGTACTGAGAGGGGAGGGGTGAATCAGTACCTCTAAAACTTTTTCTTGGTTAGCCCATTTAACCCTTAATCATCAATTTGTAAATTATCTTATCTAACTATTCATCTTTCTTTATGTATATGCAATCATATCATAAGTTCTTTAATATGTAACCATAAAAGAAACATTCACAAAAGTAGATAACACATAACACAAGATATGATATCGCAGAAAACTCTTGTTAGGAAGTAAAAACTATGGTGGGGATTGTTACCCACAAGAGTTCACTATCTACAGATAAGAAGGGGTCGGTTAAGGCTTACAATTGGTCACTTTTGATAGCCTACACTGTTAGGAGTATTATAGTGGAGACCTATTAAGATCTACTTCATTTGAAGCTTTAGCAACACTGTTAAGTGTGCACTCTGTTAAGAGATTTGTAAAGAATGGTTAAGTCTGCCTTCTACAAAAGGATTTTAGATGTGATGCACTTGTTAGAATGCAACTACATAAGTCTTTGATCTGATGATGTATGCGATCTCTAATTGATAATAATAGATCCAATAAAGCTTCCTATGTATAAGTAATCATCCTTCCATGATTGAATAATACCTTTGTCTACTCATCAGTAGCCTCTATGTGTTCTTGACAATTGATATGATCCATTTCTAAACTTTGCATGAATCTTGCCTTCTACTCCTTAGATGCTCATCATGGCTATCAACAATAATGAATTCATAACTCACAATTGATTTGAACATCTATTTATACTAGATTTTGGCTCAATTCTTGATTCATGCTTTGCAAGTTAACTCTAGATCCAAGGTTTACAACTTGACCTTCATCTTTAGTTAGATATGTTTTAGATCTATGAGGATGCTTTAAAACATTTACATAAAGCTTTCTTGACCCTCAAGTTATGATTTAAAAAAAATTAAAACTCTATAAATAGAATTACATTGCTTTATCTGACGTGTAAAACTCAGATCCACAATTTGCGGGTTCTCTAACTGACTATCAATTTTCTTGGTCATCGATGTTCCTTTCTTGAACTAGTCGTCAGGTATGCCTTTTCTATTCTTTTTCAGTTTTGTTCTGCAAACTGTGTCATCGGTGATGATCTCTATGTTATATTATTGACCCGTCGGTGATGTCCTGTTCACTTCATCGGTGCAACACTTGTTAGTGTTCGTTGGTCAATTCCATACTTAGAATTTTTCATGACCTTTGTGTTCTCTTAGGTATGCTCACTATTTTCCAGTAATTCTTGTAGTCCGTTGTTAATGCTTGTAGTCTGCCGGTGATCTCTATCAATGTTTTTCACTAAGTGTACTAATGGAAAAATTAATGTCATCAAAGCGTTGGTGGTATGTGAACCCTCCATCATCACGCAAAAATAAGTGGTTCTAGAAGGAGGGCTTGAGCTGAGATTCATTATTGGAACAACTTAAAAAAATCAAAGAGTTGATGGTATACAAACCCTCCATCGTTGTGCCGATAGAAGTGTCACTAGAAGGAGAGCTCAAGACCAAAAAAATTTATAGTTACGTGTACACTGAATAATTTGGATCTTGGGAAAATCTAGCTTGAATGGGTAGTCCTTTGTGTATACCAAGGGGTCTCCATAAGATTCCTTTACATGAACATAATATAATTCCTTTTTTCTTCCCCAATAATGGGCAAAATTCTATAAATCATGTAAGGACTTGCAAGGATCTAATACTTTTTCTTAAAATTGAACATGAGATGTTGTTTCCAAACTATTTGTCAAGAAATTTCAAGGTGTAGCACTTCAATGGTATGTGATACTTCCATCCAATTCTATTTTCTCATGGGTTGAATTAAAGGATTTATTCTTAATTCAATTTGATCCCAATGTGAGTTCACAAAATTCATTGTTTTACTTTGCTATTGTGAGAAGGACCCAACAAGAGTCAATTGCCCAATTCAATCATCAAGTTATTCTTATATATCAAAGGTTTCAAGATTCAAAAAGGATGGTGCATGATTTTATGTTAAAAGAACATTATTTCTAGTGTTTGGATGTCTCATTTGTGAGCACAATTAGATCTTTTGGTGATATTACTACCATAATTATGCATTCAACAAGGCTCTTTTCTTGGCACAATGTGGACGTGATGTTACAAATTGTATGAACAGTCCAGATTGAAGTTTCAATATGCAATTTATTGAATGTTTATAATCATTGTAGCCCTATGCCAATCTCGTCAAAATGTCAAATCAGGTGCAATCATCTCATGCAAGCAATTATCACTTGCTTGATCTCCAAACTATGCAATCAGTCTATAGAAAGAATCAGATCAATCATTTTCAAGATTAGAACTGGAGTCAAAATGCCCATTATACAACCTTTAATGCAATTATTTTACCTTTCAATGATGCTCCTTTGACTATATTTTCTTATTTTGGTTACACTCTAATTCTCAATGCATCAAATTGTGATGATATTTCAAATGGAAATTTTTTTGGTCATTCATATGAGCATGATAAGTTGTGCAAAAATAAAGATGAGATGGGTCTAAAAGATTATTGTATTTAAGAACTCAAGTTACCAAATTATTTTCCACAAAAATCAATCATGAGGTATCAAGAAATGATGATGAAATCCAAGAGGATGAGACATATTCAATGTTTCCCTAGAATCAATGTCACGAAGGATAAACAAGTATAAAATATTTGATATCTTCACAATGTAATTTTGGTGACTCTTTTGAGATTGAGAAAGACTCAAATGATGAAGATTTGTATATTTGCAATCTTGGTTGGGTGGATATTCCACTTGAATAAAGAAGACTAAATGAGAGCTTGCAAGAAATGGGTATTCATATGTCATTATCAGATTTCACCAAATATGACTAAATGTATAGTCAAAATTTACCGAAACAACCACCCAAATGCAATGGTGATGCTAGTTTTGGCATATGAAGCATCCACAAGAATTTTATCATTAGATCTACAAATTTTTTCTCCTTTAAGAATCCAAATTTCTCTAATGATGGCTAATCAATGATGCTCCTATGACTCTAATACCATGTAATAATTTTCATAAGGCAATGAAAGAATATGCCAAGATCTAGAAGCCCAATGAATATCACAAAAGAGAGAGACAAATTATATGATCAATTGATTGAATGGATTCAATAATGATCAACAATACATAACATCCAATTGAATATAATGTATATATGCCTAAATATATAGGAAATGCATGATAACTAGGAGATGAGAAAGAGATAACTTATCACACACACTAGGTGGAATCACATATCCACCAAAGGTGGATCATCCTCCATTATACAATGAAGTGTGTGAAACAATGTGAGTATGACAATGTGATAAGAGCACTAAAGGTGGATCTCACACATAAAGAGGAAATTAGATAACAACTATCACCACCAAAAGTGGAGTTTATCCTACACCATGTGCTAAAATAAGATGCATACTCCTAGGTGTATACTATGAAAACTACTATGTAATGTTTTACCCTAAATAAACTTAATTAAATTGTAATTAAGAATAATTAATTACACTAACACAATACAACAATTATCATGGATTAATAGTACATAGGAGAGCCCTTGGTTATATAGCCAAGGTGAGTACAAAGGAGTGAATGATACAATGACAATTATTGTTGTCTCATTACATGATAATCAAGAGATAACTTATCACCCACCACATGTGGAATCACATGTCCACCAGAGGTGGATAATTCTTTAATGTGTAATAATGTGTGTGCAACATGTGCAAACAAGGCGGAGGGTTATAAAGTGATAAGACTGCATAAGGTAGATCACTCACCTAAGCTAGAAAATTGCATCTACTATAAGTGGATATGATAAAATAATAGCATGATAAGTCTAAATAAAGTATAAATTCTCTAAATACTCCTATTTGGTCCCTAATTAAGCTTAATTAAAGTTTAATTAGGACCTAGATGACAATTAACCAAGGTAAAATACCTAAATTACACCAACACCCCCACCCCCCCTTAAGTGCAACTTAGGGAGAATGTACAAAATCTAACAATGCAAGATGGGTCTCGGCTACTAGGTCATGTTAGGTACCCATGTAAAAATGTAGTGCAATCTATCACAAATGGAGAAAGGGATAAAACCATGTGGGAGAAAACTCCCTTTCAAAAGAGAGATGAAAACACACAACTATATCAATGAGAATACTACAACCTCATGTGAGGATAAAGTCTCCCTCATTAGAGAGAAGAGAAAAGACCATGAAGCCCCTCCTCAATGTTAGATCTCCTAAAAATATGGTCTAATATGATTACCAATACTCCTCCATAGGAAGAAAATAGATCCAATTTTGCACTAAAAATGTCAAAGTATGACAAAACCAGGTACTAGTGTTGCTATAGATCTATTGTTGAATCACTCACTGCAATATGATAGAGATCGAGCATGGAGACACCTTCTTGAGAATCAACTAGATTTTTTCCAATGGAAAATTTATACATTCTAAGTCTCAAATGGATCCATGCACCAAGTCTCACAAGATAAATCCTAATCTACTAAGTACAGAAGGATTATATCAAATATGTTATCAATGACAAAGTACAAAGAAGGGTGGCACTTTATATCAATGCTTGTACAAAATATCTCATGCAAGAGAATACAACATATATGGAAAGTTGGAAACTGATAATGATGCAACCAGGAATGTGTTGCAAATGATCGCTAATGATGCCCTTTGATTGGACTGATGTGCCAAGAAAACATAGGAGTAACTAACCCCCCTCATTGTTGGTTGGAAGATTGATCATTGCAATAGGTATTAGGTGGATAAAAAACAGTGTTCCTAGTGTGCATATTTATTAACATTTGTTTTTAAAAACTTATAATAAAGTTTTAAAATTAATTTATTAAAAAATAAATAAATAATACCTTTTTTATTTTTTATTTTTTCTTTTCCTTTCTTGGAATTTCTATTTTATTGATTAAAATTTTCATAATTAGGCTATAATATAATTGCATCAATATTTCAAAATACAAAACTAATGTCTATGCATTACAATTGGAAAAATAAGCCAAATTTTGAAAGTACAATTTCTGATCATAGTCACTATTTAAACTGATAACACCACTATAAAATATAGAAAAATTATGCACCTTAAAATATTTTTTCATGAGCCCAAATCAAGCCTTGGAAGTTGCAAAATGAGATTATGCAATTTTCTAAAACATTCAAGAACTGATATTAGAAACTACTTACACCACTATGTAGAGCGCAAAATTCTACCCCAATTTTTTTTAAAAAAAATTCTCAAAAAAAGGAGTCCAAATGACTGAGATATTCACTATTTAAATATTTCATGTGTAATTATGATTCCTAAATCACTTCCATACAAGTCCAAACTTCAAATGGTTATAGAGTTGGCCTTCGGTGCCTGATTTGGATGAAACAAAAGTCAATCTTGGGATTTTTGGACCTCCTCAATTTGACACAAACCTTTGATTTTCACGAGTGAGATTCAATTTTTCCCTACAATAAAAAAACACAAAGATGACCCCCCAAATTCCACCAAAATATGCACTCAAATCTCTCGAAATATTATCCAATGGCTCTCTATGGGTTCTAATATCATGTAAGATTTGACTATGAAGGTATCCACCCAAGATCTAGAGGAAATGAAAAGCACAATAACAAGAGAGAATAAATATGATAAGAATAAAATATATTCCTACCAATAATGTAATATAATAATTACAAGGGATTGATAGTACATAGTAGAGGTCTTGGTTATATAGCCAAGGTGAGTACAAATGAGTGAATGAGACATTAACAAGTATCATTATCTCATTACATGATAATCAAGATACAACTTATCACCCACTATAGGTGAAATCACATGTCCACTTGAGATGGATAATCTTCCAATGTGTAATAAAGTATGTGCAACATCTGCAAAAAAGGTGGAGGTTGATAAATTAATATGACCACAAAAGGTGGCTCGCCCACATAAGGTGGAAAATTTCATCCACTATAAGTGGATATAATAAAATAATAGCATGATAAGTCCACTTAAAGTGTAAATGCTTTAAATACTCTTATTTGGTCTCCAATTAAGCTTAAGTGTAATCTGGACCTAGGTGATGATTAAACAAGGTAAAATACCTAAATTATACCAATAGTAAGGAAATCCCACAACATAGGCAACAAGGAAGCTGCATACATGCATCTTCCTTGAGATAGAAACATAGGATTATGGTGGCATCTTAAGGAGAAGATAATAATACAAATAGACACCTTCAACACTAATTAAATATCCTTTAGGAAAAAATGTACATGTAATCCAAGCCAAAGAGGGCATAACTCCTTTGAGGAAAGGAAAAGATAGTTGTAAAAAAGATATCTTGCAACAAGTGTGAAGGGATCCTTTGCACAAGGAGAGGAAGAATACATCTTTTCTCAAAGACATCTACCTCCAAGAGGGTATCTTTGACAAAAATAACATCATTAACTAAAAGAGGGGAAGGATAACAATAATTCAAAATTTCACCTTTTCTAGGTAAAGGGATTCTTGATAAAGGATAACACACTAAATCATTCCCAAGTGAGATCATTTTTAATAGACATACACTTTTTGAGAAAGGAAGATATTGCAACCAAGGATGTACACTTCTTGAGAAAGAGATAATTTTCAAGAAAAATGGACAATTCTATGCAAGAAAGGACATCATGTTATAAAAAAATACAACTTAAAAAGGGAAAGTGGATCCTTAGGAAGGATAGAATATTGAAACACTACTCTTTACCCCCAATAATGGAGAAAAGGATAAGAAAGGCTATTATGTTTCTCACAAAATAAGATTTTATATGAAACTATAGCACCATGCAAGACAAAGACCCCAACATAGGGTAATCTACTTAGGTAACATAATTTGGAGCAACATAATAAGGGGAGGGACTACTAAGGAACTATATTTGTAGTACCACTATCAATAATTTGCTCTTATATTTGAAATTCATTGGTTGTGTTGTCTTGGACTTACTAATATTAGTAAGAAGGAGAAGTGATTGTATTTGTCTTTTTTTTTAAATTGTTTGAGTAAGAAACAAGTGATGAGGCCAGCTTGAAGAGGATCATGAATAGGGAATTTTATTCCATGTTCCATTTTTCTAAGATATTATCTACTATAGCCTTTCTTGGAATTATGCTATAGGAAACTTTATAATATGTCTTTAATTTGGAAGGTGAAGTGATTTCATCATGGACCTTATTGAAACTTATTCTGTAGAGATGAATAGATGGAGGAGGATTAATCTTTATAGGTATTTTCTTAGTCCTATAAACATTATCCATATCCACTATATTAAGCTGAGAAGAAGTGTTCTCATCTATATCTTCCTCTTTTCTCAATGTTATATTAGGAGATTGATCATGTTTGAATTGCATAACATCATCTTCTCTCAAAA
Organism: Thuja plicata; assembly: GCA_018584345.1. NCBI lineage: Eukaryota > Viridiplantae > Streptophyta > Pinopsida > Cupressales > Cupressaceae > Thuja > Thuja plicata. The sequence continues at coordinate 1,425,366 of MU228294.1, forward strand.
TATGTTGATGGTTAAGATACTATGTAGGAAAATAAGGAGGATCTAGAGTGATATATGTACTTATATTAAAACTTTTAGCTTGTCTCTCTTGCACCAAGGTATCCTTCTAAGGATAGGATCCATTACTACTTCATAATGTTGCATCCCTATTGAGTTGATCATTGATAGGAGCATCAAGATTCTATCTTCACTGACATAATATATCTTAGCAAAGGTACAAGTGTTATTCATTTCAATATCATCTCTTATATTGTTATTTAGGTGTTTCAAAAGAAAAGTGACATTAAGAAAGGTGTTTATAATATCATCCTCTTATTTCAGAATATCCTTATGACTAAGATTATATTTAGATTAATGAAAAACATAAGTCATCAAGGATTCATCTCTAGAGGTAATTGCATTGAAATGAATATAAGGTGGCATATAACTAGTATTAATAGCCATGATATCATCCTATTGTACCAAATTATCCTCATAGGGGAGGTGCATTTTAGGAGAAGGATCAACATCATTCCTTAAGCCCTCTTCCTTAGGAGGGAGATCTTTAAATGAAGTATTGCTAGAGTGTTTATGCTCCAAGTTTTCCTTATGGGTGAGAACAATTTTGGGAGGGGAAAAATAATAGCTATGGATGAAAGGGACAACTATTTTTTCATCATATCCATAAAAGGGAACATCCTTTAGATCTTGAATAAAACTTGAAGTTGAACTTGAAAAAGAAGATAATATCTCCATTTATAATAAAACCATATTTTCAAACAAGATATGCATAAATAATGTATTTTATAAATGAATGCAAATATGTTTGTAAATCAAATTTAAAAAATTAGAACTATGCAAAATGTTTGATTCACACCGGGTTCACCAAAATGACGTGTGGAAACATATTTCACTAGCTTGTATGTGCAAACTAGGAAACTAGGTTTATTTATATTTTAATTATTTGGGAGGGGAGTGATCCAATTGGCTCAATATATTGGGCACAAAGTGGATTCAAAAGTCCCTTAAGAAGAGTTTAAAATTATATTACTATTATGTAAGGTGAATGTAGGAGCTATGTCAAAAGATGGAAAAGTGAGGGTTTTCAACATATACAAAGATGAAAAAAAATAGATATGTAGACAATAGAAGCCATTTTGGAAATACAAGACAAAGAGGAACCTATTTTTGAAATATGGGCTGAAATATACAGGACTACATTGGCTTGAGTGACCTTGACTTGGGAGTACCTGATGTAGAAAGAACTAGAAGTTCTGGGATCAGGATGTTTCTTAGAATTTTCCCTAAAATTTTCATCAAAAGTATTTGGTGTGATGCCAATCAAGGAAGCCTTAACCCTACTTTTGGAATCTACAGAAGGTAGATCTATAGATCTCTGACTCCTTAGTATGAATTTTAAATTTTATCTTCATAGCCTATCACCTACACATGGAAAGAAGGGAAATTGTTAGGATATGGGAATTTTCTTGGGTCAAACCCCAATTTTGGAATTGACCATGAAATCAAATTAAAAATGAATTAAAATTGAGGCATTTTGTAATGTATTAGAGGCTAGATCTGGAAATGAAGTATATGAACCTTATACCTTGTGGTTTCAATGCTCCTTAAATGTGATGAAAAGTGTTTGTGCAATTACATGATTTGACAAGACCTAAAAAGGAAATCAATCATAAAAATATGCTTGCATAAAGGTTGTTGAAAATTGCTACAATTTGACACCAAAGGAATATGGTGAAATGAAATTTCACCTCGAGTTATTGATGCTTGAGTGCTTGATTGACTTTATATATAATTGAAAATCAAGGGGTAAGATTTATTTTATACCTCTCCCCTTAAATCAAGTTGTTGAATTAAAAGAAAGCCAACATGGAAGAATGTTTCCTATTCTCGCAAGCTAGTGGTTAAATGATTTAAATTTGGACCCCTTTTATTGGGGCAAGGCCACCCGAAGTGACATTTTCCTAGGTTGAGGTCACCACAAGCAACACTGTCATGGGACATGGTAACCCCGTGATAACTTGAAATCCCAATGAAGGTAGGGATAAGGACCTGAGGTCTAGAATGTAGTAATGATGTCTATTTGAGCTAGTGTAATTATGTTTTAATATGAATAGGCATAAGAGGCCATAAATTCTAAAATAAGGTCTAGGTGAGAAAAAAATTGCATAGGAATGCAATTTATGATGCTACACTCTCTAATTTCTAGGTTAAAATATTTTTATTATATATAGAATGAAAAGAGCTCCAAACCCACCAAAAAAGGAATCCAAAGAAGGATCTTCATTACAAACATATCCAAATCTAGGATTGCCTTTAAAAATATGAAAGTAAAATTATTTCTGATCCAATACTTTCCATACAGTGTGGGCACCCAATCATGGAGGATAAACATTACATTAAATGCAATAAATGACAAAATACCAAGAGTGATATTTTGCCTCCTCCAAGAGCCCACTAGGAGAATCCCAAAGGTCAATCATTTGTCCTCTTCCCATGTCATTTATCAACCCATTCTAGGCATCCACATGTGATAAAAATGATAATAAATAATTATGTTCACAAACCACCTTTACCATTGCTAGTGGTCCCATCACCCCTTATGATTGAATCAAAAACAATAGTGAGTATAAACAATACAAAATATGTTTCTAATACACACAAATTGTCTTAGGTAATTTTCCAAGGATGTTGGAGCCATGTCATGGGATTTATAAGGAAAATGGAACCTTAATCCTAACAGATAAAACAATTAAATCTAAAAACCTAAATTTGAAAAAGGGGCTAAGTCCTAAGGTCAAACTCTATGTTACATGTTATAAAATGTGCATTCACTAATTTCTATAATGAAATAATTCATTACATAAAAATATCTAGGTAAACTAAATTAATTTAATCAATAACAATGTTTAAACTAGATTAAATCAGGAAGGTTGGTAATTGTAACAAATATTCGTACGTGAGGGTTAGAGGTACCTAGATCCAAGACTAATGATCAAAAATGTTGTTTTCATGTTGAACCCATTTGTCACTCTCCAAAAAATTATGTCCTCATTTCTGTCATGTAGAATCTATTTGTCACTATTCAAAAATTTATATCCTCAATCTAATAGATGCATCATAGTTTATATAGTTTCAAAATCTATTTAAAATGATATTAATCTATTTAAATATTTTCTTAAAATAATTATTTCCTTATGTTCTTTAGTATATTAATTTGATTAAGATATTGTTTAAGAACACTTTTAGGAGATTGCTAACTAGATATAGAACATGTTCCCATAGAATATTCCGTTTGGTAGGATGAATAAAGACTAATAAAGATTATTGAAGCCAATATTAACTAGAGTATAAATGATCTATATGAAGATGAAATTTTTCTATCCTTTTATAAAATTTAAGTGAGCTATATTAATTCTTTTTATTCTCTAAATCTTACATAGGAATTAATGACATGTTAGAAGTCTTCAAATACCAAGTCATATTAATATAGCATGTAAACATGTGTTAAATTGTTCATAATGGATCAAATTAGAAAAGGAATATAAGTTAAAATTTGGATCTAAATATTTAAATTTTGGTTTCCTTCACATACATTAGATGATTTATCTCACGCAACATGGCAATGAATTGAGTAATGTAAGTGATGACTTTGAGGCAAGTAATGAATGCATGGAATTGGATAAAAATAAGGTGTAGGGATGAGAGACTGGTGCAGGAGCACCTCTACCATAGGGTACACTCTTGGAATTCCTTCAGGGTTCCTAAGGTTTCATGTTAGTTTATAGGTTGTGTTGGGTCCTATGGCCCTTTTCTTTGTAATAAAAAGACCTATTTGCAAGATTAGCTAACATAAGGTGTACTTATAAACCTTATGGTCAAACTAAGTCAAAGGATCTAAAAAAATTGAATTTCTTTTTTTGGGGATGTCTTAGGATGTTTGGGATCAAAATTTGCCCATTTTATTTCCTAGAAGGTCATAGGGATTGGAGGTCATAAAAAAATGCAAAACGTTGTCAAAGTTGAAAAAGTTGCTTGACAACTTTTGCAACTTTTCTTGCAAATTTGTAAAAACCAATGACCAACTCCCTCAAAAGTTCCTAAATTTTGAAAATTGGTTATGGACGTTGGTTTTAGGGTATGTATACCCAAATATGTTGCATACACTAAGAGTTGTGTGAATGTATTTAAGTTTTGGTGGTATTAAATCAATAAAATTCTCTGTTTTCCTGCAACTATGTTATTTTTCCGTACTATAACCACTGGTGTGTTATTGATTGAGGGTTAGGTATTTCATGGTTGGAAATTAAGGTGAATTATTCTCCTAATTCATTGATTTTTATTCCATTTGGTGAAGGACCAAGGGAGATATAAGAAGACTTGTTTAGACTGGTCGACAAATCCTCATTTAGTCAAGGTTTGTAAAGATGTGCCTCTAACTTGTGTTTCTACCATGGAAAACCAATGGTCCTTGATGAAATGAAAGTAGGGTAAATATACCTTTATAATTCATGAGAACAGGGTAGGTAGTGAAAACTTTAGTGGTGATTATTTTCCATTTGGCGAATGTCGCATGTCGGCGACCCGAGAATTGGCGAATATTTTCCATCTATTCGATCAACCCTATCACCCGACATTTATTAATATTGGGTCTGAATCCCGTGCCCATCACCCATTGGTTTATTTAATTGTTCCATTTCTTACACCTTATCGCCAATGGAATATAAATTTTTGTCCCCATAAATTTAAAACATTCGCCTATAATTTCTAAGCGACCCCAAATGGAAGGCCTATATTTTCCAATTGTTTTATACATATATATTTATAGGCGGCGCCAAATTTTCCTAGCATATTACGAATGCATATTTCTAACCGACATAATTTTTCCAACTTTATTAATCATGTGAATGTATTGGACAACCCATAATTGACTTGAAAATAACAAAAGACATGTTATAATTACGTGGGCTTCGCCAATTCTAAATATTTGTATACCTAATACGGTAATACCTCTCGCAAAATTCATCAAATACGGATTACTATAAAAACATTTGATTGATAGCGAAGTTTTAGACTGTTGAGTGCAACTGTATACTGCATTGGTGAGTCTTGACTGCAATTTAATTTGAGGAAAAGGTAAGTGATACTTATTTTGTGACTCTGTAGTTTTGCGTTCATTATTTTTTAGTGGTAACTAGTTAGCAAATAGTGGTGACCAGGGAGACCTCAGACATGATTCTAGGGCCAATGAATCTAGAATCATATTTATATATATTATAGTCTATTGTCACATCTTCAACAATTTAACATTTTTATTTTGCACTGGAATTCGTTGGAGAATGGAGATGTCGAACAAGAATAAAGCCAAGGGTAAGCCTCCCGCAAGTGGGGAAAGCCAAGAGAGGCCAGAAAAATGTAGAACCTTATCATCTACTTTGGTCATGGTGTTGGAAATGTTTTTGTCCAAAATCAGGAAGTTGCTTCATCACAAGTAGATTTTGAAGATTCACAACCTGAAACTACACGACATATTGAAGAAGTAGGCAAACCTGATATCTCAGATCACAATGAATTTGAAGAATATTTTCAGTTAAATATCTAGAATATCCATAATGATATAATCGACTTGGATGAGACTAAGAATGTCAAAGATGATGATGGTGCAGGGAAAAAGAAAAGAAAAAACAATTCAAAGAAGGACAGGGAATCAAAAAATGATTGGAAGTGGGAGTTGTCAAGGAATTTTCAAATATAATGGGTGTCAAAGTATCCATTCATTGAACCAGTGGACAATCCAATTGAAGGTCAGCCTTCGGTAGAATGTAGATGTAAGATTTGCACCAAGATAAATAAGAAGGAAAAGAGGTTGCAGTTAAAAATTGACACCATAGAGAAGCATATGGGTAAAGTTTACAAAAAGAAAACCATAGATGGAGTTGAAAAATCAGTGATAAGATGGAAAACAAAGGATGAATCTTTGCATGTTAAGAATGTAGAATTATATGAATTTCAGAAAAATATACAGATGAAGCCTGCTCAAGTTAAAGGCTCTATTGAAGCTTGTTTTAGAAGAGCATTGGAAGTAGAACTAATGGGAAAAGTTGTTTAGTTAAATGTTGTTTTTAATATTTTGAGAAGAGGGCGTCCTATGCTAGACTACCCATCATTGAGTGCTTTATTACATTTTCTTAAAGTTCGTAACTATCCTAATAGTCATTGGTCATTAAATAGTGGATGGGAATGGGCAAGTTGTCTTGCCGATATTGAAAAAGAGGATCTAAAAGCAAAAACTAAAGAGTCAAATTTTATTGCATTGTCTTTAGACAAGGTTACAGTAGTAGATAATACTTTGTGGTTATGCATTCATGTTTATATTGTACACAATTTTGTCTGCAAACCTCATCTACTAACTGTGGCTAAAATGAAGGATAATGCGACAGCTAAAAATTTATTTAAACTAGTAAAGAGTTCTCTAATTGAATATGGATGTATAAATGACATGACGATTGCCAATAAGTTGGTGTGTGTTGGAGTGGATGGAGCTTTAGTAATGCAAGGCTACAGGGGTGGTCTTTGCACAAAGATACAATCTTCTTGTGCACTCTACATTACTCCCATTCACTGAATGGCCCACAAAATGAATCTAGCTTTTGGAGTTGTCAGCAAGCATGGTCCAGTACAAAAAATTGAAGTTTTAATCAAAGAGATCTACCAATACTTCTATCAAAGTCAAAAATGATTGAGGTAATTTCAACACTTTGACAAAGGACTAACCGACGGGAACCAGCTTCTAAAGGAGAATGATACTAGATGGATCTCTTTGGATGGACTAGCACATCAAATATTTTTAGAGTATCAATCGTTGCTTGGTCTGATGAACTCAAGTCATGAAGAAGCAGGGCTACCCAAATTACCTGATCTGCTGTGAAGGTTAAGTAATGTAGAGACACTCTTAACATTAGCAGGTCTTCTCCCCCTACTATAGGAAATGAGAAATATAATGAAAAAGGCCCAACAAAGAGCAATGTATATTTCATAATATGGTGTGCTTCGTCAATGACATGCATGATGCTAGATAATCTCTATCAATCATGTGATGATGTAAAATTTGCCAACTGGCTTAAAATCATAGATTTGGACAATCCTGACAAATTTTTAAAGATTAGCGTAAATGGGGAGTTATCTACAGAGGTACATAGACTTGAGATAAAAATGTACTACTATGCGAGGGTCTAGTCTAAGGAACCAGGAAGGAACAACAGGAAGTGAGTATCAAGTGTTAAAAGGGAAGACTTTACCAAGATCGTTGAGTCTGCAACTGCTTCTGTGAAGCGCATTGCCTATGATCTTTCCTCCGAGATTAGAGAAAGATTCCCTCTATTCAAACTACTTTAATCCATGGCTATTGTGTTTCCTTGATATTGGAGTATCAACAATTCAAAGGATTATTGAAGTAAGCCACTAGCTTTGATAGATCATTTTTGCAAAACCAAAGAGTTAAATGGAATAACTCTAAATGGAATTTTAGATGAATCTTGTTTGAGAGCACAATCGGGCCATTTTTCACAGACAATGAGGGAATAATATAATATTATGCAGAACCCCCACGAAGATGGATCGGAAACAAGGCTTTGGAAATATCTAGCTGAGAGCAAAATGTTGATTGATTTAATATCAAAAAATTTCAAGCTTGTTGATTTATGTCTAACCATGATATTGGGGTCGTTGGAGGATGAGAGATTTTTTAGTACTTTGGGGTTCCTAAAGTCAAAGCTAAGAAACAAAATAGACAAGAATTTGGAAAATTGCTTGAGACTCTATACATCTAGGTATGAATTTCATACTTTTCCTTATGATAGGGCACTCAAATTGTGGAGGAAGAAATGTCAAAGAAAAGGGTTGGGCAACATTTCAAACCAAAGTGGGAGTGATAGAGACAATGATGTGACTATCATTGACTCATGTACTGGTACTGGTAATTCTAGCATTGGACTTGAGTTAAGCGGAGGTATGCAGAGTGAAGAAAATATATCAAAGAACTAAGGAAGCTATGAAGTTGATGGCGATGAATCCAAGGATCCCGATAATGATATTATGTAGCAACTTGAACATTTATAGAAGTAGTAGGTCCTGGGTATTAATTAAACTTTTTGCAGTAGTCTACTGTCAGTTTCTATATCTCATTATCAATCATGCATAATATCATATTCCAATGTCAAAATTAAAAAACATGAATGTGGTTGATAATCTCATGAATTCTACAATTAATAATGGTTTTCATTTCATTATTCATCTATTATGGTACAATTATTAAAGATTTTTTTTATTTTTTTGAAAATATAGAAATTCATACGATACAATTCTTAGAAATAGAGATTCTCATTAATTTATTTACAAATATGATGCAATGTAACAATTCATTCATTAAAAGTAGTAAGAAGTAGAACACAACTCTGTGTGATTCTGTTTGCAAAAGTGAATTGACAATGAATTATGACTCAAGAGTCAATACCCAATTTCAATTTCATTAATTATTACCCTTAGCAAATGAACCTGAATTCCCTTTTATAGAAACAAGGGAGAAATAATAGCTTTAGGTTGATTTTCCTAATGTGAAGAGTCAAGACTAGTACAACATCTCTATAACTATACATTTCTACATTTGACAGACCGGTTTAGTAAATTACCAATAGCATTATAACATTTTCTACATTGATCCTGTTAAAAAAACAAAGTTCAAACTTGTTACTTTTAACTCAATTCAAGCCAATAGATAAATAATATAGAGATGATTGAAATTGAAAGTACTTTCACATACTATTTGGGTGAACCCAGAATAGTGGGTTACACTTTTTCAGAGGAAGGAATTAGTGCTAAAAAGTGTGACCAAAGAAAAATTAAAACTTACTTTCGATCAGAATTGACAAATACTTTCGATCATAAGTGAGTAACTTACGATAGAAAGTACCACAAAGTAGTACTTTCGATCAAAAGTACTAAATTACTTTCAAAAGTACCAAAAATTAATCAAATCATGAAATTACTTTCAATAGAAAGTAGTTTCAATTGAAACTAAATAGTTTTGATCGAAACTAATTTCTATCGAAATTAGTTTCTATCGAAACCCTCTGATTAGAGGCCATTTGCAGAGGCTAAGAGAAATCTGCAGTTTTCATGGCTTCGGAGCTCAAGTACAGGGCTTAAATGGATGAATAGGGAAACTTCCTTTTGCATAGAACAAGAACTTGGAATGAGCTTTCTAAAAAATATAGATTTGAGATTTTTTGAATTAATTAGGTCTATGTTTTTTGATGTGCATCAAATGTAGGTTTTTTATCCAATATAAACCTCCAAGTTTGACGTTCAATGAAAAATAGTAGAAAAGAGGGAAAAAAATTTGAAAAAGAACAGTGCCCTCAGGCTTTGAGTCTACTTTCTATCAAAAAAAAAAATTTGAATTTTGATAAATACACAAGTTATAAGCTATGTAGTCAAGGTATGTCTAAATTACGGTTTCCTCTACTTCAAACATTCATAAAATATGAAATAATCATGATAATGTCATCAAACCAATTGCATACCCTCTGTATGGATGTTACAAAATCAAATTTGAAAGAATCGCATTGATATCTATTTTATAAAAAATGTTATGCTCTATGAAGTCAATTTAAATTTTTGAAAATGACGTTTTCAGCAACATAGCAGTTTTCGTGGGAGAAAACCATAACCATTTAAATTATTTCAAAATAAAAAATAAAAAAATATATTTAGAATCTAGACAAAAAATTCTAAAAGACTCTAATTTACTTAATTGTCCGATTTCAAACAGTTTAACGACAATATGCATCTAAATCTAAAAGTTTTTTTCAAAATGTAGACTTCAATGTCCGTTTAGGCAAAAAAGTGTAACCAACTATTGTGGGATCACCCATTTTTGATGAGATAATTCTGCTAGTTTGGTTAACATGCTCCATTCTGCATCATTTGGAAGGCCAATATTTGTCAAGTTATAGTAGATGACCTTTAACCTCGTCAGTCATCCATACTTGTTAGAATGACTTGAAAGCAATGATCCTTCCAATACTGCATTCAAATTTGTCAATGGTTTGATGCACTTTGCAATTTCTTCATGAGTTGTGTCCTAAAGAAGCTTGCCTAAATCAATCCTCATTGTCTCCTCCAACATTTTTTGTAAGCTTCTCTTCCAACAAAATTTGTTAATGATTTACTAGGACCAGGACTCGGCAAACCATGACCTATCATTTCGGTTGTTGTTTGATTCATCTTGGTGAGCTTTCTCTCAAATAAGGAAAGTGTTTCCTCTACTTCCTTTAATTTCTAACATTTTTGAAAGACAGAGGTTGTTTTTATTGATGCACGAACGTGGTCATCAATTCCCTTGATTGCCAAATGCCTGTCACTGGTTGTGTTGATTTGATTCAAAATATGTTTTGTAGTTTTCTCTCTCTGGCAAAAAATTTTGTTCTTTTCAATGTGCTCTTTGAGCTTCCCAAAAACATCTCTAATACTTTCATTAAATTCAAAAAAATCACACAACCTATCTCCAGTCACCTTTATTTTCCCCCAAAGGTCTCTTTTTATTTGCTTGACTATATTTTTTGTTTGGTCATTCAAGTTGTTTATGTAAGTTTTAATTGTATTATTTGTCTTCTTTAGCTCTTCTCTCAATTTTGACATCTGGTGTTCACTCTATTTTTTTATTTTCTCTACTTCCTCTTCCCACTATTTTTCTTTTACTAGTGACTATTAAAATTAAAGCAAAAAATTTTAAAAAAAAGCCTCTGCCACTTTGAATCCTTTTCTCTCAAATGGGAACCCTCCCAATGAGAAAGGCAAGGAAGGAAATATCATTTTCTTTTGCTAACCATTAAAGGGTACATCTGTGCTCTCCATCTACTAAACATAATACAATGCAAATACCCTCTTTGTAACATGTATTGGAAGTTTGTAGGATTCTACCACTAAACTATAAAACCTTAACACAGTGTAGTATTCCATGAAGTACCAGTCAGCCAATTGTATTTGACTTTCAAGTTGAATGCAATCTCTACAAGACATAGGAAATCGAGGAAATGGAGTGCCTATAATTGTATGATACATTGGTGCCAAAAAGAAGTCTACAAAATTGTTATAGTTCCTTCTGTTATCACTCATCCTTATCTCAGGTGTCCATTAATATAGTGCATTTTGGACCTTACTTTGAAGCGTGTTTGTCTGAAATATTTCACGATGCCTTGCTAAAAGAAGATAGCACAAGTAGGTTGTGAACCTAAATGTCTTTTGTGAACCTCTTTTAATCATTAGTAATTTTTCTTGCATGCAATGAACAGTGTGTTCAATAAAATTATATTTTACTAGTTCTTTTTCATAATGAATCTGAAAAATCATTTCAAGAATGCTAGAACCCACTTCTTTGTTACTATCCAATCCCAAAAAAAATGCTAGAAAGGAAATACTATCCTGAACCCATTGCACAAAAATATTATAATCATAAGAAGGATTATGATCTAGATCCATACTAGAACTGCTTTTTATTCCTCTGATATACGGATCTTTCTATTTGGCATCTAATTTTTCTTAATTCTCTATCATCTTTCCTAGGTCAATGTGCATGTTTGATTTTTGTGCTTCAAACCCTAGGTCCAACAGACTAGAAAATTTAGTCTCTGTTATCGACAAAATTTCCTCTTGAGTATTTTAATTAACAATTGATTTTCTACTTTCATCATAATTTTTGGCGCAGAGCATGACAATTTCTGGACAAGGGAATACTTGAGGTAACACCATACATGCTGACCCAACAACCCACGCTGCAATTTTATTTGTCTTTGCCTTTAACATGTTTTTAAATGGAAAATTTTTTGATTCCTTCATTGGATCTTTCCACTTATTTTCAAGTGCAAATCTAATTTCCATGATTCCCTTATTTCCATGGATAACAGGATCAAAAATATCATGGAATTCATTAGTGAAACCTGGTGTTTTAACCAGTTTATGGAATTCTATTATCTCTATTTCCTTTCTTTGCCTTTTACTCATACTCTTGGTATTTTGTTTCCCATTGTGGACTGTGGTATACTAGTATTACAATTTACTTGTACAAAAATTCAAAAAATTATATACAAGTGAGAGCTACAATTTACAGGCGTGTTTGAAAATTCAACCCTAATTCTATGACTACAATCTAAAAAATAAACCGCTAGATTTAAAAAATTTAAAGGGTGGGAGGTGGGTGTTCAGGATTTTACCCAAAAATTCAATTTGTGCATACTATGAGTGGGCAGAGAGCTGAGAGACTCTGTTGCATTCCTCAATCCTCAACCTAGAAGTTGTAACCCCTTTCTGAATCTCCAATATAATATACTAGTAAGAAGTGAAAATATAAAAACTTAGGTTAAAATTGTACAATTGTGAGTAGTACTAAATCATCACTCGTCACTGTCACTCATGTTAACTTGTATTGCTTCTCCAGATATTTGAGGTCACTAGGACACATGTCACTTAATTTTTTGGTCTGTGGTCAAATTGAGCTTATTACTTATTAAATGTTAATTCAATGTTTTAATCCAATTATGATTTTAATTAAACTTAGTTGAGTGTACACATGCCATGATTTTGGAATAGGTTTGCAAAATTGGGGTTTTTTTCCCTTTTGGCCCAAAATACATTGCATGTTGTTGATCTGTGCCCTTCCAACGGTCGTTGGTTTCTTTTAATCTTCCTTTATCTTTCGGTCTTTCGGTCGTCATCGAATGACACCGATTGAATGAGTGTACATGTGTCATGATTCTAGAATAGGTTTGCAAAAATGGGGTTTCTTTTCCTTTCGGCCTGAAATACACCGCACGTCGTTGATCTGTGCTCATCCAACGATCACTGGTTTCTTTTAATCTTCCTTTATCTTTCAGTCTTTCGTTCGTCATCGAATGACACTGGTTGAATGAGTGTACACGTGTCATGATTCTGGAATAGGTTTGCAAAAATGGGGTTTCTTTTCCTTTTGTCCCAAAATACACCACACGTTGTTGATATGTGCTCATCCAATGGTCACTGGGAGTCACTATCATGTGTGGCGGGTCCCACTAAATAAATAAATGAAAAAACTTTGAATTATATTTATTGGACGACACCGATTGTGTGAGTGGTCATGTGTCATGATTTCGGAATAGAATTGAAAAAATGGGGTTTATTTTCCCTTTCATCCTAATATACACCGTACGTTGTTGATCTCTGCTCATCCAACAGTCGCCAAAACTATAGTTACATGTAACACCATACACCAAAAATTTATTAAATTAAAATTAGATTAAATATTGACACTGTCTAATATAAAAATAACTAATTAAATTATTGCAATCACAGAAAACTATCTAATTATTTATTAATTTATTACTACTTATAGTTTATAAAATGCTTTAAACCTTTACAATTCCACATTCGCAGTCGCACACATGACACATAATGATAATACATTTGTCATTGACATGGAAAAGTTAAGTTATTACTCTTAAATAAATCACACACATACATTAAACATTGTTACATTTTTTGGTTCATATTATATGATATCACAGAATCACACATCGATTTGGCAATGTGAATGGGTATATAATTTATTATTTATCATTTATTAATAGTAAAGTCTTTAGATTTCTTTACAAATTTGCAATTAAACAAAATTATGCAGACAATCTATTATCTCACACACTGATATGTGTCTCGTTTCTGGAGGAAGATAGAAAAATTACAATAATTATGCAATTTAAACAAAATTACAGAGTGGAGAGTCCAAACAATCTATTATCATTCATTAAGAGTCGAACAACAAAATTTTCATTAATTATTTTGAAAATTTGCATCACTAATATTATAGTATACTTTATAATTACTTTATAATTATAGAGTTTAAATTTAAACTATAGTCACACTGTAAACCCCTACAAAATGGGAAGTATCCAAATAGTTACAAAATTTATTGCCACAAGGGCACTGGTTGATCATATAAGAAAAAAAAAATGAAATGCAGAAACCCCGTTTCAAGAATAGAAATACTAAGGGTCTTCATCTCCATCCCTATATGATAAGAAATTTTTGTGGAGGATAATCTCCCTAAATTCATCGAGCCAATTGTAGTCCATCTCCTCAAAGTCGTCGAGGTGAAACCACTTCCATAGGAAGTCCCTCCCTAGCCGCACACACTTTTGATGCCGCTTCAGCTACATTTCATTAAGGTTTAGTAGGAAGGGTTTCCTTTCCACATTGCTGACTCACTGGATAAGCTTTTCAATTTTATCATCCCAAGGGATACCCAACCTTGGTTCTGTGAAGACAACGAATCGGACGTCGTCCACCAGAAATTGATCCTTGAAAACATTCCACAGAAGCATAAGCATGTCTACCTTCTCTCCTCCAAGGTTGAGAAGAGACACCAGGAAGAGGGATGTAATTTCCATTCTGACGTGGTATCTCTTCTCATTGTGAATGAACTCATGGTTGAGCACCATCAACACAATATTGTTAATGAAAGAGCCCACTTCCTTGCAAACGAAAGTGAGAACTTTGTCTGGTATCCTACCCAAAAATGGATTTTTCTCATCAGTGGATGTAGTTCTCAACCTAATTGGTGTGTCCATCTCTACCTGTAGAGCCTCGATACCCTAGGGCCTAAATTAAAAACCTAAATCTTCAAACTAAACACAGAAAATTGAAATTCTACGAATCTACAGAATCACGGATCTAAAAACTTAAAACCAGAGGGTAGAGGCTGAAAGGCAAAAGCAAATTGAAATTGATGAAGAAGAAAGAAAGAATGTCTATTAATAGACTTGTTCCATATCTTTCATATCTTTAGGTAAATCATTCCCATTAATGCACGAGTGTGGGTAATTACTAATATAGTCACTATACTAATAACTATAGTTTGTACTAGTACAATTTTGGAAACCGTGCAACGTGCCTGATGGATAAATAATGTCACTTTCACTATGCCAAGACATTCATTTCTCACAAGTTATCATGCCAACCTTGCAACATGTATCCATTCTGCAGACTTCCTGCAAAAATCAGTTTCTTTTGAGAAACTGTGCCTGAGATAAAACTCTAGCCTTTGATCTACGATCAATCAACGGTCTGAATTAATAGGTTTACGATTTAGGGTTCTAAAAATATAGGTTTAAGGTATGTGTCAATGGCATCAATGCTCATAGTTGATAGTACAATGTACATACCACGTGCAGTTTCCAAATGTACATACCACTTGCAATTGCCAGTGACGGCAGACATCTCCACTACCAAAGAGGCGATATTAACTCGATGTGACTGGGAGTCCAAAAATTGTAATTATTAGATGCTTTATGAATTTTCATTTGGAATTTTCTAATTTTAGATTTTATTTTTACTTTAAAGTTTAAAGAATAAATACTTTAAGCTTTCACAATTCGGCGGTCGTACAATCACACATGTGACATTATACATGCAAAAGTTAAGTAATATTAAGTTATTAGTGTTAAATAAATAACATACTGTCATAGATTAACATTTGTTTGGTTCATTTTCAATTTCACAAATTATAAAATCACATATGTCACGCACATATTTTACAATTAAATCCATAAAAACAAACTGAAATGAAGTTGCAAACTTTTCATTAATATTTTCTATAAATTTACAATATTTAGAATTTCAGACTTGGAGACTTGAAGTCCTTACAAAACTTTAAAGACAAAACCTACTAGAGTGAAAATTTCAAAATTTCAGGCGGAGGCCATAGGTACACAACACTAAGGATTTTCCCCTCTATCTAAGTATAACTTTTCAGAGATGATAAGCTCTGCAAATTCATACAACCATCCGTAGTCCACCAAGTCATCCAACAAAAGCCATTTGCAAAGAAAATCCCTACCAATCTGCGCCCATTTCCTATGGCGTGTCAACTGCTGAACATCCAGGTTCAAAATAAAAGGTTGAATGGCCACATATTGGTCTAACTAAAAAACCTTGCGTAAATCACTTTCCCAAGGGATCACCACCCTTAATTGTCCATAAACAGCAACCTCAACAACGTCACCCAGGAATTCATGTTTGAATAGCTTCCTTAATAGAAGGAGCATATCCACCTTCTCTCCCCCAAGGTGCATAAGAGATGCCAAAAAATGGGACATAATGTCCATGTTGACTCGGTACCTAATGATATTTTCCAAAAATTCACAGCCCAACACCATCCTCACAGCCTCATTTGTTAAGGGTCCAAACTCCTTGCAAACTGATTCAAGGGTTTGGTCTGAGACCGGGCCCAAAAAGGCCTTTTGTTCCTCCCCAGATGTGCTTATGAAATGGATAGGAGTGTCCATCTTCAAAAAACAACTAGAATATTTGAAATTATACAAGCATAGCCTAAAGACCTAAACCAGAGGCAATCTTTCAAGCACTAGCAAAGGTAGACCCAAACCAAAGGAGAATTGAAGAAGAAAGAAGTGTATATCATCTATAAATAGCCCTCAATTCTTTCTCTAACCTAATTAATTCATTTGTCCTTCAAAATTCTGTAAATCTTTCATATTAAATATGCACGAGTATGTGAAATTAGTTCATTTGTCCTCAAAATTCTATAAATCTTTCATATTAAATGTACGACTGTGTGAAATTAGGAATAGCTAGATTTAGTGTCAGTGATAAAACATTTCTTTTATTAATGACGACTGTGATATATTATCAACCATCCACGTAAACAGATGTAAAACTTGATACATGTAAATAATGATGTCATTACGTTATTTACATTAATTAGATAATGGTTAAGGTGTAGATTAATTTGATACGTGTCAACATTCTGGTGACTTCTTGAAGAACTCTATTTCCTTCAAGAAATTGGGCCAAAATTAAACTTCAACCATTGATCTAGGATAATCAAACAGTCTCAAATAAGACATTTAACATTATAAAATGATGGATGTTGGCATTGGCCCACATGATGCATTGACGAGTCCCATCTTTTGAAAATCACCAAATAAAATATTTATTTTTCCCATATTTAATGATAGATTAGCCATTAAAATAAATATAATTTCAAACGATACATACAATTCGCCAGTAAAAAGATTTTTTTTCCCTTAAAAAGAAAATCATTCGCCTCATATAGTATATTTTTTTAGTTCAAAAGAAAAACATTCACCTCACACAATATATATTTTCCCCCACCTTAATGTATTATTTGCCACGATTTTATAAAATTTTCATTCGGTAGGGAAAAATTTGCCTTCGCCTTTATATTATTTTCCTAATTTGGAAAAATAATTTGCCATCATCAATAAACATTTTCCCCTAAATTAATGTATGATTCACTAGGATTTTACACATTTTCCTAGGAGGGGCTTTCTTATAGTTATCCCTAAGGGTAGGAGGATTTTGTTTGTCATTTTTACCACCAAGCCTTAGACCGAGCATCCCTTATGTGCTCAGTTCCAGTTTAAAACAAATTGGTGCACAATAAGGTTGGGGAGTGGATAAATGTTGTTTTTATGTTGGATTTAGTGTCATTGGGGATAGGCAGACATATACCAGTCATTGATCAATTTCCTTGAATCCATTTGAGAGCATTATCTTTGTTAAATAGTCTCAATTAGGCTTATTAGGTCTCTAATCACAATGAGCATTTGGGGGTACAAAAGTAGAGTCGGGTTTTGAGTCTCCAGTGGGAAGTATAAATCATTAAAGGGTATCTGAATCCCTAACTTGTTTCACAAGTCCTCTAATACTTGTGAAATTTATAACTGAAAAACCTTGTCCCAAGGGCTACTAGAATGACTGGTCTATTAGGTCTATATTGACAGTTTTTCTTTTGGGGTTGAAAGGATAACTTAAGAGTCTTGTGAGGGTCCTAATCTTGTTTTATATGACTAGTTGAACCCTAGAACACTCTCTAAAAATAATTTGAATGATTTGTGCATTAATGATGAAAGGAAGGAGAGCTCTTGAAGGACCTTTTGTCATGATTTTGAAGACACTCTGGCTCAGTATGAGTGGAAGGAGTTTGTTTACAAAATCTCTTGCACAAAGGGATTGAATGGTAAATTGAGAGGGTCCTTGTGATATTATTGAAGAGGTCCCAAGGGAAGGAATAAGGAGAGACTCACAATAGTGATTCAATTGGTAAGTGGTTGAATACTTAAAGGTTTGGGCTCATAATCAACCTTTCCCTGCTTCATAGTGGTATTAGATCAAGTACAGGTATTTGGAGAAAGGTAAGATATATTAGAAGGGTCTAATCAAGAGGCTCAAGGGTCTAATCAAGGGGCTTGAGATATGCCTCCCAAGGGGATTATTGTTGAGGTCCTAAGAAGGTTCCAAGAAATAGAGGAAGAAAATAAGAAATTGGCAGAGGAAGTCAGAAGATTTAAGGGTAAAGAGAGGGAGTTCTCTGAAGTATAAGAGGAAGTGGGGGATGAGGAAGAAGTCCCTAGGAAGGAATAGGTTCCTGCAGAATATAAATACTTCATTGATGCCCTTAAAATGATGGGAACAAAGGCCTCAGATCGAAGAGGATACATCCCTACCTTTAGTGGGATAATCAATCCAGATGAAGTGATGGATTGGATTGAAGCAATGATAAACCACTTTGAGTGTGAGGAGGTTCCTGGGAACTAGAGGGTGATGTTAGAATAACTGAGAGGGGGGGTGAATCAGTGGCCACAAAATATTCTAATAAATTAACCCAAAAATTTATTACCATAATTATAAGCCTCTAGTTATCTTCATTCCTACAAGATGAATGCCTTTAGATAATCTTATCAAATAACTACTGCTCGGAGTTCTCTGTAAAACCTTATTCTTTATATTTACTGATTAACATTCTTTCATTTACCGAAATATTGTAAATAACTTAGTGTATACCGATCAATCGAGATTAGTTATTTATAATGGAAAACACTAAAGTAATGACTCAAACACATTTACACATGGATTTTTAATGTGGAAACCCTGTTAAGGGAAAAACCACTTGGGACCGGTAACCCAAAATTTTCATTCTTTTGAAGTGATCTTGGTGAAGAGCCAACCCTATTAAAGGTTACAAACACACTATTAGGTGTGACCTTTTTAGAGGATTTAAATAGAATAGTTTGTCACTTGATATCTGGCATATCAATGCTATCTTTATGACCAAACCCTATGTATTTTTTCACTTGATATCTGGCATCTCTATGCTATCTTTATGACCAAACCTTTTGATACTCCTTAGGATGTATCTCAATATATAAAGGATTTTTAAGTCCTACACAGTCAAGAGAATTTCTCATCCAATGGTTAAATTGAAATAGTATATGATCTATTCATATATACAACTTAGACTTGCATATTTTTAGATCTATTGTAAGCTCATAATACCTTTCTGATCAATGTATCCATTCAATAACTTTGATCCACTTCTTTATACTTGGTGATGTTGTGCTTCTCTATTGCTCAGTGTCTGCAGAAATATAGCTTTGTTTTTTATCTTGATTGATCAAGACTATATGAAGTTGTTCTTCACCAGTATACCTTCAGCATCTTCTCTATTCACCCCTAAATTCATAATTAATTACCTTCTCCCTTTATAGATATCATTTCACCATTTCTCATCCCTTGACTTTCTTGTTCTTGGCATGATCCGCAATTCTAGCCAATCTTTCTTTAAAATTATACTTTAGTTTTATCCCATAGATTTCTCTTAGATAACTGGAATAAAATAGCTTTAAAAATCTCACTTATCTGTGGCTTTTAAATTTTCGATGAGAACAATATTAACAACCAGATAACTCCATATTTATCTCTTTCCAGCTAAGTAATTTATCATTTATGAAATTTAGATCTTTTCGGTGTTAAAATCCTTGTTAGCTTTGGTCAACACTTCAGTTCTCCTCGGGCATCTCCGTCTTGGTTGTCTGTCTGTCAGGGTTTTCTATCTATCAAGTAACACTATGATTCTTCTTGTCAATAATGATTTCTCATTTTTCATGCTCAGGTATCACTATGACTTTCCTCTTGGGGTTCTCTATCTATCGGGGTCCACTGTCCGTCGATGTTTGTTGTCAATTGGTGCATACTGAACTTTTATGCATTACTGATAGCATAACCTTAATCTTTCTGGATCTCTGAAGTATTTGGCATTATTTATATGACCAATCAGATTATATCAAGTTGACATCAATGAAAATACAATACGTTAACTAATTTAATGTCTTGCATTAACTTTCTGTAGCTTGGTGATCATCAACTTAACATCTTCAAACATTCAATCTATTATAGTTCATCAATCTCTCCCTTTGGAATTAATGGAAACACACTACATTGATACTAATACAATATGAAATATATCAGTTGTAGTTCATCAATTTAC
Organism: Thuja plicata; assembly: GCA_018584345.1. NCBI lineage: Eukaryota > Viridiplantae > Streptophyta > Pinopsida > Cupressales > Cupressaceae > Thuja > Thuja plicata. The sequence continues at coordinate 1,445,755 of MU228294.1, forward strand.
CAATCTTTTTGTTCTATAACGAATATAAATGTATGGCTCTCAGTAAGCTCTTCTAGCTTAGATTTGTATCTTGCATAGTGCTTTCTTCAATCTTCATTCCCTTCACTGGATAGATGTAGAAATCTTCACATTCTGTCTTTGATGTTGTCTCTCTCTTTGACTTTTTTTTATCCTTGATCATCTCTTTTTCCTTTGACAGCAATATAGAATACTCTCTCCCTTAGGATTTCTTCTCTCCCTTTCAATAGTCATGATGGATATTTCATATGTAATATTTCCCTTTGGATATTTTCTCCCTTATAGGTTATATCTCTCTCAATTATTCTTAGGATACTCTCTCCCATCTGGATATTCTCTCCCTTGACAACAATGCCAAACATTCCTTTCATCCTTTTTTTAAATTTTATAATATACTCCTTGAATTTCCCTATCCATCAGCAATAGAATGACTCTGGTGTTCAGTGCAAATATGTATCTTTCTGTGTACTGATGTATCTTTGCAGTCCATCTCTTTTCTTGCATCAACATGAATTATTTCTGATTATGTGTAGGCTGATGCAGCCTCTTAGTCAGCTTACTGACCAATAGACAAGGGTTGGACCCCTAGTCTCTTTCTCAAGTACTCAAATGTATCTTTAGGAAATGGCTTTGTGAATATGTCAGCTAATTGTTCCTTGGATTGAAAATATTCTAGTATCACCTCTTTCTCATGTACTTGTTCTCTTAAGTAATGATACTTGATTGCAATATATTTAGTCTTAGCATACATGACAGGATTCTTAGAAATGTTAATTGCACCGGTATTATCACAATAGATAATTACTGGTTAAAGAATTTTCATATTCATACCTTCCAGAAACTGTTTGATCCATGCAATGTTAGAGAAATTTACAGTAGCAGCCACATATTCTGCTACTGCAATAGATTGTGAGATGCATCCTTGCTTCTTACTGATCTATGTGGCAAGTCTGTCACCCATGAAGAATTCTCCTCTAGTTGTGCTCTTTCTATCATCTAATTTTCCAGACCAATCAACATCTGTATAGACTTGAAGCTCAAATTTTCCTTCTCTTTTATACCATAATCCATAGTCCTCAATGTTCTTTAGATATCTCATAATTATTTTTACAACAGGCATGTGTGATTCTTTTGGATTAGCAGAGAATCTTGCAACTATTCCAACTACATGTGCTATATCTGGTTTGGTATGAACAACATACATTAGTTTGCCAATCATTGATCTATACAAGGTCTGATTTACATCATTTGATTTATCTTCCATTTTCATCTTACATCCAGTATCCATAGGTGTTCCAATTAGTTTGGAATCTTCCATCTTGAATATCTTCAACACTTCCTTGATGTATTTGGATTTTGTGATATATATGTCTGCATCTTATTGAAGAATCTATAGACCAAGAAAGAATTTGATCTCCCCAAACATTAAAATCTCAAGCTCTTTTCTCATTTCATTAGAAAAATATTTTTGTAACATATCATTACCCCTAAATATGATATCATCAACAAATATTTCAGCAATCAAAATGTTATTATCAGTATCTTCTTTTAAATACAGATTGCTATTTTCACTTGTTCTTACAATTCCAATGGTTATGAGATAGGAATGAAGTCTTTCATACCAGGCTCTAGGTGATTGTTTCAATCCATACAAGGCTTTGTGTAGTCTACAAACCATATTTCTCTTGTCAGGATCAACAAACCCTTCTGGTTTTTCAATGTATACCTCTTCTTCCAATATTCCATTTAGGAATGCCAATTTGACATCCATTTGGTATACCTTGAATTCTTTGAATGCAACATAAGAAATTAGTATTCTAACTCCTATTATAGCAATGGGTGCAAAGTTTTCTCCATAATCAATACCTTCTTCTTGTGCATACCCCTTGCATAATAACATTGCTTTGTTTCTTGTGACTTCTCCATTCTCATTCAGCTTGTTTCTGAATATCCATTTGGTACCAATGACATTCTTGTCATCTGGTCTAGGTACTAATGTCCATGTATTGTTCTTCTCAATCTTCTTTATTTCTTCATTCATAGTATTGACCCATTCTTCATTCTCTAGTGCAGTATTGACAGATTTAGGCTCAAAATCACAAATTAAACATCTAGTGTTCAGTGACTTACTTCTTGTTCTCATTCCAGCCTTCTTGTCTCCTATGATCTGGTTTTGTGGATGGTGTCTACTGACATACTTGGAAAGTATTGGTTCAGCTCTTTGTTCATCATTCTGATCATCATCTTGACCTTCATTCTGATCTCCATCACTCAGAACATCATTTTCCTAATTTTTGGTATTTGCAGCCTAATGCTCAGGTGTAATGTTCTATTGCTCGGGAGGATACACTGTTGCTCAAGTAGAGTGTCAGGTTCTTTCGTGTAAAAAAACTTGTTGTAGTCTTCTGATTCTTTTATGCTTTCCTCGTCATTTTTCTCTGTATATTCATCTATTCTGATATTTGCACTTTCAATGATTTTGTTAGAGGACTTGTTAAGACATTTATAATCCTTTCTCTTGGTGGAATACCCTAGAAATATTCCTTCTTCACTTTTGGAGTCAAGCTTTCCATTTCTATCATCTTTCAAAATATAACATTGAATACCAAAAATCTAAAGTAACTTACATTGGGTGTGTATCCATACCATAGCTCATAGGGTGTCTTTCTTCAATTGTACTTTTTTCAATGTGTAGGCAGTGGTACTAATAGCTTCCCTCCACAATGTTTGAGTGATGCTTTTCTCAATCATCAGTTTTCTTGCACAATCAACAATGGATCTATTTCTCCTTTCAACAATCTCATTTTGTTGTGGTGTTCTCGGTGCAAAAACTTGTCTTTTAATTCCATTCTCATTGCAAAAGTTAGTGAATTCATAAAAAAAAAATTATCCTCCTTTATTTGATCTTAAGCCTTTCCATTCCTTACCACTTTGTTTTTCTACCATAGCTTTATACCAGTTAAACATCTTGAATGCTTCTAATTTTTCTTTTAAGAACATAACTGTCATCATTCTAGAATAATCATCAACAAAGAGAATGAAATATCTATCACCATAGTAACTCTTTGTTCTCATGGGTCCACATAGATCAATATGGACTAATTATAGAATTGCATTAGATGTATGGGCTTTCCTCTTGAAACTAGACTTTGTCATTTTACCTTTTTTGACAATTTTTATACATGATATGCTCGCGCTTTGACATGCTTGGTAAGCCTCTTACTTTCCTTTTATTGTTTATCTTAATCATGTTGTCAAAATTCACATGACATAATATTTTATACCACAACCATATGTCTTCATTTCTATCCATTAAACAAGTGGTTTTTATATCATCAAGATAGAAGAGGTTACCTTTTGTTTGTTCACCAGTTCCGATCAACCTTCCTATTTCATTAAATATCTTTGCCTTTTTGTTCTCAAATGCAACTTAGTGACCTGTGTTATTCAGTTGTGAAACACTCAAAATATTATAATTAATTCCTTTTACCTAGTATGCATTTTCCCATTTGATTAGGTTATTTAACATTATGGTTCCTTTACCTTCAACTGGACAAGGTGTGGCATTACCCATTCTTACTGATCCACCATTATAATACTCAAAAGTTTCAAGATTTTTTTTATCACCAGTCATGTGGTGAGTGCAGCCACTATCTATAATCCAGACATCATTCTTACTAACCTTAGATATGAGTGCAGTCTCTACATACCTTTCTTCTTTGTCTGAATCATCCTTCATGGCTACAAATACCATCTCATTGTCTTCATCAGATTCGGTGTCAATATCTCCAGCTTTGTTCTCAACTAGGTAACAAGATTTCTTCCCTTCATTCTTGTAGTCTTGGGTATCTCTTCTATCATATTGTCGGTTGCTTCAGTAATCTTTTTTCTCACTTCTATCAAACTTATTTTCATATGATATGTCATTACTTTTGTCATCTTTTTTTTGTTAGGACATCTAGCAGCAAAGTGTCAAATCTCCTTACAATTAAAACATACAAGTGGTAATTTAACTTTGTATCTACCTTTGCCTCTCTACAATATTCTAGCCATTAGTGCTTCAATCTCATAAATATCTTGGTCATCACTATCACTTTCACTATCATTTCTCATAGTGTGTTTATGACTTGACTTACTTATTTTCAAAGAAGATTTGAATGCAGACTCAATATATGGTAAGACACTATTATCAAAGTTATTCATCTCAAATGAAATCAGTCTACCAACCAAACTATGTAGAGTTACATTATTTTTTGATACTGCTCTTATTTCTTGTATAGCAAATATTCTAATAGCAGAGACAGGCAGTAAGGTTCTTAGGATTTTACTTACCAATGTTTCTTCTTCAAGTATGCCTCCAACTCCTCAGAGAGGATTGACTACCTCTTTTATTCTACAGCTATACTGAGTGATATTTTCTCCTTATTTCATTCTTAGGTCATCAAATTTGCCTCTTAGGCTTTCTACCTTAGTTCTTAGTACATTAGCATCTCCTCTATGTACCATCTTCAATTTGTCCCATATTTGCTTTGTAGAGGTGCAAGTTTTGACATCTTCAAATTCAACATCAGAGAGTGAGGAAGCAAGTTCTATCATCATAGAATTGTGCTCATGTTTTTCTCTTAATTGCTCAAGTGTGTGAGGTCCTATAGGCAACACATATCCAGTATCCTAGTATTGAGTAACATAATTTCCAATACCTGATAGGTGGAGTCTTATCCTAATTTTCCATGATGCAAATTTGTCTTTGTTCAACTTAGGCACATCATATTTTCTCATCTTTTGATCTTTTGCTTGAGCTATTAAACTCCCTTTCTAAGAACACAAGATTTGATACCAATTGTTATAATAAATAAGAGGGGGGTGAATCAGTGGCCTCAAAATATTCCAATAAATTAATCCAAAAACTTTTTACCACAATTATAAGCCTCTAGTTATCTTTATTCCTACAAGATGAATTCTTTAAGATAATCTTATCAAATAAATACTGCTCAAAGTTCTCTGTAAAACCTTATTCTTTATCTTTACCGATTAGCAGTCTTTCATTTACCGAAATACAATAAATAAATTAGTGTATATTGATCAATCCAGATTAGTTATGTGTAATGAAAAACACTAAAGTAATGGCTCATAAACACATTGACATGTGGATTTTTAACGTGGAAACCGTGTTAAGGGAAAAACCACTTGGGACCGGTAACCCAAAATTTTCACTCTTCTGAAGTGAGCTCGGTAAAGAGCCAATCCTGTTAAAGGTTACAAACACACTGTTAGGTGTGACCTTGTTAGAGGATTTAAATAGAATAGTTTGTCACTTGATATCTGGCATCTCTATGCTATCTTTATGATCAAACCCTGTGTATTTTATCACTTGATATATGGCATCTTTATGCTATATTTATGACCAAACCTTTTGATACTCCTTAGGATGTATCTCAATATATAAAGGATTGTTAAGTCCTTCTCGGTTAAGAGACTTTCTAATCCAATGGTTAAATTGAAATAGTTTATGATTCGTTCATACATACAACTTAGACTTGCAGATTTTCAAATATATTATAAGCTCATAATACCTTTCTGATCAATGTCTCCATTAAATACCTTTGCCCCACTTCTTTCTGCTCGGTGATGTTGTGCTTCTCTATTGCTCAGTGTCCGCAGAAATATAGCTCTATTCTTTAGCTTGATTGATCAGGATTGTATGAAGTTGTTCTTCACCAGTATACCTTCAGCATATTCTTCTCTATTCACCCCTAAATTCATAATGAATTAGCTTGTCTCTTTATAGACATGATTTCATTGTTTCTCAATCCTTGACTTTCTTGTTCTTGGCATGATCTGCAATTCTAGCCAATCTTACTCTAAAACTATACTTTATTTTTATCCCATATATTTCTCTTAGACAACTGGAATAAAATAGCTTTAAAACTCTCACTTATCTCTGGCTTTTAACTTGTTGATGAGAACAATTTTAACAATCAATTAACTCCATATTTAGCTCTTGCCAGCCAAGTATTTTTTTGTTTATGAACTTCAGTTATTTTTGGTGTTTAACTCCTTGTTAGCTTTGGTCAACACTTCAGTTCTCCTTGGGCATCTCCGTCGAAGTTGTCTGTCCATTGGGGTTGTTTGTCTGTCGGGTAGCATTTTGATTCTACTCGTCAGTAATTCTTGCTTGGGTTTCATGCTCAGGTATCACTGTGACTTTCCTCTCAGAGCTCTCTATCCATCAGGGTCCACTATCCATCAGTGTTTGTTGTCAATTGAACTTGTATGCATTACTGATAGCATAACCTTAATCTTTTTGGTTCTCTAAATTCTTTGGCACTATGTATATAACCAATCAGATTATATCAAGTTGACATCAATGACCATACAATACATTAACTAATTTAATGTCTTGCATTAACTTTTTGTTGCTTGGTGATCATCAACTTAACATCTTGAAACATTCAATCAGTTATAGTTCATCAGGTGAAGGTAGCCAAATCTAAGATGGAGGGTTCTTCCTTGACATGGGGGAACTATGTGCTAGATAAAAGGATAAAATAAGAGAGGAAACATATTTCCTCATGGCCTATAATGGTGGCAAAGATTTAGGAGGTGTATGTTCCTGATGACTACATAGTTCAATTGTACAAGAAGAGAAAATGTCTAGAACAAAAGGAGATGGATGTTAGTGCTTACACAGAAGAGTTTCACAAACTCAGTCTTAGATCATAATAACATGAAGAGGAAAAAGAAAAAAAATCCTAGATACTTGAATGGGCTCAAGTATATTATTCAAGATTAATTAAGCCTTCTAGCCCCTGATACAGTACACAAGTGAAACTAATTATCACTAAGGTTGGAAGAAAGATTAAAGAGGAAGAAAGATCAAAATAATAGAGGAAGAGGGGGTAGAAACTTCAAAGGCAGAAGAGGATCCAATGGTAGAGGTCATTCACCAAGACCTCAAGGATATCAAAACCAAGGAGATCAACAAGGAAACTCAAATTTCAGAAATAATTTCAGAGGAAGAAGATTAGGAGGAAGAGGAAGATTTGGAGGTAGAAACTCTAGCCCCTTAAGGTACTAAAACTGCAATCAAGTTGGCCACCCTGCTCATAGATTCCCAGAGCGATCATGAAAAAACAATCAAGGTGAGAGAAGAACCTGATTGATTCAAGATGATGCATGAAGTGGAAACTCCCCATCCAAGGAGTTAGATCTAGAAGAAGGACTATCTGGTGATAAAAAGGAATTTTTTGAAGGTCCCTATTACACAAGAACCATCTCAAAGGAATACATTATTTAGAACCTCATGAAAAATTCATGGCAAGGTATGTAAATTTTTAATTAATTATGGTTCAATGGAGAATCTAGTATGTCTTCAAATGATTGAAAAGCTAAAGCTAACAAAAATTGCTCACCCTTGTCCTTACAAAGTGTCATGGTTAAATAAGAACCAACAAACTATAGTAGATGAACAATCTTAGGTAGATTTTTCAATTGGGGATTATAAGGATAAAGTCTTGTGTGATATAGTGGAGATGGATTCATTTCATTTACTATTAGTTATCCCTTGGAAATATGACCTAGAAGACCAACATGATGGTAAGAGAAACACTTATACAATCCTCAAAGATGGTGTCAAATACACAATGAAGCCCTTTCCTAATAAAAAGGTTGATAAACCAAATCAAGCAATAGTTACCCTAGTGGGAGAAAAGGATATTATCCAAACAATAAAAGAGGCAGAGGTAGGATATTCCCTCATCCTAAAACCAAAGGACACAATAGTTGCAATAGAGGTGAAGAAGATTCCTAAGGAAGTGTAGAAATTACTAAACACATATCAAATGATTATAAAATGACACCAGCTTAGAATGTAGAGATTTCTAGACAAGTTGCAAAATTGTTAGAAAAAGGCCTAATACAAAAGAGTATAAGTCCCTGTGTTGTGCCCTCATTTTTTCCCCTAAAAAGGATTGTAATTGGAGGCTTTGTGAAGACTCTAGGCTACTAAACAAAATAACAATATGGTACAGATTTCCTATACCTAGAATAGAAGATATGTTAGACCAATTAGGGGGTGCTTCATATTTCTCAAAGATAGACCTTAAATAAGACTATCATTAGATAAGAATCAGGCCTGGAGATGAGTGGAAAACAACATTCAAAACCATGGAGGGAATCTATGAATGGATTTTCGTGCCATTTGGCATAAATAAATGCTCCAAATACTTTTTATGAGGCTAATGAATGAAGTGTTGCATGAATTCAATTGCAAGTTTATTATTGTTTATCTTGATGATATATTAGTGTATTCTAGATGCAAGGAAGAACACTTGGATCATTTAAACCAAGGATTGAGAAGGCTCTATGAGCATAAACTAATGATCAATTTAGAAAAGTGTGTTTTTATGTAGGAAGAGCTCGCATTTCTTGGATTTTTCATCTCAAAGGCCGCTCTTAAAATGTATATTTCAAAGGTAGAAGAAATCATTAATTGACCACCTCCTAAAACACCAAGTGATGTGAAATATTTCCATGGCTTAGCTACATTCTATAGAAAGTTCATCAAAAAATTTAGTCACATATGGAAACCCATTCTTGACATCATTAAGGGAGGTAAGAAGGTAAGATTCCTTTGGACAGAAGAAGAAAATAAGGATTTTGAATACCTTAAGTCTAAAGTGGCACAATTTCTAATTTTGGTTCTCCGTGATTTCAAAAAGTATTCACTGTTGAAATTGATGCAAGTAACTTGGAAATAGGAGCAGTCCTTATTCAGGAAGGTATGCCTGTAGCTTTCTTTTTAGAGTAGTTAAATGAAGCCAAAAATAAATACTCTACTTACAATTTAGAGTTATATGTCATGGTACAAGCCTTGAAAAGCAGAGACATTATCTCCTACCAAAGAAATTTTTCTATACACGGATAACCATGATCTAAGATATTTTAATGGGCAGGACAAGTTGAATTGCAGGCATATGAAGTGGGTAGAGAAACTCCAAGCATATACTTTTACAATAAAACATAAGAAGTTCCAAGCAAACAAAGTAGAATATGCTCTCAGCAGGGGGATATAATTGGTACAAGAAATTTAGTTACAAAGCATTGGCATTGATGCCTTAAAGGATATGCATGAAGGAGATGAAGACTGTGGTGAAGCATATAAGGTTTTCACTAAACTAGTAGATGCTTATCATATTGATTTTTCAGAATTTTTGATACAAGATGGTTTTCTATTAAAGGGTGGACAGTTATGTAGTCCAAAATGCTCAATGAAAGATAACATAATAAATCAAAAATATTGTGAAAACATGAGTGGACACTTTGGGTTGGATAAAACGCTTGAATTGACTAGGAGAAATTATTTCTAGCCTAGGATGCAAAATGATGTTCAAAAATTTGTGGAAACTTGTGTTATATGCCAAAGAGATAAATGTGTATCGATAGCCCCTACTATTCTAAGGGCCCTACTATTCTAAGGCTAGAAGGTAGGGATGGAGAGATCTATGTTCCTCTTTATATGGATGTTGACCAAAGAATGAGATAGTATTCCATTACCAACCCCTCCATATCCCCACCAGGCCATGGGAAATCATAAGTATGGATTTTGTAATGGGTCTCCCAAGAACAAAGCAAGGGTATGATAATGTATTTGTAGTTGTGGAAAGATTTAGCGAAATGGCCCACTTTATACCCTGCAAAGGTACAAATGACGCCTCTCACATTGAAAATCTATTTTTCAAATAAGTGGTTAGGATACATGGATTTCCACTTAACACTGTCTTAGCTAGGGATCTCAAATTCCAAGGACATTTTTGGAGAACTTTATGGGAAAAGCTAGGTACAAGTCTGTCATTTAGTTCAGACTACCATCCTCAAATAGATGGTAAGACTGAAGTAGTAAATAAATCACTTGGAAATATATTAAGATGTTCACAAAATAGTATGGATAGTCATGGGATGTTGTGTTACCACAGACAAAATATGTATTTAATGACTATAAATGATCTACTGAAAAAAGAAAAAGAAAAAGAAAAAGAAAATCCTTTCCAAGTCATGTATGGGATGAATCCTAGAGGAGTCATGGAACTCATAGACATGCCAAATGAGGCCAAGGTAAGTGAAGAAGGAGAGGATTTAGCATAATTGATTAAACGGGTCCATGAACAGGTGAAACTATCTCTACAAAAGAACACTGATAAATACAAGAAGCAGGTTTATCAGAAAAGAAGGGAAATTCATTTTCTGTTTGGAGATAAAGCATGGGAATACCTAAGAAAAGGAAGACTCCCAAAAGGCAGATATACAAAGTTACAAATGAGGAAAATAGGCCCATGAACTATTCCTCACAAGTTTGGTGACAATGCATAGGAAATCACACTACCCCCTAACATTTTCATTTCTCCTATTTTTAATATCTTTGATCTCACTCCTTATAAAGGTGATTGAGGTATTGAGGACTCTTTGTAGGTGCAACAATAGGTTGAATGTCTCAAGCATTTACCCCCTAGCGAGCCCATGCAATTGGAGAAAAATATTGACACTAAGATAGTGAAATAAACAAGAAGACACACAAGTATTTGATCAATTGGAAAGGACTCCCTTAAGTGGATGCTACTTGGATGGATCAAAAGGCAATCGAGCAACATGGCACTGCATTAGATAAACTACTCTCAAGTGGAACTTGAGTTTTTCAGCCAGGGGAGTATGGTGTAGGAGAACCTCTACCATAGGGTACACTCTTGGAATGCCATGAGGGTGCCTAAGGTTGCATGTTATTCTATAGGTTGTATTGATTCCTATGGCCATTTTCTTTGTAATAAATAAACCTATTTGTAAGATTGGTTGACATAAGGTGTACTTATAATCCCTATTGTCAAACTTAGTCAAAGGGTCTAAAAATATTGAATTTTGTTGTTTTAGGGTATCTTAGGAATTTTGGAATCAAAATGTACCCATTTGATGTCCTAGAAGGTCATAGGGAGTGGAGGCCATAAAAAATACAAAATGTTGTCAAAGTTGTAAAAGTTGCTTGACAAATTTTGCAACTTTTCTTGCAAAATTGTAAAAACCAATGACCAACTCCCTAACTAGTTCCTAAATTTTGAAAATTTCTTATGGATGTTGGTTTCAGGGCATGTATACCAAAATATGTTGGATAAACTGAGAGGTGTGTGAATGTATGCAAGTTTTGGTGGTATTAAATCAATTAAATTCTATGTTTTCCTGCAACTGTGTTTTTTTCATACTGTAACCATTGGTGTGTGACTGATTGAGGTTTAAGTCTTTCATGGTTGGAAAGTAGAGTGAATTAGGCTCCTAATGCATTGATTTTGATTCCATTTGGTGAAGGACCAAGGGAGATATAAGCAGACTTGTTCAAACTGATCGACAAACACTCATTCACTTAGGGTTTGTAAATATGTGCCTCTAACTTGTGTTTCTACCATGGAAAACCAATGGTCTTTGGTGAAATGCAAGTAGGGGCAATGTACCTTAAGAATCTAGGAGAATAGGGCAGGAGGAGTTCATTTTTCATTTTGACCACCAAACCCTAGACCGAGCATCGCTTATGTGCTCGGTTCCAATGTGAAGCAAATTGGTGCACAATAAGGTTGGGGAGTGGCCAGATGTTGTTTTTATGTTGGATTTAGTGTCATTGGGGATAATAATACCTATCTCAGTCATTGATCAAGTTCTTTGAATCCATTTGAGAGCATTGGCTTTGTTAAATAGTCCCAATTAGGCATATTAGGTCTCTAAGCACAGGGAGCATTTGGAGGTACAAAAGTAGAGTCAAGGTCTGAGTCTCTAGTGGGAAGTATAACTCCTTAAAGGGTATCTGAATCCCTAACTTGTTTCACAAGTCCTCTGAGACTTAGAAATTTATCATTTAAAAACCTTGTCCCAAGGGCTACTAGAATGACTGGTCTATTAGGCCTATATTGACAGTTTTGCTTTTTGGGTTGAAAAGATAACTTAAGAGTCTTGTGAGGGTCCTAATCTTGTTGTATATGACTAGTTGAACCCTAGACCACTCCCTAAAAAGAAGTTGAATGAGGTGTGCACTAATGATGATTGGAAGGAGAGATCTTGAAGGATCGTTTGTTATGATTTTGGAGACACTCTAGTTCAGTGTGAGTGAAAGGAGTTTGTTTACAATTTGTCCTACACAAAGGGATTGAATGTTGAATTGAGAGGGTCCTTGTGAGAGTTTTGAAGAGGTCCCAAGGGAAGGGATAAGGATAGAGTCACAATAGTGATCCAATTGGTAAGTGGTTGAAGACTTAGAGGTTTGGGCTCATAATCAACCTTACCCTGCTTCACTCTCCATCAGAGACGATGGTGAATGTGTAAGAATATGTGTAAGTGGGAATACATAGAGATGGATAAAGGTCAAGGCATGAGCCAAACCTAACATAAAAAGACGTCACTAATCAATTTATAGCTACATACAAGATATCCTATCAAAATGAAAATTAAACTAAATGTAAAATAATATAAGTGCACAAATTTCTCCATTAAAATATATTTAAGATTAAATTAAAAAATAAAAAACTTCTAAAAATGAAGATATTTTAAATTAAGTAGAATACACATTGAAAGAAAATAATAGAATCACAAACTCTTAAAACAAAATTTTAACTAACCTACAATTTCAAGTAATTTTTTATTTGAATCAATCTAAAATCTTAGATTTTTTAAAATTCTCATTTAATTAATCTATAATTTCAAATTAACTAACCTACAATTTCAAGTAATTTTTTATTTGAATCAATCTAAAAACTTAGATTTTTTAAAATTCTCATTTAATTAATCTATAATTTCATATAAAAATAAAATATAGATACATTTTCTTTTTAAATTCCATAAATAGCTTTAGTCAAACTAAAATAATAGATTTTTCAAAATGTTCATTTAACTAATCTATGTTCATTTAACTAATCTATGATTTCATTTAAAAAGAGCAGCCACATATTTCAAACTTAAATACATAAATAATTTGAAATCAAAGTCCAAATTTTTCAAGTCTCACATCTAACGAACCTACAATTTCATATAGAATTGAACTCTAATAGATTTAGATTTCATAAATTTAATTCTGGCCCTATGAACATCATTATCATCCGGTATGAATGAAGTTGAATTAAGACCAACATTTTAAAAAATGACAAAACCATTATGTTTTTGCACTTTATATTATTGAAAAAATGTCAAAGCATTGAATAATATTCTTTACAAACCACTCCCCCCACTACACTAAAGTTATGTACGATAGCAAATCTAATTCAAGATCCTTAATTAATCTTTTTTATTACCTTTTTGTCCACTCATACCTAGATTAGCACTACCACGTTTTCTTTATTTTAAAGAAATAATTATACTAATATTGTTAGAAGTGGACTTTATCTAAAAAAATTCGCACGTGCCTTTTTGGTCATTGCATTTATTCAATCGTGTATTTTTAAAACAAGACCTTCCAATGACAAATCCTTTGGCAGAGTTGTATTTAAATTGTTGCATTAAAAATTTAATAAATCATTGTTTTGCTGAATAAATATAACAATTTTCAAGAAGAATATAAAAAATATAAGACTAACACCATATGAATATTTTACCAAGGGATTGGATTCACAATTCAAAATATTATTTAGAGTAAATAATAATAATGAATATTTTACCAAGGGATTGGATTCACAATTCAAAATATTATTTGGAGTAAATAATAATAAATTTAGTTGTAACAAAATTTGTGTATGTTTGATTTACAATAGTTGATTAAGAGTGTTTAAGAATATTTTAGGGGAGTTTTTTTTTATATTAAAGCAACCAAGAACAAGGGGGCTGACTCGAAAGTACAGGAGGCAGAGCCTCAAAAAGACCCAGTCACCAAAAGAGACAAAATGACCACCCACAACACAAACACAACACTGTCAGCCGATTCCCATCTTTAACAGGCAACCATAGAGATACAAAAAGTTTCTCCCCAGCATAGCAAAATAAAAAGCAACCATACAGATAAAGAACTTAACCATACTAATAGCAAAATCAGCCCATAGGGCTATCTGGTGCAGAGCACCTCCCCTTTTTGATGTGTTTGGTGTGTTTTAGGGTTATGTTAGGTGTTTTGTGTGAGTTACAATAAGGTCCACTAGGTTGGGTCCAATTTGGTTCATCTCCATGTTTGTAAGAGCCAAAGAGCTCTTAAATGATATTGTGGTCAATTTGGCCTAAAAAGGGAAAAGTTGTTATTTTAGGGTAACTTGGGTTTATAGTGTCTTTAAGGACCCTAGGTTACCTCACTAGGGTCATGGAAGTCAAACTCATGCATCGAGTTGACTAAAAGAGTCAAAAAGCAAGAATGCTAAAAATTTGCTGGCAACTTTCAAAAATTGCTTGAAAAACTTTTGCAACTTTGTGGCAAGTAGATACAAAATGAAGTTAGAGCAGTTGTAACCACTCATGCTTAGTATATGAGCATGGATTGATGATTCTAAGAAGGTTAATGAAGTTTTGGATTGCAGAACTTATTTTGTGTACCTCTGTACGGATGTCTTTGACTGTATACTTGTAATTCACAGTGTTTTCTGCATTCTGTACAGCTGTGTATGGATTGGGCAAGGAGATCGGACCCCATGAAGGTGTAGTGTTTCAAGATAGCTTTCTTTTGCATATTTTAGTTTGCTTTGAAGTTATAGGAGTAGAGAGTTATAGAAGATTTGAAGTCACTAGTCTGTAAGTCCCATTTACAGGGTCATAGTGCCAAAAAATGATCTAGCCTAAGCATCCACTGGTGGAAATGGCTGAAACCATAGGGGGTGAAGGGTTAGAGTCTGTATATAAGGTTTTTGTTTTCATTTTTGTTGTTGCAATGAAGTTTCTAGACCAAGAATGAAGCCCTATGGCTGACTGTTAGGAACAGGTGAGCGTGGACAGGGTGAAGTTGGATTTGGTTCAAGCACCCATGATCTTGGGGAAAAGGCTTAGAGGCATGTGCAGAAGCCCTAAAGAGTCTCCTTGAAGGATCAAAAGGTGGGAGATGGTGAAATGAAGTTTGAAGACCAATTTGGTGGCAATGTGTCCAGACTGGTCCACTGGCCTAATTAATAGGCTAAAAACTAGGGCCTAGTGGTAACTAGGGTTGTGGGTGCATCCAGAAGCTAGGATTTTGGATTCTGATAGGGTTGATGGATACCTTAAAGATTTTCAAGGTCTTCTGTTGAGTTGTTTGGAATATTTGAGATCTTAAGCCCAAAAACAATTAAATTTGACCTACTAGGAAACAAGCCAATTAGGCCTCCTCGTGAATTTCACAACAACTGAATTGGGAAAGTATCTAGAAGTGTGGGAAAGGGTTCTAAAGAACTTTTAATGGGCCAAGAACATAGACAAGAGTCTAAGGGGATGTATGGGAAGATCCTAAGCAAGGTTTTGGGATTCTAGGGGAAAATCAAGTGAAGAAGACTAGGAAATTGAAGAACTAGTTGGACTAGTTGAACCTAGGAGCATTGGAGTCTTCAACAAATCAACTATACCTTGGAGGATAAGTTGATAGAGAGGTTCTTGGACATCCACATTGGAGAAGAACACAAGGAGAGGTAACCATTGGATGGTTAGAAGAGATTAGGAACACTTTGGGAAAGAAATCACTAGAACCCTAAACCCTTTGCATCAAAGTGGTATCAGAGCCAGAAGTTCTTGAAGTTTGTGTATGTCTGAAGGGGAGGAGATTCAAGAGGTTGACTGCATGCCTCCTAAGGCAATCAGTAGGGATTCCATTGTGGAATTGGTTCAGGGCCTCTTGGAGAAGGCTAGTGTGTCAGAAATAAGGAGTAAGAAGAAAGTAACTGAATGGGGAGATGAGAGTGATGATGAAGAGACTGAGAATCAGTCAGGAGAATC
>MU228294.1:1461722-1476785 GCA_018584345.1 Thuja plicata
TAAGGAGTAAGAAGAAAGTAACTGAATGGGGAGATGAGAGTGATGATGAAGAGACTGAGAATCAGTCAGGAGAATCTAAAGGAAAAGAAGTGGAGATGGATAAAGACCAAAAGGTATTCTTGGATGCTTTTAAGTCCATCAACAAAGATAGCATGGAACACATACTCTACTATTTTGGTAGCTTGAATGGTGAAGAGTTGTTGGATTGGCTAGAGGCCATAGACAATTAGTTTGACTATATAGAAGTGGCAGAGGAGAAGAGGGTTAGCTATGCCAAGGCTAGACTCAAAGGATCTGCATTGGTGTGGTGGAACATGATGCAGGATGATAGGGTAACACATGGAAAGAAGAAGATATTTTCTAGGGAGATGATGAAGATCAGATTGAGGGCACAATTCTTGCCTATTGACTATGAGATTCTGATGTATCAAAAGTTGCAGAACTTGAGACAAAAGGATATGACAGTAAGTGCCTACATTGAGGAGTTCCACAAATTGAGCCTAAGGGCTAGAATACAAGAAGAAGAAATGGAGAAGGTAGCAAGGTATCTCAATGGGTTGAGACAAGGGATAAAAGATGAAATTAGTATGATGGCTCCTGACAGTATGCACAAGTGTTTTCAGTTAGCCTTGAGAGAAGAGGATAAGGCTAGAAGGAAGAATGACTTCCATCAAAGACGAAGGGGTGGTAACAATAACAGAGGATTTAGAGGCATGAGTAATTTTGGTAGAGGACAAAGTCCAAATAGACCAGAGGAGAATCAATCTATGGATAACAATAGGGGTAATTAGTATAGAGGGTCATTTCAAAGAGGGGGATGCAGAGGTGGAGGACCACCAAGAGGTAGATTTCAGTCCCAAGGAAGATCTGGTTCAGTCTTCACTGGTAGATGTTATAACTGCAATCAAGTGGGTCATAAAATGGGTAGATGTCCTGAAAAGGCTACCTCATCTTCTATGGGAGATAGAAGAAATCAGTTGGTTCAAGAGGATGATACACAAAGAATTCTCCCATTTCCAAGGCAGGGCCAGTAATGGATGGAAAGAATCTAATGTTGAGAAGGACTTTGTTGAAAGTACCTAATACCATAGAGCCACCTCAAAGAAAGAATTTTTTTAAGACTACTTGTAGGTCTCATGGAAATATTTTCAAAGTGATAGTGGACTCTGGATCCACTGAGAATATAGTATCAATAGAGATGGTGGACAAACTGAAACTTAGAAGGATACCTCATACCACTCCCTATAAATTTCCATGGTTAAACAAGGGACAACAAATAGTGGTAGATGAAAAAACCATGGTGGAGTTTGAAATAGGTGAGTAAAAGGACAAGGTCCTAAGTGACATATTTCCCATGGATGTATGGCATCTTCTTTTAGGACATCCATGGAAATATGATGTGAAGCCTATTCATGATGGAGAAAATAACAACTATGTAATCACCAAGCTACGAAAGAAGTTTCAAATGGATCCATTGTAGGAACCTAATGAAGAGAAGCATGTGGGGACTAGTGTGATGCTCTTGAGTGGAAAGGAGTTTCTAAAATCTATTAAGAAGGAGAGAGGAGTCTGTTGTGCAATGATAGTGAAGCCAAAGGAAGAGACCAAGGAGAAATCCAACATGCCACCAGAGGTCAGGCATTGTTGGAAAGATATCATGACATAGTGGATAATGGTTTACCAAGTGCATTACCACCCATGAGGGATGTGAGTCATCAGATAGACCTCATACCTAGAGAAAATTTTCCAATCAAGGTAGCATATATGATGACACCAAGTCAAAATGCAGAGATAGCAAAACAGATTCAAGATTTGTTAGAGAAAGGACTGATAAGGAAGAGTTTGAGTCCTTGTGCGGTGCCAACTATTCTTGCACCTAAGCAAGATGGATAATGGAGGATGTGTATGGACTCCAGGGCCATAAACAAGATCACAATCAGATATAGACTCCCAATGCCCCGGATTGAGTATTTGATGGATAATTTGGGTGCTTCTTGTTATTTTTCCAAGGTGGATTTGAAGTCAGGGTATCACCAAATCAGAGTTAGGCCTGGTGATGAGTGGAAGATAGCCTTCAATACCAATGAAGGGTTGCATGAGTTGCTAGTAATGCCCTTTGGCCTAACTAATGCACCTAGCACATTCATGAGGCCCATGAATGAAGTGCTAGCATATTTTACTGGTAAGTTTGTAATAGTATATCTTGATGACATTTTGATATTTAGTAGGTCCAAGGAGGAGCATATGAAGCATTTGTAGATAGTCTTGAGAAGGCTACATCAAGAGAAGTTGATGATCAATCAAGAAAAGTGCAAGTTCCTGAAAACTGAATTAGTTTATCTTGGTTTTGCGGTTGCTAATGGATGTATGAACATGGAACCTAATAAAGTTAAGGCAATGTTGGAATGGCCTACACCTAGGTCCATAGGGGATGTTAGGATTTTTCATGGATTGGCCTCCTACTATAGGAAATTTGTAAGAAATTTCAGTCATGTATGTGCCCCTATCCTCAACACTATCAAAGGAGGAATCAAATGTTAGTTTAAGTGGACTATAGTATCAGACCATGGATCTAAAATGTTGAAAAAGAGGATAGCAGAATTACCTACACTTAGGTTCCCCAATTTCAATCAATTTTTTGTGGTGGAGTATGATGTTAGCAAGCTAGCCATTAGAGCAAGCTTAAGCCAAGAGGAAGTACACCCTGTGGCATTCTACTAAGAGAAGTTAAATGAGGGCAAACAAAAGTACTCCACCTATGATTTGGAGTTGTATGTTGCAGTGCAAGCCCTTAAACATGGAGACACTATCTCCTACCAAGGGAATTTGTGGTCTACACTGATAACCATGCCCTAATTTTCTTGAATGGGTTAGAAAAATTGAATCAAAGGCACCTAAAGTGGGTATAATCTCTGCAAGCATACACATTTTTAATCAAACACAAGAAAGAGATTAGCAACAAGGTTACAGATGCTCTTAGCCAAAGAGTATTAACTATACAGGAGATACAATTGCTCAGTGTGGGAATGAATGATTTGAAAGATCTCTACAAAGAGGATAATGACTTCAAAGATGCCTATGAGGCATGTGTAAATTTCCAATAGGGGTTCAAGGTGGAAATCACTGAATTTATGTTGTAGGAAGGACTATTATTTAAAGGACACCTCATGTGTATACCTCAGTGTTCAATTAGGGAGAACATTGTGAAGGAGAAACACCAAGGAAGCTTGGGAGGCCACCTTGGAGTGGATAAGACACTAGAGAAAGTGACTAGGCCTTACTATTGGCCTAAATTATAGTTAGATGTTAGGAAATTTATGGAGCAATGTCAGATCTGTCAGAGGGATAAAGGACAAAGTAGTAATAGTGGATTGTATCAACTCCTATCCATACCCCAAAGGCCTTGGGAGTTCCTAAGTATGGACTTTGTTTTGGGGTTACCAAAGACAACAAGGATTCATGACAGTGTGTTTGTTGTGGTGGACCATTTTAGAAAAATGGCTCACTTCATTCCATGTAAGAAAATCAATGATGCTTCCCAAATTGGAGGTCTATTCTTCAAGACATTGTAAGGATCCATGGATTGCCACTGAATATAGTAAGTGACAGAGATGGTAAGTTTGTAGGTCACTTTTGGAGGACCCTTGGGAAGATACTAGGTACAAAATGGTCTTTCTCTTCAGCCTACCATCCACAGGTAGATGGGAAAATGGAGGTAGTAAATAGGTCACTTGGGAACTTGCTAAGATGCTTGACTAAGAAACAAGGACAGTCATGGGATCACATCATAGGACATACACAATTTTCCTATAATGAATCCATTAATAGGAGTACTGGTAAAAGCCCCTTTGAAATAGTATATGGGGTCAATCATAGAGGGATCTTAGAGTTGAGGGATCTCATTTTGCAGGCCAAAAGGAGTGCCCAAGGGGAGTCATTTGCAGAACAAATGAAGGAGCTTCATGATCAAATAAAAAAGACTATACAAAAGCAAGTGGAGAAGTATAAGTCCAAGGCAGATCAGACAAGAAGGGATTTAGTTCAAGGTGGGGGATTTAGTAATTGTTTACCTCATAAAGGAAAGACTACCCAAGAGACAGCCTACCAAGTTACTCATGAAGAAGATAGGACCCTTGAAGATATTGCACAAGTATGGAAAGAATGCATATGAAGTGGAATTGCCTCCTGATTTGGGAATTTCACCAATCCTTAATGTATGTGACTTGTATCCCTATAAGGGACCATCTCTAGACATAGGTCAAACCACTCTTACAGATTTAGGAGATGATGATTGGGTAAAATAATTTCCTACCCCAATCCCACTGTAGTTCGATAGTATACTTGATTCTAAGGTGATAAAAAAGACAAGGAAGGGTAGTTACAAAGAGTATCTAGTTAAGTGGCAGGGGCTACCTGAAGCTGAGGCCACTTGGATGACTAAAGAAGACATTCTCAAGCATGAGGTCGCTATTGAAGACCCCCAAACTCAAGGGACTTGAGTTATTTGTCCTAGGGGAGTATGGTGCAGAGCACCTCCCCTTTTTGATGTGTTTGGTGTGTTTTAGGGTTATGTTAGGTGTTTTGTGTGAGTTACAATAAGGTCCACTAGGATGGGTCCAATTTGGTTCATTTCCATGTTTGTAAGAGCCAAATGAACTCTTAAATGATATTGTGGTCAATTTTGCCTAAAAAGGGAAAAATTTATATTTTAAGGTAACTTGGGTTTATAGTGTCTTTAAGGACCCTAGGTAACCTCACCAGGGTCATGGAAGTCAAACTCATGCATCGAGTTGACTAAAAGAGTCAAAAAGAAAGAATGCTAAAAATTTGCTCAAGCAAGTTTTGCAACTTTGTGGCAAGAAGTTGCAAAATGAAGTTAGAGTGGTTGTAACCACTCATGCTTGGTATATGAGCATGTATTGATGATTCTAAGAAGGTTAATGAAGTTTTGGATTGCAGAACTTATTTTATGTACCTCTGTATAGATGTCTTTGACTATATACTTGTAATTCACAGTGCTTTCTGTATTCTGTACGGCTGTGTACAGATTGGGAAAGATCGAACCCCATGGGGGTGTAGTGTTTCTAGATATCTTTATTTTGAATTTTTTTTAATTTGAAGTTATAGGAGTAGAGAGTTACAGTAGATTTAAAGTCACTGGTCTGTAAGTCCCATTTACAGGGTCATAGTGCCAAAAAATGGCTCTAACCTAAGCATCCACCGATGGAAATGGATGAAACCATAGGGGATGAAGGGTTAGAGTTTCTATATAAGGTTTTTGTTTTCATTTTTTCTTTTGCAATGAATTTTCTTGACCAAGAGTGAAGCCCTATGGCTGAATGTTAGGAACATGTGAGCCTGGACAGGGTGAAGTTGGATTTTGTTCAAGCACCCATGATCTTGGGGAAAATACTTAGAGGCATGTGTAGAAGCCCTAAAGAGTCTCCTTAAAGGATCAAAATCTGGGAGATGGTGAAACGAAGTTTGAAGACCAATTTGGTGGCAATTTGTCCAGAGTGGTCCAGAGGCCTAATTAATAGGCTAAATACTAGGGCCTAGTGGTAACTAGGGTTGTGGGTGCATCTAGAAGCTAGGATTTTGGATTCTGATAGAGTTGATGGATACCTTGAAGATTTTCAAGGTCTTCTATGGAGTTTTTTGGAATATTTGAGAACTTAAGTACAAAAATAGTGAAATTTGACCTACTAGGAAACAAGCCAATTAGGCCTCCTCGTGAATTTGACAACAAATGGATTCAGAAAGTATCGAGAAGTGTTGGAAAGAGTTATAAATAAATTTTAATGGGACAAGAACATATACAAGAATCTAAGGGAATGTATGGGAAGATCCGAAGCAAGGGTTTTAGATTCTAGAGGAAAATCTAGTGAAGAAGCCTAGGAAATTGAAGAACTAGTTGGACTAGTTGAACCTAGGAGCATTGGAGTCTTCAACAAATCAATTATACCTTGGAGGAGAAGTTGATAGAGAGGGTCTTGTAGATCCGCATTATATAATAACACAAGTAGAGGTAAGCATTGGATTGTTAGAAGACATTAGGAACACTTTGGGAAAGAAATCACTAGAATCCTAAACCCTTTGCATCAGAGTGGTATAAGAGCCATAAATTCTTGAAGTTTGTGTATGTCTGATGAGGAGGAGAGTCAAGAGGTTGAAAGCATGACTTCTAAGTAAATGAGTAGGTATGTCATTATGGAATTGGTTAAGGGCCTCTTGGAGAAGGCTAGTGTGTCAGAAATAAGGTGTAAGAAGAAAGTAATTGAATGGGGAGATGAGAGTGATGATGAAGAGACTGAGAATCAGTTAGGAGAATCAAAAGGAAAAGAAGTGGAGAGGGATAAAGACCAAAAGGTATACATGGATTATTTTATGTCCATCAACAAAGATAGCATGGAACACATAACCTACTATTTTGGTAGCTAGAATGGTGAAGAGTTGTTGGATTGGCTAGAGGCCATAGACAATCAGTTTGACTATAAAGAAGTGGCAGAGGAGAAGAGGGTCAGCTATGCGAAGGCTAGACTCAAAGTATTTGCATTGGTGTGGTGGAACATGATGCAGGATGATAGGGTAACAAATGGAAAGAAGAAGATATTTTCTTGGGAGAGGATGAAGATCAAATTGAGGGCACAATTCTTGCCTACTGACTATGAGATTCAGATGTATCAAAAGTTGCATAAATTGAGACAAAAGGAGATGATAGTAAGTGCCTACACTAAGGAGTTCCACAAATTGATCCTAAGGGCTATGAGACAAGAAGAAGAAATGGAGAAGGTAGCAAGGTATCTCAATTGGTTGAGACAAGGATAAAAAATGAAATTAGTATGATGGCTCCTGATAGTATGCACAAGTGTTTTCAGTTAGCCTTGAGAGTAGAGGATAAGGCTAGGAGGAATGAATTTCATCAAAGAGAAAGGGGTGGTAAAAATAAAAGAGGATTCAGAGGCATGAGTAATTTTGGTAGAGGAAAAATCCCAAATAGATCAGAGGAGAATCAGTCTATGGATAATAGTCGGGGTAATCAGTTCAAAGGGTCATTTAAAAGAGGGGGATGCAAAGGTAGAGGACCACCAAGAGGTAGATTTCAGTCCCAAGGAAGATCTAATTCAGTCTTCACTAGTAGATGTTATAACTACAATCAAGTGGGTCATACAATGGGTAGATGCCCTTAAAAGGCTACCTCATCATCTATGAGAAATAGAAGAAATCAGTTGGTACAAGAGGATGATACACAAAGTGTCACTTCTCCCATTTCCAAGGCAGGGCCAGTAATGGATGGAGAGAATCTAATGTTGAGAAGGAATTTTTTTTAAGTACCTAATACCATAGAGCCACCTCAAAGAAATAATTTGTTTAAGACTACTTGTAGGTCTCATGGAAAGATTTGAAAATTGATAGTGGACTTTGGATCCATTGAGAATATAGTATCAACATATATGGTGGACAAACTGAAACTTAGAAGGATACCTCATACCACTCCATATAAATTTTCATGGTTAAAAAAGGGACAAAAAATAGTGGTAGATGAAAAAACCATTGTGGAGTTTGAAATAGGTGAGTATAAGGACAAGGTCCTATGTGACATATTGGCCATGGATGCATGTCATCTTCTTTTAGGACATCCATTGAAATATGATGTGAAGGCTATTCATGATGGAGAAAAGAACAACTATGTAATCACCAAGCTAGGGAAGAAGTTTCAAATGGATCCATTGTAGGAACCTAATGAAGAGAAGTATGTGGGAACTAGTGTGATGCTCTTGAGTGGAAAGGAGTTTCTAAAAGCTATGAAGAAGTAGAGAAGAGTATGTTGTGCAGTGATAGTGAAGCCAAAGGAAGAGACCAAGGAGAAAGCCAACATGCCACCAGAGGTACAAGAATTGTTGGAAAGATATCATGACATAGTGGATAATGGTTTACCAAGTGCATTACCACCCATGAGGGATGTGATTCATCAGATAGACCTTATACCTAGAACAAATTTTCCGAACAAGGCAGCATATAAGATGACACCAAGTCAAAATGTAGAGATACCAAAACAAATTCAAGATTTGTTGGAGAAAGGACTGATAATGAAAGTTTGAGTCCTTGTGCAGTGCCAAATGTCCTTGCACCTAAGAACGATGGAAAATGGAGGATGTGTACAAAATCTAGGGCTATAAACAAGATCACAATTAGATATAGATTCCCAATGCCCTAGATTGAGTATTTGATGGATAATGTGGGTGCTTCTTGTTATTTTTCCAAGGTGGATTTGAAGTTACGGTATCACCAAATCAAAGTTAGGCCTGGTGATGAGTGGAAGACATCCTTCAAGACCAATGAAGGGAGGTATGAGTTTCTAGTAATGCCCTTTGGCCTAACTAATGCACCTAGCACATTCATGAGGCTCATGAATGAAGTGCTAGGATATTTTATTGGTAAGTTTGTAATAGTATATCTTGATGACATTTTGATATTTAGCAGGTTGAAGGAGGAGCATATGAATCACTTGGAGATGTTTTTGAGAAGGCTACATCAAGAGAAGTTGGTGATCAATCAAGAAAAGTGTGAGTTGCTGAAAACTGAATTAGTTTATCTTTGTTTTGTGGTTGCTAATGGATGTATGAAGATGGACCCTAATAAAGTTAAGGCAATTTTGGAATGGCCTACACCTAGGTCCATAGGGGATGTTAGGAGTTTTCATGGATTGGCCTCCTACTATAGGAAATTTGTAAGAAATTTTAGTCATGTATGTGCCCGTATTTGTAAGAAATTTCAGAAAGAGGATAGTAGAATTACCTACACTTGGGTTCCCCAATTTCAATCAGCTATTTATGGTGGAGTATGATGCTAGCAAGCTAGCCATTGGAGTAGTGTTAATCCAAGAGGGACACCCTATGGCATTCTTCTTAGAAAAGTTAAAAGAGGCCAAACAAAAGTACTCCACCAATGATTTGGATTTGTATGCTATGGTACAAGCTCTTAAAAAATGGAGACACTATCTCCTACCAAGGGAATTTGTGGTTTACACTAATAACCGTGCCCTAATTTTCTTGAATGGGAAAGAAAAACTAAATCAAAGGCACCTAAATTGGTTATAATCTCTATAAGCATACACATTTTTTGTCAAACACAAGAAAGGGGTTAGCAACAAGGTTTCAGATGCTTTTAGCTGAAGAGTATTAACTATACAAGAGATATAGTTGCAGAGTGTGGGAACGAATGATTATAAAGACCTCTACAAAGAGGATAATGACTTCAGAGATGCCTATGAGGAATGTGCAAAGTTCCAATAGGGGTTCAAGGTGGAATTCACTGAATTAATGTTGTAGGATGGACTATTTCTTAAAGGACACCTCATGTGTATACCTCAGTGTTCAATCAGGAGAACATTGTGAAGAAGAAACACCAAGGAATCTTGGGAGGAAACTTTGGAGTGGATAAGACACTAGAGAAAGTGACTAGGCATTACTATTGGCCTAAGTTATAGCTAGATGTTAGGAAATTTGTAGAGCAATTTCAGATCTATTAGAGGGATAAAGGAGAAAGTAGTAACATTGGATTGTATCAACCCCTATCCATACCCCAAAGGCCTTGGGAGTGCCTAAGTATGGAGTTTGTTTTGGGGTTACCAAAGACAACAAGGGCTCATGACAGTGTGTTTGTTGTGGTGGGCCGTTTTAGAAAAATGGCTCACTCCATTCTATGTAAGCAAACCAAAGATGCTTCCCAAATTGCAGGTATGTTTTTCAGGGACATTGTAAGGATCCATGGATTGCCACTGAATATAGTAAGTGACAGAGATAGTAAGTTTGTAGGTCAATTTTGGAGGACCCTTTGGAAGATTCTAGGTACAAACTTGTCTTTCTCTTCATCCTACCATCCACAGTTAGATGGGCAAACAAAAGTAGTAAATAGGTCACTTGGGAACTTGCTAAGATGCTTGACTAAGAAACATGGACAGTCATGTGATCACATCATAGGGTAGACAAAATTTACCTATAATGACTCCATTAATAGGAGTTCTGGTAAAAGCCCCTTTGAAATAGTATATGGGGTCAATCCTAGAGGGATCACAGATTTGAGGGATCTTAGTTTGTAGGACAAAAGGAATGCCCAAGGGGAGTCATTTGCAGAACAGATGAAGGAGCTTCATGATCAATTCAACAAGACTCTACAAAAGCAAGTGGAGAAGTATAAGTCCAAGGTAGATCAAATAAGAAGGGATTTGTAGTTCAAGGTGGGGGATTTAGTAATTTATTACATCATAAAGGAAAGACTACCCAAGGGATAGCCTACCAAGTTACTCATGAAGAAGATAGAACCCTTGAAAATATTGCACAAGTATGGAAAGAATGCGTATGAAATGGAATTGCTTCCTGATTTGTGCATTTCACCAATATTTAATGTATGTGAAATGTATCCCTATAAGGGACCATCTCTAGACATAGGTCAAACCACTCTTACAGATTTAGGAGATGATGATTGGGTAAAAGACTTACCTACCTCAATCCCACTACAGTTTGACAGTATACTTGATTCTAAGGTTATAAAAAAGACAAGGAAGGGTACTTACAAAGAGTATCTAGTTAAGTGGCAGGGACTACCTGAAGTTGAGGCCACTTGGATGACTAAAGTAGACATTCTGAAGCATGGGGTCACCATTGAAGACCCCCTAACTCAAGGGACTTGAGTTCTTTGTCCCAGGGGAGTATGGTGGAGAGCACCTCCCATTTTTTATGTGTTTTGTGTCTTTTAGGGTTATTTTAGGTATTTTGTGTGAGTTACAATAAGGTCCACTTGGTTGGGTCCAATTTGATTCATCTCCATGTTTGTAAGAGCCAAGTGAGCTCTTAAATGATATTGTGGTCAATTTGGCCTAAAAAGGGAAAAGTTGCTATTTTAGGGTAACTTGGGTTTATAGTGTCTTTAAGGACAATAGGTAACCTCACTAGGGTCATGGAAGTAAAACTCATGCATCGAGTTGACTAAAAGAGTCAAAAATAAAGAATGCTAAAAAGTTGCGAGCAACTTTCAAAAGTTACTTGAGCAAATTTTGCAACTTTCTGGAAATAAGTTGCAAAATGAAGTTAGAGTGGTTGTAATCTCTCATGCTCAGTATATGAGCATGGATTGATGATTCTAAGAAGGTTAGTGAAGTTTTGGATTGCAAAACTTATTTTGTGTACCTTTGTATGGATGTCTTTGACTATATACTTGTAATTCACATTGATTTCTGCATTATGTATGGATGTGTACATATTGGGCAAGGAGATCAGACCCCATGGGGGTGTAGTGTTTCAAGATAGATTTCTTTTTCTTTGACGTTATCGGAGTAGAAAGTTACAGTATATTTGAATTCATTGGTCTGTAAGTCCCATTTACAGGCTCACAGTGCCAAAAAATGGCTCTAACCTAAGCATCCACTGGTGGAAATGGATGAAACCATAGGGGATGAAGGGTTAGAGTCTGTATATAAGGTTTTTTTTTCCATTTTTGTTGTTTCAATGAAATTTATAAACCAAGAGTGAAGCCATATGGCTGACTGTTAGGAACAGGTGAGCCTGGACAGGATGAAGTTGGATTTCGGTCGAGCACCCATGATCTTGGGGAAAATACTTAGAGGAATGTGCAGAAGCCCTAAAGAGTCTCCTTGAAGGATCAAAAGGTGGGAGATGTTGAAACAAATTTTGAAGACCAATTTGGTGGCAATTTGTTCAGACTAGTCCAGAGGCCTATTTAATAGGCTAAAAACTAGGGCCTAGTGGTAACTAGGGTTGTGGGTGCATCTAGAAGCTAAGATTTTGGATTCTAATAGGGTTGATGGATACCTTGAATATTTTCAAGGTCTTCTGTGGATTTTTGTGGAATATTTGAGATCTTAAGCCCAAAAATAGTGAAATTTGACCTACTAGGAAACAAGGCAATTAGGCGTCCTAGTGAATTGGACAACAAATGGATTGGGAAAGTATCCAGAAGTGTGGGAAAGGGTTCTAAAGAACATAGAAAAGAGTCTAAGGGGATGTATTGGAATATCCAAAGGAAGGGTTTGGGATTCTAGGGGAAAATCTAGTGAAGAAGCCTAGGAAATTGAAGAACTAGTTGGGCTAGTTGAGCCTGGGAGCATTGGAGTCTTCAACAAATCAACTATACCTTGGAGGAGAAGTTGATAGAGAGGGTCTTGGAGATCCACATTAGAGAAGAAAAAAAGGAGAGGTAACCATTGGATGGTTAGAAGAGATTAGGAACACTTTGGAAAAGAAATCACTAGAACCCTAAACCCTCTGCATCACTATCCAACCGAGAGTACCAATAAATGTAATTGTTTTAAACAACAAGCCCAGAGGGATAAAACCTTAGTAATTTGAGCATAAAAAACCCCCAGATTGAGGCTACCACCCCAAGACACCACACAAACCCTCCAATAAGGCCAACTATTTCTCACTATGGCAATGATTAAGCACTCTAGTCCAATCATCAGCAAGGAATTGGAAAATATTCCTTAACCTGTCCTCGGCCATGTCCTGTGTTGCTCCCTTATTCTATTGTAGGAGAAAAAGGGTAGTGGCAGATGAGTGCATCACCTTGACTGGTAATTTTTCCAGTCTATTGTAGCTATTATCGAGCACCTTGAATTTGTCCCTGAGATTTTTTATATCATCACGCATTGCCTCACAACCCATACAGGATTCCCCAGCCTTTCCTCTTCCTTAGTCTATTTAGCCTTATCCCCCGCCCTAGAGATGGTGGTAGGGAACTTATTTTTGGGATTCATTTTGTGACTAGAGTTGCCAGTGTTGCAGCTATCTGAGACATGTATCAGCATCTGGCTGGAAACATTACCTTTACTTTCACTCCTAGAATACTCTTTATCCTCAAATTTAGACTCATCATCCTTCTCAATATACCTTTCCCTAGTGAACTCCATTATTATGGGCTTGGCGGAAATTATGTGGGATCTACAGGGCATTTATCCATGTTCAGTATCAGACCCATCTAAATCAATGCAATGCTTGGTTTAAGCCCTTTTAGTCGTGGCCAGGGTGCCAAGCAAAGATTTCTTGTTCTTTCAAATAGGATTAGAAGTTGAAGGGGACGTAGAAATATAATGGTGTGGAGTCTTAGGGTTGTCTTGGCTAGGCGAGGTGGGTATGCCCTAAATAGAAATAGCTCTTGGAGAGCAGAGAGCAAGGTGGAAATTGAAAATCCTAAGGATGAGGCTTTGGTGAAGGATGGAGAAGTTATTATTCTTCTTGCAGCATTCCTAAATTTTATGCACATTGGCTTCCAATGAGTGGAGGATAAAAAATGGAAATGAGATCAAATCCCTATGGTGGAGGTGGTTGAGCAGAGCGAAATGGTAAAAATAAAGCACCCCAAATCTTCCTTCAAGTGTGAAGTATTTCATTAAGGCTAGGCATACATGACCCCAGGGCTGAGCTAGCACTTCTCTATCATAGCCACCATGATTCCTAATTAGATCCTCATTCTTTCTAAAGAAATTCTTGAGGCTAGTTTCATCCATGATTTTGGTAGTCTTTTTTTCCATTTTTGTCCCTCCATGGATAGCCCCATAGCCTGAGGAATCACTTATTCATTCATCTCGAAGGATATACTTAACATTGTGATGCTCCTATCAATCTAGCTGTTCACAAATTGGAGAGACATATTTTCATGACTCAAGTCAACCTAGTCCCACAAATTTGACCTTGTCCTAGAAACTCAGAAACTAGTGAAATATATAGAAAATCTGTCACTGGTTTTGCAACTCTAAAATTATAGGTCTAAAACTCTGAAAATCTATTCCCGCACACAATGAGAAGTGGAAAAGGTTGTGGAAAGGGGATTTCCTTGGTGAAGCCCTTGTATAGGAATAAGCCTTGAAATTAAATAGAAAAGTAATGTAAACAAGATAAATGTCAGATTTACCTTGCATGAAAAACCCTCATGGATGGATGTAAAAAATAGTCAATTCCACAAGGATACTTGTATGCTTGGAATGTGTTATAGAATCAAGGATGCATTCACAAATGTAATATATCTACACTTTCCAAATCTTAGATCTTCAATGAGTGTATGCTTGAAATATTGAATGGAGGAGAGGAATGAATCTTCTTTCTTTCTTGTGAATTCCTCTACTTAGACACCATGGGAGAGAACATTGCCTTTTCCTGAATGGAGGAATACTTGGATACTTTGAGATCTTCAATGGGACACTTACCTTAAATTCTTGAATCCGTCACTTTAATTGCGCAACTTGAATTCTTTATTGTTTGATCTTGGAAGATATTTTTCTCTTAAATTTGGATTTTCTTGCATAAAGATAGTGAGGTCAAAATGAGAGGAGAAGATCCCCTATTATAATCATTTTAGGATTCAGAATTAATAGGATGACCACAACTAAGATTGGAAAACAAAACACTCTCACATTGGGCCTGGAGCCCACTTAAAATTAAACCCCAAGGAAAAGCTCAACTTGGTTTGACCTTATCCAGGACAAGGTTGACTTAGTTCGGCCTAGTCCCAATAGGGTTAATTCTGTTGGAAAGTGATCAATTTTGTATGTTATGAATCACTTTTTGGTTTCATTTATGGCAACACATCTGGCATATTGATCGATTGAATAGAAGTTAAGTTTTTATGATTCAGTTATGAAATTGACTAAGTACAAAAGAAAAAATATAGATTTATTTTGGGTATTGAACATCGAGATTGATGATTTATCTCATACAATATTAGAGGAAGATTCTATGGGGTATGTGTGACCTACATCTAAGATCTATTTGGTTTTGGTGACGATCACAGAGAGTTAGAGATATTTGAAGACGGGCGACAACATCGGAACAACGAAACAAAGTAGTTGGATAATAGCAATGAATTGGGGAGTATGACGTGGACTCCTGGAAAGCTAAGTTGGATTATGAATGTGGATAATCTATATTTTGGTTATGTAAGAACACTGAATTTTTATTTTCTCTTTTCATTATTAATTCTATTTTGTATTGAGAGTTGATTGTGTAATATTGGTTAAGTGAGCCAACTTTGTAATAAGATATATATATA
>MU228294.1:1495191-1513155 GCA_018584345.1 Thuja plicata
TTATTAAAATATTCGCCAACCAATATCCATATTTCAAAACATAATTCGCCATCAATATTAATAATTTTTTTAAAAACAAAAATTATAATCGCCATTATTTTATAAAAATTGGCTAAACTATTAAAAAATTCGCCACCAAATATCAATTGATTGACGCAGAATTCGCCAACACTATTAAATTTTTTTCACCCAAATGACATGTGATTCGCCACAATTTTATAATTTTTGGGAGGGGGGGTTCCTTAAAGTTATCCCTGCTGATGGGTGGCCTGTATCGACAGACATACGGCTCATACATTACCTGGGTCTCCTGGTGACGGATCGGTCGTGTGACCGCTATATGCTCCCAGGCCCACACTAGCAGTAATGTGCATCCGGGCCCTAGTGCTCTCCCTCTGCGGTAAGTGCACATGTGCAAGTCATAGTATAATTGCCCGAGGATGACATATCCCCAGTAGTACTGGTCGCCATCCTCGACCATGCTGCTTAGAACTTGAGCCCAGCCAATCAAGAATCCCTTGCCTGCATGATCAGGCATGAGACGTCCCCCTATCAAACCTGCCAGGTATAATGCTAGCCATCGTGGCCATGGCTCCATATCCATCGCCTCTTCCCAGGACATCCACTGTCGTGTAATCGGTAGATCTGCATATCTCCTCCTCATCACCATCTCCAGGCATGGCTGAGACCCCTCCACGCAGTACTCGGGTATGACCCCCCGAATGGGCACTCTGTAAATCCTTCATACATCATGGAGGTTAATAGTAGCCTCCCCTGTCGGGAAGTGAAAGCTGGAGGTGGTGCTATGCCACCTCTCAATCAGTGCAGACATGAGCGCATTATGCGCTCGAAGGTGTGGCCAATGTCGCACGTGCTCTAAACCACAAAGCCTGACTATCCCCCACTCTGCCGCTGTCAGGTGCTGCTCTAGCTCCATAGTCACCGGATAACATTCCCTCACCCGGAATGTAATCGTCACCTCCTGCAGTCAATAAACCCATGTCAGCAATCAGATAGCATATTGGGGCATTGAAACATGCCCCAGGTCTGTCCGGGGCACCGAAAAATGCTTCCGGACCCTTTTCTTTCCTCTCTCTCTTCTTCTTTCTTCTCTTTTTGGGTCAATTCACGCAGATGGTGATTGACCCTCGCAGACGGTGAAATTTCACAGTCGCCGGTCTGTGCAGATGGCCGATCTTCACAGACGTCAGTCTACAGAGATGGCAGTCTAGGCTGTCATCCTTCTTTCCACGCAGATGGCAGTTTTGAAAACCGTCATCTCTGCTTCATTTTTTTCTCACGCCGCCATCGCAAACGGAATTAACCTAAAACTACGTCTGCGTAGATGACCATCACCTGTCGGTCATCTGTGTTATGCCCTGCATGCCCGTCCCTACATTTTGTGTGCAAAATGTTGGGTCCCCCTTTTTTTTTTTCTTTTGCTTTTCTTTTTGCAGCGGCTTTGCCTTGTCTTTCTTTTCTTTTTGCTTTCTTTCTCCAGGGTTTTCTTCCCCGGTGTGTATTGTTTTCTTAGTTTTCTTTTCCCCTCCAGGATCCCGGATCCCGGAGGTTGCCTTTTGTGTTGGAAGCTGGATTCCGGACTCCGGGATTCTTTGCTATGATGTTCTTAAGTCTTAAGAACATCCTCGTAAGGAATCCCCGGGCCTGGAGTCCGGAGGTTGCGCTTGACCTGAAATCTCTGGAAGGAGGAGGATTACTTTTTACCGTGGGTATAAATAGACTCGCCTGTCATTTTCACACTTACCGTGATTAAAATCTTCGAGCACTTAGAAAAAAATAGAGCGATTTTCAAAGCGATTAGCAGAGCAGTTACAAAGAAATTTGTGATAATCAAAGCTTAACACCTTCTACTATTCTCAGACATACGCTAGTGCTTCATGGTGGTGATCTCGACAGCTTGACGATTCAAAGTTGTTATAGAGTTCTCCTGGTAATCTTTCCCTTCCTCCGCCTTCTGCATTTTCAGGTTGGTTTCTCTGCTTCCCTCCTCTTCGCTTTGCTTTCATTTTTTGGTTTTCTCTGGGTTTGCTTGTTTTTGTTTTCATTTGCTTTGTTTCCCTGTTATTTCTTTGGTCTTCTGGTTTTGCCACTTGCTGGCGGCTCGGCTCTGCCAGAAGGTTTTCCACCTTCTGTGCAGATGTAAGTAGCCTGTAAATAGCTTGAACATAATGTAAGTAGCTGTATATTCTTGTTTCAGCTTTGTCTGGTTTTTCCCGCGGGAGTCTTTCCGTGTGTATAAAGTTGTATATATGTATGTTTCTGTAGGTAGCCCTTGTATATCTCCTCTGTTCCATGTATATACCCCTCGGCTCTTTGTATATCCTTCTGGGTGGCTCGATGAGCTGGTCGAGTCACCTTTTGCCTCTGGTTTTTCGCCTCCAAGCTTGCTTCGAGGTAGAAAACCACCTGTTTGAAACTCGGCTCTCGGCCGGTTTTAAACAGGCGGTTTTCTCTCTCCTCCATCAAGGCTGTCAGAGCCCCATTTATTTCCCATGCACGCAATTACTTCTGGCCAAGTGGCTTTCCCTTTTCACGCGTTTGAACAGTTGGCTCCGCCGCCAGTGCCATCACATCCATTCAATGCCAGCGCACGTGGCGTCCACATGGACCTACTTCCACATTCTTCTTTGCTAACGGTCCTTTCTCCGGGCCTCGGGCCTCTTTCCACCATTCATCCTATGTCTTCATCAACTGTGATAAAACTTACCGGGCCTGGAGATATAACAAAAATCTTAAGTTTATGTTTTTCTTTTCAGATACTTATGCGTCAAACTAACTTTTCAGGAGAAGCAAACGGCGAAGTAGTAAGAACTCCGGACCCCAGAGTTACTATTTTATTTTGATAAATATGTTCTGACGGTCGCTTTGTCTCGCAGGTCTGGACTTCATTTTACAACCATGTCTGAAACATCTTCATCATCTCCTCCCGGAAGTCTGGAGTTGTCATCCACAACCGAGACCAGGGCAGCGGCAAAGTCAAAGATAGAGAAGGCCCTGGGAAAGCTACCCCTCACCATGAAGTTTGTGCAGGGTGAGGAGATTGTGGGCTCAAAGATTGATTCCAAGGTAAAAATGATGACCGACCCCAGTGTCGGGACCTGGGCAGAAATGCAGGCCCTGGTAAAGATAATGCACATCCAGCGACAGGCTGGAGATAAAATGGCAACCAACAATGGAGGTTCCAAAATTCTCCGGGTAGCTTGCTTCCCATGCTCCGTGCAGTCTCCGGAGCTTGTTCTCACTTTGGCGGCCAACTACAACTCTTCTGTCTGGGCCGTTATGTTAGCAGCTGCAGAACCCACGGGATTCCCCACTCCACTGGTGTCCCTTGACCCAGTTACTTTCCAAGCAGGCCTGAGTATCCCGCAATTCGATAGGTCCTCGGTGGTCACAAGGACAGAAGCCTTGAAACAATTCAACCAATTGGAGGATGCCGCTCAGGTGTACATGAACACCAATTGGCTCAAGGTCCTGAAGAGGTATCCAAAAAGAATGAAAATAGATATCCCCCGCTCCGAATTCAAGGAAAGCATCCAAATGGGGATGATAGCATTGGCCTGGGTATTTGGGCAGCCCTCCGCCCAGGAATTTGCAAAATGGATGTACTATTTCCTCCTGGGCATCTCCACTAAAGGAGAATTCTTCGACTGGGCGACAATTATCTCCAATCATGTCGACTCCCAGTTCCTGCAGCTGAACAAGAAGAAGAAGTTCTACATGACTTCTTATGTTTTCTGGGCTTTGGCCCAACAGAGGCCCCACTCCAATGGCCTGCTTATAGATGGCATTCTCGGGCTTGGCCTGGGACAAAAAGCACCGTGGGATCATTTCCCATAGATTCAATGGGAAGCCAGCTTCCCCAGTTACTGTCGGGTAAACGACTCCTTCATTTACTACCATCTACTCACGCCCACCTGGAATGCCGGATATTGCCTGTCTATCGAGGTGATGAAATTGGTTAGTAGTTATGGGCACTACTATATCTAGTTCCAGCAGCACACATACATTAGGGTCGCCAGCTTCTCCGGGAAGCCCTACTTGTTGCCCAAGCATTGCGGGGACAAGATCGTGCTGCTGGAATATTGCCGGCAGATGATGGAATTACATACCTTTTTGGCCCTGAAGAATGTCCCCAATGTTTCGTTCCCAATCTCCTGTGGGAACTACACCTGCAGTCTGGCCGCCGCAAAGGAGGCAGATAATGAACTAAAATGTTATAACTTGCAGGAATTTTATCTGGAGCAGAGAAATTTTGATCTGCATGGCAGAATTGCAACGGCACTACCTCGGGCTTCGGAGCCCCACCACGCACACATGGAAGACTTCTGGGCAGATTGCCAGGATGACATGGACGTGTGCAGCTGGCATTATGATAGAATGACAACCGAAATGATGCAAGAGCTAAAGCTCTGGAGGTTCCCGACGTGCTTCTCAAACGACGCCCCCACCATAGATCCCCAGTACAAAGAGAAGGGGATTGACAAAATTCCACTGCCGGTAATGAATTGGGCCCTCCAGGAGGACCACACGATTGAGGACTTCACTCGGGAGGTGGTCGAGAGAAGTCATGCCTATTTTCAGAAGGCATGTCCCGGGAGTATGCGCCTAGCCTCCAGGTTGGTACCAAAAGCAACACCGCCGCCGGCACCAAAGTTGACTCTTGGGGCTGGGACTTCTGCACAAGGCACAGACAAAGGAAAGGGGATAGAAACAACTCCCTCCGTGTAGCAAATCCCCATTCAGGAGTAGATTAAGCAATCTGTAGCAGCCTCCCAGCAGATGAGGGAGTAGTTGATCACAAGGCTCGCCACTCCCCCGCTGATGGCTGGACCAATTCGCCCTCCTTCCTCCCTGTCACTGGCAGCCATGATGATTAAGGCGACAGGGGTGGATCCCACGAAGGCAGCAGAAATTGTCGATGCGGGGCCGCCTCTAATCACCCGGAGGAAGAGAAAGCATATTGCATAGCCAAAGGCAGAAATAATGCCAAGGGCTTCCCTCCCAAAAGAAGTGGAGATCCTTTCTTCCAGTTCCCCAGAACTGGAGAAAGAAGAAGAATACGTAGACATCCCAGCCAATCCCCCTCTGGAAGAGGAGTTTAACATATTTGCAGCTGATGAGTTTAGAAATCTGCAAGGGGATGATACAAAAATGGAGACGGAAGTCCCGGAGCAAGAACAAGAGGCTGTGGATCCAGAAGACCTGGAAGTAGAAGCTGCAGAACAAGAAGAGCAGCAAACAGAAGAAAAGAGGCCAGAACTGGAGGTTATCTCCAGGGCCCCAGGAACAGAAGGTCCGAGAGTGGACCAACAGCCACCAAGTGAACAAAAGGCATCCACTAGGGAACCCAGACCTGGAACTTCAGGACCAACCATAACCCCAGCCGCCGTGTTCCCAAGGCCACTCCCGGGGGCAACCTTTGGGTGGGTAATCACAGTGGCCCAAACTCTGAATCTCGGCCCAATACCGCCCCTACTACCGACAGATGATGAAGAAGAAGAAGAGCAGCATAAAGAAGAGATCCCCAAAGAAGTCGACCAGGGTCTAGAAACATCAATTGACATCCGGGACCAGGCTGAGGAGATAGAAATTGAAGAAGATGTTGCTACAGAAGAGGTTCCAGCAGGGAGAGAAACAGAAGAAGTACACGTTGAAAAGGAGTAGCCGCCACCGGACACCGGGAGAGAATCTAGAGAACACACTCTGGCAGGAAGGCCACCTCTCCCACCTCCATGGCTGGCAGAAAGAAGAAAAAGGAAAGCCCAATCCACTCCAACAGTCCCTCTCTTCCTGGCCGAAATGATAGCCCTCGCCCAGGCCCCGCCAAAAGAAAATAAGGCCCAGACAGTTCATGTCTTTCGAACTGGGCTGGGCGGAGAAACAGTTGCGGTAGTGGAAACGCCTCCCCCAGACATCGATGAAGCGACCGTGAACCTTGTAGACTACCATATCGCAGAGGTACCTC
The DNA here is from genome assembly GCA_018584345.1 of Thuja plicata. Taxonomy (NCBI): domain Eukaryota; kingdom Viridiplantae; phylum Streptophyta; class Pinopsida; order Cupressales; family Cupressaceae; genus Thuja; species Thuja plicata. The sequence goes on from MU228294.1 coordinate 1,501,178, forward strand.
TGGGAAAAAGGGGAAATCAAGGCGAAGTTGACCTGCTGAGGGAGGCAGCAAGGGTAGTGGAGGCCCGATATGAAAAAGAGGCCCAGAGGCTCAAGGTAGAAAAAGAGAAGAATGCAAACCTCATGGGGTTGTTTACAGAGCTGGCCCGACCCCTCAATGCCGCTCCTCCACAGACCTCCACATCAGAGGAATTATCACAGAGCGACATAGACTCCCTGCGAGTAATGAAAAAGAAGGCCCAGGCAGTGGACGAATGGGTCGCTCTACAGATAGGAAACACCCAGCATTTCCTAGCGGCCACTCTCCCAGATTTATATACGGCCCGATAGATTATTTTGCAGGCGGAAGCACTGATTAAGTAGTGGGAGAGTGATGCCGAGAATTACCAGGCGTGGAAAGTAGAGTTTGAAGAGCTCCTCACCCTGGGGGAAGACATAATTTTTGAATCTGAAATTCTGGGTGAGGAATCATTTGATTTCGTAAGGGCTCAGCACTCCGGACTGGACCTCACATTGGAGGTAACCAAGCAACTGGTAGAGTCCTTACAGGAAAAGGTAAACACAATAAGGTATTCTTCCAATTTTTACAAATCATTTGTAATAAAAGCTTCTGGGGTTGATCCCCTTGGTACAAATACTTATACCCCGAGGAGTCAGTTTTGGGGAATTTTGATGAAATGATGGCATCTCGGTATCAATCCCCGGAGGGGATGGATGGGGCCCGAATGACAAAACTGACCAAAATGGTGCTTAAAGGCCATGATGCCGCAAAGATGGCCGATGAGTGCAGAATTAATGTTCCAGACCTGGTGGAACAGGTTGAAGTGGCCAGACACAGAAGGGCCAGCCTAAGGAAGATTGATGAAGATGGCATTTTTCAAATCCTTCAGGCCTTCAATGATAATAAAAAGCCTTGAGCATTCTCTGGGAACCGGAAAAAATTGAGCATGAAGCATTCTTTATTATTTTGGGGACGTAAGTCCCCGGATCCCGGAGTTCCAGATCCAAAATTTTGTATTCTTTAAAGTGATCCGTGTCTCGGTCCCCGAGGCTGACCGATCACTTTCAGAGGTGGTTAATAAAGACTGTCAGAGGGTAGTTGGACGCATCAAGAGGCATTGGCTCAGCAGTTGGTTTCTGATAGGGTGGTCTTCTCAAGGCGCCGTTCGAAGGTACACCTAGCACATTGGAGACAGGGCACTGCATTTCCCATTTATGAGGCATGTAGCCTCGGTCCCCGGGGGACCTACTTCTTTCTTCTCTCTGACTCTCTTCTCGAGGATAATTCTTCTGATGTATATTCTTGTCTTCTTCTTCTGACATGACAGACCTATTCCGTCTCCAGGTCTTTTGTAGGGTGGCGCAGGTAGTACCGGCCCCCAGATATTATATTTTATTAAAGAACAGTAAAATAGGGTTAGGGTTAGAGAGTTGTATAAATAGGCAAATCGGCCCATTTCCAAGGGTCGACAAAATTGATAATTTTTTTGTCCATAAGAAATAGCAAAGTGATTTTTGGTTCTAGTTGTAGAGCTCGATGCTCCATTGTTCTATTCTTGGTAGTTAGATGCTCCCCTGGAGCCACTATTGTATCATGCACCAGTGCTTGCTGGACTAAAATTTAATGAAGAAGGAAGGATCCTTGGCAATGATGTTGTTTGCGTCCCTACTTCTGAGTTAAATGGTATTTCATGTTTTAATGTTCTGCATCTCCTCTACTCTGATATGTTAAAGTAGATTAACGACCTTCTTTATTTTCACTACTGATAAAATGCTAACTGATGGTTGTGTATTTCTTTGGTATTTAGTGTAGTCTTTCAGAGTATTGTTGATGTTTCGGACATTTCAACATGACTGTAGTTAGATGAATGTTTCTAACCCTGCAGGATATTTTTTCGTTTTGTTCGCTAAGTGTAGAATGCTCTGGAAAGCCCTTACTATTCTGAATCTCTGGGAGAATGAGTTGAAGTAACCAGCTATCCCCCTCGAAAATAGTCACCTCTCCCAACTGAGCCCTGCACCGTCGTGACCCGACACCCAGGTGCTTGAAGGCCCAGAGGATTCATTTCCCCCGGAAAACCTTTGCAGGCAGAGTTGGCCGATTTCCCCGGAACCCGGTGACAACTTATGACTGTTGGCGGACCCGGTCAGCAAAACCCCACCAACAAAAGCTGGCGCTAGGAGGGCATGAACTTGTCCCCCTCCCAAGATTCTGATTTTACACCTACTGAGGGTACCCCAAGTTGTAGTTTTAGGAGACGATCCTTTGGTGGGATCGGGTCCTTTTCCCCAGCTAAATTTGAAAGAGTCCTTAGGTCTGCCCCGAACCCCAGAAGGTTTGTCGAACTTGAGCCTCCTACTCAAAAAAAATAGACGTCGAAAGTCCTACCAGTCACTGTTGTCTGGGGATCTACCATACCCCTGAATAGTCAAACTCCCCAGACAATCCCGGGAACCAGTACCCAAACTACCCAACATATAGTTCCCCCAATGGCTGCATACTTTGGAAACACTGGGTCCCCAATGGGCACTTTTCCCGGCGCAATCAATGATTTACCATCTCACCCGGAGAAGATTTGCCCATGATATGAGCACTTAGGCTCACGGACCGCAGAAGAACATTTACAGACATACAAAGATGCCATGAATCGACACCGGATCCAGCATGAAGATGTTGTGACCCGCATGTTTCACTTGTCCCTAGGACAAAGTGAGTTGAACTAGTACCTGAACCTTCCTGCCAACTCTATCAACACTTGGCAGGATATGGAGGACGCCTTCTTGGCTGCCTTTCACGTGCATGTGGACCCAGCCTGGTCCCATAGCCAGTTCATCTCCATTAGAAAGGAACCCGATGAACCTGTTGCAGCATTCAACCATAGGTTCCAGCGTGCCCGGAAGAGGTGCACAGGCCCTTTTGTCCCATCGCCAGACGTTACCATACAGACATACCTTAATGTAATGGACCCTTTCGTCACCACCCTCCTCTGGAGAACAACCACCCCGGGCGACCGGGATACTTTGGCAAAAGTCTATAACCTAGCCCTAGAGTTGTCTTGCGGTCTCAATAAATCCCCAGGCGGGATTGGACAGAACACACCTTTCAACATGATCCCCGGCGAAACTGCTTATGTCGGGGGTTACAATCCCAATCTAGCAATAGGTGCCCCCTCGATGGCGCTGAATCCCCCGCCGCCTTCGATAGACCAACAGGCGCGATATGTTTACCCCTCCCAGACCCAGATGACACTGGGTCCGGAAGTCTTCCCTTGGAATCAGTCACAACAGACACAACAGACTCAGACACAACTGTCCGGAGTGCCCTTCTTCTAGTCATCCGCGGCTGGAGGATTGCCGCCCTCGACTCCGGTTAATCCTGCTGCCTTCCCAGGAAGCCAATAATAGCCACAGCCATCCCATTGTGATGCTAACACTCAGTTGACCGCCGAGGTCAAGTCCCTCTGGCGAATGCTGTCCACTTTGACTATGGACATGGGCCAACTGAAGACAGGGTCCTACGCGCCCCAAAACTCAAATTCCCAAAGGGGGAACATCTTCTCCAGTCAACAAAACAACGCCGGGGGAAGAAACTTCAACAACGGTCCTAGGCCAAACCAACAACAATGGAATAATAACGTTAACACCGGAGGCCCGTCTCTGAACTAAAATGCCAACCAAAATGGTGCTGGACCATTCCATTTTATGCCAGTTGCAGACTTCCAGCCCATGACTAACTAGTGTCGGCTGCACGATACAGGTTCGCACAATGAAGTGAATTGTGCCACTTTGGAGAAAGTCATAATGATCTCCCAGCTGGACAGGCAGCAATCACATGATACTGCTCCCCTAGAGCCCCCTGTCCAAGAGAAAACCCACGGTGCCTTCACCTGCGATACCATCTTCTTCAATTCTCCCAGAGAAGATGAAGAAGAATCTGAACTGCAAGGATTCTTTAATGAATCCATTCCGCCCTTTGAGGCCAACGCCTTTACTAACCCACGGGCTCCATACAATACTCAGAGCCAGGTGGGTAAAGGACCAGCTTACACGCCTGTACCTCCTACCAAAGATACTCCTCCTCCCCAGAGTGCTGCAATTGATCGACCTGTCCCTCCAAAAAGTCCTAGCTCTAACCAAGCGAAAGATCCCGCAGAGGAAAATCACCAATACCCGGGAGGAAGATTTGATATCAAGAAGGCGTTAGAGTAGACCACCACCTCCATGACCTTGATGGAGGTTTTGTTAAATTGTCCCGAGAAGAAGAATTCCCTTCTGAAGCTCTTAGGGAACCTGGAAGCAGTCAGCCGCCCACCTAAGACTGTCTCGTTCAAAGATGCTAATGCGGCTGTCTTTCGGGGAAATAATGAGGATCCTCCCTTTTTGCTAGGCCTGAACATTTACGGCAAAAATATACACAACTTCCTAGTAGACTCCGAAGCTTCGGCTAACATCATGCCCTTGACCATCTGTCAGAAGCTCGGACTCCACCCCACCTCGTCTAATGGCGCAGTGATCCAATTGGATAAGACTGCTGTAAAAATGGTGGGGGAATTGAAAAACATCCGGATACATCTTATCCAGGACCCCAAGATAGCCAGCATCATTGACATCCAAGTGGTGGACATCCTAGAGACTTACGGGATGTTACTAAGTCAGAATTGGTCCAAGTCCTTAAATGGATACTTTTCGACCGACTTCACCCACTTATGGCTTCCGTGGGAAGGAGAATCCAATCAGATCTGGGTCGAAAGTGAACCCCGAATGAAGCAGGCCCTTACCCAAGTTGGGAGGGTCAATGAAGTCCTTTTCTCTGAGTCTTCTCTAGGGGTGTACCGACCTTTTTAAATCTTAACATTTGATTTCATCCTCGGAGAGGATCCCGTAGTATTGCAAAGAGCACAAGACTTAGAAGAAAAGGTGAGAGTTGAAGTTAACTCTCATGGTCCCACAGCGACCCTTGCCACACTCCTGTCTGGCACTTGGTGCCGGTACATTACCAAAAACATTTAGAGCACAAGTGTGAGCCATGCCTGTCGATCGCTACCCGGCAACTTGATATCCTCCGAAGTGAACATACAACCGATTCCCCGGGACCCAGTACTTCTACGGGATGCACTCCTTTAGTGCCATCCACCCGGGAATCACCAATCGAAACGCCTCCAGGGATAAATTCCACTTCCACACCGGTAGTCCAGGAGAATATCCCCAAGACTCCCAGCAATAATCCAAAGAAAACTCTCCCTCCCCAGCCCCAGATTACAAACAATGACTTATGGACCCTTAAGTTCGACGGGTCCCGATCCAAGCAAGGCTGTGGGGCCGGGGTAGAATTAATCTACCCGCGGGGGAAATCCTTCCTCGCGTCCTACAGGCTGCAGTTTAACTGCATGAACAATGTCACGGAATACGAGGCCTTGTTCCTCAGACTCCTATTTTCCCTAAGGAAAGGTATCACCCACCTCCAGGCTCTGGGTGATTCAAAGTTGGTTGTTAAACAAGTCTGGAGTCAATACACATGTCATGACAAAAGGCTGGCCGCGTATCGCAATCGGGCTTGGAGCCTTATTGAAGATTTCGATGCCTTTGGCATTGACCTTATTCCTCGGCGACGGAACTATGTCCTGGATGCCCTAGCTGTTTCTGCCAGCACACTTGAGCCGATGGCCGGCTCACGACTCTGGAGATTTTTAGTTGAGATGGTCCCCACCCCCTCCATTCCAGACAATGTTACTCACTTTTAGGTTTTTGAGGACGATCAACATATCCTGGCCTTCATGGCCAATGTTGGTGTTTTTGAGGATTAGATAGTGGAAGAACGAGACCACGATGACACTGGACAGGGTGATGAAGACGATGGGATCATGGACTTGCCCACCAACACTATTCCTAAGGGGATGGTAGCATTAGAGTGAATCTTTGATTCAGACCCTCGGGCCCGTGAGAAGGTATCATCCTCCCCTGAGGGAGGAAAGTTTGAAAAAGTTAACATCGGCCAGCCTGGTGAAGAGAAAATCATCCACATAGGCACCTCCTGTTCCCCTGAGAAAAAGGAGAAGATTCTCACGGTTCTCTGAGAATACATTGATGTAATCACCTGGGGTTATGAAGACTTAAAGACGTATGACACCTCCATCATGACCCACACCATTCCCCTGAAACCAGACGCTAAGCCCTTTCAGAAAAAGCAAAGACCGGTCAACCCCCTGATAGAGCCTTTGATTCGTCAGGAGGTAGAAAAACTGCTGTCAGCTCAGATTATCTTTCCAATCTGGCACACTACATGGGTTGCCAACCTGGTCCCAGTCAGGAAGAAGAACGGTGAGATCCGCTTTTGCGTGGATTTTCAAAATTTAAATAAGGCATCTAAAAAGGATAATCACCCCCTCCCCTCCTTGGATGAGGTGTTGCAGATAGTAAATGGATCCTAGATGATGTCTTTCTTGGATGGATATTTGGGATACAACCAGGTCATGGTCAAATATAAGGATAGAGAGAAAATGGCATTTACCACCAAGTGGGGGACGTTTGCGTATAGAAGAATGCCCTTCAATTTGATCAATGCAGGGGCTACTTTTCAGAAGGCCATGGACATTGCGTTTGAGGGCCTTGTAAATCGATGCATAATCATCTACATGGATGATTTGACCGTCTTCTCCCGGGACAGGCGTGATCACGCCGCTCACCTCGCTCAGATTTGCGAGAGATGTCGCCGGTATGGAATATCCCTCAACCCCAAGAAGTGCATATTCGGGGTCACCGAAGGGATGTTGCTCAGGCATATCGTCTCTAAGAAGGGTATATCCATAGACCCTGATAGAGTCGAAGCATTGCTAAACTTGCAGATGCCTGGTAGCAAGAAAGAAATGCGATCCTTCTTCAGAAAAATCAACTTCGTGCGATGATTCATCACGGGATTCGCAGAAATAGTTAAACCACTCAATGAAATGATGAAAAAGGATACCAAAATTGAGTGGAGTCCTGAAGCTAAGTGGGCATTCGCCCAGATTAAACAGACCATAATGGAGGCACCTGTCCTGGCTAGTCCAGACTATTCCCTCCCGTTTTACATTTACTCGTTTGCTTCGCCGCATTCTGCCGCGGCAGTACTAACCCAAAAGGTTAAAGGGGAGGAACGACCAATTGCTTTCATCAGTTTCCCCTTTAAGAACGTCGAAGTCCGGTATTCATCACTGGAAAAATAGGCCTTTGCTCTAGTTCGCGCCGTGAAGAAGTTCCGGCATTATATCCTCCGGAGCAAAGTGTATGCTATCATCCCAGACCAGGCTGTCAAATCTCTGCTAATGCAGAGTGAATTGGGCGAGAGACAGGGGAAATAAATGGCCATCCTCCAAGAATACGATTTAGAGATGCAGCCCATGAGAATAGTCTGAGGCCAGGGACTAAGTCGAACAATAGCAGAAGGGATTCCCTGCGTAGAATGTCATACTTATACGGTGGAATCCATTACCCAAGATCCGTGGTATACCAATCTGGTGTACTTGCTGCTAAACAACAAATGTCTGGAGGGGTTACCTCCCCACAAACGCTGTGCCCTACGGATGAAAAGCGCCCATTTCATGATCAAAAACTCTGTGCTTTACCGTCGAAACTACGAAGGAGTGTACCTCCGATGCATCGACAGGGACCAAGCTGTAAAAATAATTGATGAATTCCATGGACAATTTGGAACTGGGCATGGTTCAGCCGATGCCATTGCCCATCAGATCCTTCAGGCCGGATACTATTGGCCCTGTATCTTCAAAGATGTTTACGCTCATGTCAGAAAGTGTCATACTTGCCAAACTGTAGCACATTGTGAGCGTAACCCAGCCATGCCTCTACAACCAGTCTACGAGCCTAGACCCTTTTCCCAGTGGGCATTTGACTTCATCAGGGAGATCAACCCCAACTCGTCTACCAACCACTGATACATTCTGACTACTACTGATTACTGCACTCGGTGGTCTGAAGCCATACCTTGTAAAAATAATACGGCGGATGTAGTTATCAAGTTCTTGGAAGAAAAAATCGTCACAAGGTTTGGAATGCCCTTTGCTTTGGTATGTGACAATGGTCCAGCATTTTCTTCTGCACAATTACTCGAATGGACCTACAACCAAAAGATCACACTGAAGTTCTCCAGTAACTATTATCCTCAGGGAAATGGCATTGCTGAATCAACAAACAAGAATCTACTTGAGGTGATCAAACATCTATTGGAACACAACCCCCAGGATTGGCACCAAAAACTAAAATTCACCCTCTGGGCGGATCGCATTCGTATTAAAGCCGTCTTGGGGACATCCCCATTCCACCTGGTTTATGGTCAGAACCCTGTATTCCCAGTCAACTTGCAGATCCTAGTTTTACAGTTTATGCAGGAATTCAACAATAGGGACAACATTGTGGAGGTTCGACTCTTGAATTTGGTGCGAATGGAAGAACAGTGAGACGCGGCCCTTGAACATTTTGCGCGTCATCAAGCAGTAGTAAAATGATGGTTTAATAGAAGAGCCCAATACAAGGATTTTCAGATCTCGGATCTGGTCCTGTTGTGGGACAAGGCCCGAGAGAAGAAAGGAAAGCACACCAAGTTCCAACGGCTCTGGCTCGGACCATACTTAATCTCAGAAATCTGCGGGGCAAATACTTATCGCCTTAACACCTTGACTGGAGAACCTGTCGCATTTCCTGTTAATGGACAATTTCTCAAACATTACTTCGAATAAGGGTAAGTTTGTCTAGAGTTGTACTATATGTAAATATCCCCTTGTAAATAGTCTTGTTGGCTATCCTCCGGGGTAGTCTCCCTTTTGTTTTTGTTGTCTTTATTTTCTCTTTCAGCTTTCTTTTGGTCCCGGCATTTTGTCCCATCCTGTAGGAACTGGAATGCTTCGCATAACATTGGCCTCTAGTGCAATGCCTCCGACATGGTGAACTTTAGAATCTATCTTTATCACAGTGGAATCAACCCGGTCTCCGGGATTGTTTTGCAAGTTATGGCACATTTTCAAGCAATCTCCATTGGGTGTTGTCTCCGGGAGTTTGGCAATCAGTGAACAATAATAATATAAGGAACAAGTAATCGGACATGTCGAGGGTAGATCAGCTGTACTGGTTGGTTAATCCACATCTGAAAATCCAAAGAAATTCCTTTCGGGTCCAGAGTTTTATCCTCTCCAAATATCTAAATATAGGTGGATAGGTGAAAGGAGTACCGCCATTTGAATTTTAGCTAAGCTTAGGTTCAATGGTGAAAGAAGTACCGCCTTCCCCACCTGGAAATAAATAAAATAACAAGAGGGAAAGCGGGATGAAACTCTGGCCTCCGGGGGAAAGCAATCAAATTGATGACTGGTTCGATGTAATTAGTACCGCCTCTCTATTCCTCTCAAGAGGTCATCGGCTTGATTTCCTTCGAAAACACACATGACACCACTGATGAAAGACTTCAGACTGACTCCCATGTGGTCGAGTTCTCTCGGATATGCTGCTCTCTGCTTGTCAAACGCTTCGGGAGGACGATTTGTTCCAGGTGTGCTAACTAGAGATTCTATGGTTCTCAAATGCGCTAAGGCATTTGTCCCAGATAGTCGCCATTTGTTATGCCCTGCATCCCTGTCCCTACATTTTGTGTGCAAAATGTTGGGTCCCCCCCTTTTTTTTTTCTTTTGCTTTTCTTTTTGCTGCGGCTTTGCCTTGTCTTTCTTTTCTTTTTGCTTTTTTTCTCCAGGGTTTTCTTCCCCGGTGTGTGTTGTTTTCTTGGTTTGTTTTTTCCCTCCAGGATCTCGGATCCCGGAGGTTGCCTTTTGCGTTGGAAGTTGGATTCCAGACTCTGAGATTCTTTGCTATGATGTTCTTAAGTCTTAAGAACATCCTCGTAAGGAATCCTCGGGCCCGGAGTCCGGAGGTTGCACTTGACCTGAAATCTCCAGAAGGAGGAGGATTACTTTTTACCGTGGGTATAAATAGACTCACCTGTCATTTTCACACTTACCGCGATTAAAATCTTTGAGCACTTAGAGCGAAATAGAGCGATTTTCAAAGTGATTAGCAGAGCAGTTACAGAGAAATTTGTGATAATCAAAGCTTAACACCTTCTACTATTCTCAGATGTACGCTAGTGCTTCGTGGTGGTGATCTCAACGGCTTGACAATTTGAAGTTGTTGCAGAGTTATCCTGGTAATCTTTCCCTTCCTCCGCCTTCTGTATTTTCAGGTTGGTTTCTCTGCTTCCCTCCTCTTCGCTTTGCTTTCGTTTTCTAGTTTTCTCTGGGTTTGCCTATTTTTGTTTTTGTTTGCTTTGTTTCCCTGTTGTTTCTTTGGTCTTCTGGTTTTGCCGCTTGATGGCGGCTCGCCTCTGCCAGAAGGTTGTCCGCCTTCTGTGTAGATGTAAGTAGCCTGTAAATAGCTTGAACATAATGTAAGTAGCTGTATATTCTTGTTTCAGCTTTGTCTGATTTTTCTCGCGGGAGTCTTTTCCTGTGTATAAAGTTGTATATATGTATTTTTCTGTAGGTAGCCCTTGTATATCTCCTCTATTCCATGTATATACCCCTCGGCTCTTTGTATATCCTTCCGGGTGGCTCGATGAGCTGGTCGAGTCACCTTTTGCCTCTGGTTTTTCACCTCCAAACTTGCTTCGAGGCAGAAAACCACCTGTTTGAAACTCGGCTCTCGGCTCATTTCAAACAGACAATTTTCTCTCTCCTCCATCAAGGCTGTCAGAGCCTCATTTATTTTCCATGCGTGCAATTACTTCTGGCCAAGTGGCTTTCCCTTTTCACGCGTTCGAACAGTTGGCTCTGCCGTTAGTGCCATCACATCCAATCAATGCCATCGCACGTGGCGTCCACGTGGACCTGCTTCCACATTCTTCTTTGCTAACGGTCCTTTCTCCGGGCCTCGAGCCTCTTTCCACCATTCATCCTATGTCTTCATCAACTGTGATAAAACTTCCCGGGCCCGGAGATATAACGAAAACCCTAAGTTTATGTTTTTCTTTTCAGATACTTATGCATAAAACTAACTTTTCAGGAGAAGCAAACGGTGAAGTGGTAAGAACTCCAGACCCCGAAGTTACTATTTTATTTTGATAAATATGTTCTGACGGTCGCTTTGTCTTGCAGGTCCGGACTTCATTTTACAACCATGTTTGAAGCATCTGCATCGTCTCCTCCCAGAAGTCCGGAGTTGCCATCCACAACCGAGACTAGGGCAGCGGCAAAGTCAAAGATAGAGAAGGCCCTGGCAAAGCTACCCCTCACCATGAAGTTTGTGCAGGGTGAGGAGATTGTGGGCTCAAAGATTGAGTCCAAGGTAAAAATGATGACCGACCCCAGTGTCGGGACCTGGGCAGAAATGCAGGCCCTGGTAAAGATAATGCACATCCAGCGACAGGCTGGAGACAAAATGGCAACCAACATCGGAGGTTCCAGAATTCTCTGGGCAGCTTACTTTCCATGCTCCGTGCAGTCTCCAGAGCTTGTTCTCACTTTGGCAGCCAACTACAACTCTTCTGTCTGGGCCGTTATGTTAGCAGCTACAGAACCCACGGGATTCCCCACTCCACTGGTGTCCCTTGACCCAGTTACTTTCCAAGCAGGCCTGGGTATCCCATAATTTGATAGGTCCTCGGTGGTCACAAGGACAGAAGCCTTGAAATAATTCAACCAACTGGAGGATGTCGCTCGGGTGTACATGAACACCAATTGGCTCAAGGTCCCGAAGAGGGATCCAAAAAGAATGAAAATAGATATCCCCCGCTCTGAATTCAAGGAAAGAATCTAAATGGGGATGATAGCATTGGCCCGGGTATTTGGGCAGCCCTCCGCCTAGAAATTTGCAAAATAGATGTACTATTTCCTCCTGGGCATCTCCACTAAAGGAGAATTCTTCGACTGGGCGACAATTATCTCCAATCATGTCGACTCCCAGTTCCTGCAGCTGAACAAGAAGAAGAAGTTCTACATGACTTCT
>MU228294.1:1522748-1535420 GCA_018584345.1 Thuja plicata
GTGATGTAATACTGATTCCCCCCCCCCCCCCCTCTCAGTATTACTTAATCCTAACAAATTCCAAAGTGGATTCGGTGCTTGGGAAGTGTGCAAAGTCTCAAGGAAAGAACATGAAAGTGTTAGAATATTTGAGGGGGGGTGAATTAGTGGCCTCAAAAATTAATCCTTAAATCAACCCAAAAACTTATTACCACATTTATAAGCCTCTAGTTATCTTCACTCCTACAAGATGATTGCCTTGAAATATTAACAAATAACTACTGCTCGGATTACTCTTTCAAACCTTATTCTTACTTTTACCGATTAGCAGTCTTTCTATTTACCAAAATATAGTAAATAGTGTATACTGATCAATCCAGATTTACTTATGTGAAATGCAAAACAATAAAGTAATGAATCATAAACACATTAACACATGGATTTTTAACGTGGAAATCCTGTTAAGGGAAAAACCACTGGGACCGGTAAATCAAATTTTCACTCTTCTCAAGTGAGCTCGGTGAAGAGCCAACCCTGTTAAAGGTTACAAACACACTGTTAGGTGTGACCTTGTTAGAGGATTTAAATGAATAGTTTATCACTTAGTATTTGGCATCTAATGCTACCATCCTTGACCAAACACTCACTTGGCCTGTCAATAGGTATTGGAAATATCTAATGCTACTTTGTATGATTAAAAATTTTTGATACTCCTTGGGATGTATCTCAATTAGAAAATACTTTTTAGTCCTATTCGGTTAAGAGACTTGATGCTTCAATGGTTAAATTGAAACAGTAAATTGATATGTTCACATATACAACTAGAATTGCAAATTTTTAGATCTATTGTAAGTACATTACCTTTTTGATCAATATTATCAATTCAATACCTTTGCTCCACATTGTTCTTCTCTGTGGTGTTGTATCATTGTTCATCAGTGTCTACAGAATTTAGCTCTTTCCTCAGCTTGATTGATCAGGTCTGAATGAAGACTTTCTTCTCCTTCAGAATCTCTTCAACATCTATTCTCTTGTCACTCCCCTAATTCACATTGAATTAGCTTATCTCTTATATAGATATGATTTCACCGTTTCTTGGCTTTCTTGATCTTGGCGTGATCCACAATTCTTGTCAAATAGATTTAAAGTAAAACTCATGTTTTATCTCGTAGAGATCTTCTTGCCAATCAGACAAATAAACATTAAATCCTTTACTTATCTCTGGCTTTATCTTGTCAATTAAAACAATGATAAGTATCCATTAAGTCTATATTTAGCTCTTGAAAGCTAATCCTTTTTTTCATTTCTGAACTCTTTGTTTTGTCAGTCAATACTTCAAGTAGTTGTCAGTGACAACTGACTGTTCCATCAGTGAGACTTTAGTTGTCTTCAGGATCTCCGTCTGTCAGGCAATACTGTAATTCTGTCTGTCGGGTTACACTACGCTTTTTCTCATCAGGTAACACTATGACTTTGCTCATCAGGAATGTTGTGCTTTTGCTCATTGGGTAACACTGTGACTTTCTCTTGCTGTTTTACTTTCTTCATCAGTCTGCACTCCGTCGGTGTATACAATCACTTTGTGAATACTTAACTTTTATGCATTACTGATAGCATAGCCTTTAATTCATTAGTTCTTTGAAGTCTTTAGCAGTATGTACATGACCATACATATTATATCAAGTTGAAATCAATGACAATACAATACATTGACTGATTTAATGTCTTTCATTAACTTTCTATGTCTTGGTAATCATCAACTTAACATCTTCAAAAATTCAATTAGTTATAGTTAATCTATCTCTCCCTTTGGCATTGATGGCAACACACTACATTATCACACTATATTATCACTAATACAATTTGAAATATAATAGTTCAAGTTCATCAAATTACCAATCTTATGTACTATAACTGATATAAATATATGGTCCTCAGTAAGCTCACATAGCTTAGATTTGATTCTTGCAGCTCTCTTTCTATCTTCAATCCCTTCACTAGATAGATGTAGAATCTTTCTTCTTCTGATGTGATGTGTTCTCTTCTTGTGTAAAACTCTCTCCCTTTGACTGTTCTTTTCTTTTGATGTCTCTTTTCTCTCTTGTTAGCAATCTCTCCCTTTGTATGTACTCTCCCTTTCTGGTTACATCTCTCCCTTTGGATAATATTATAATGGATATAATCTCTCCCTTTGACAATAATGCCAAACAAATATTTGACAGTAATGCCAAATAATCCTTTCTATCCATTCAATATATTCCTTGAATTTTCCAATCCATCGGCAATATAACAACTCTGGTACTTGGTGTAGATAAATACCTTACTGTGTATAGATGTATCTTTGAAGTCCATCTCTTTGCTTGCATCAACATGAATGATATTTCAAGAATATGTAGGCTGATGTAGCCTTCTATTCATCTTACTGACTAGTAGACAAGGGTCTGACCCCTAGTCTCTTTCTCAAGTACTCAAATGTATCCTTGGGCAGTGGCTTGGTGAAGATATCAACTAATTGTTCCTTTGATTGCACATACTCAAGTATTACCTCCTTTTCTTGAACTTGTTCTCTCAAATAATGATACTTGATAGAAATATGCTTTGTCTTAGCATGCAAGACTAGATTCTTGGAAATTTTAATTGCACTAGTATTATCACAATATATAATTACTGGTTCAATAATTTTCATATTCATACCTTCCAGTAACTATTTGATCCATGCAATATTTGAGCAGTTTGCAGCAGCAACAACATACTTTGTTTCTACAGTAGACTGAGAGATGCATCCTTGCTTCTTGCAGATCCATGTGACAAGTTTGTCACTCATAAAGAATTCTCCTCCAATTGTTCTCTTTCGGTCATCAATGTTTCCAGCCCAATCAACGTCAATAAAGACCCTCAGTTCAAATTTTCCTTCTCTTCTATACCATAAGCCATAATCCTCAGTATTCTTTAGATATATTAGGATTCTTTTCACAGCATTCATATGTGATTCCCTAGGATTAGAAGAAAATATTGCAACTATTCCTACTACATGTGCAATATATGGTCTAGTATGTAGAACATACATGAGTTTGTCAATCATTGATCTATACAAATTTTGATTTACCTCAGGTGACTTGTCCTCCTTTGTCAGCTTACATCTAGTTTTCATCAGTGCTCCAACTGGCTTGGAAACTTCCATCTTGAATATTTTTAGCACTTCCTTGATGTATTTGGATTGTGTAATGAAAATGCCTTCATCTTGTTGCATGATCTGTAGACCAAGAAAGAACTTGATTTCTCCAAACATAGACATCTCAAACTCTTTTCTCATTTCATTTGCAAATGATTTGCATAGCATATCATTACCTCCAAATATGATGTCATTAAAAAATATTTCAACAATCAAAATGTTAGCATCAATATCTTCCTTCAAATAAAGATAATTATTTTCACTAGTTCTTACAAATCCAATACTTATGAGATAGGAATGAAGTCTTTCATACTAGCTCTCAGTGCTTATTTCAATCCATATAAGGCTTTGTTTAGTCTACATACCATGTTCCTCTTGTCTAGATCAACAAACCCTTCTGGTTGCTCAATGTATACCTCTTCCTCAAGTATTCCATTTAGGAATGCAGACTTGACATCCATCTAGTATACCTTGAATCCTTTAAATATAGCATAAGAAAGTAATATTCTCACTCCTTCTAGACTAGCAATGGGTGCAAAGGTTTCTCCATAGTCAATCCCTTCTTTCTCCATAGTCAATCCCTTCTTCATGTGCATACCCCTTTCATACTAGTCTTTCTTTATTTCAAGTGACTTCTCCATTCTCATTCAGTTTATTTCTGAATATCCATTTTGTACCGATGACATTCTTATCATCTAGTCTCAATACAAGTGTCCATGTCTTATTTTTCTCAATCTTCTCAATTTATTCATTCATAGCACTAATACATTCTTCATTATCAAGTGTAGTATTGACAAATTTTGGCTCAAAATCACAAATTAGACATCTTGTGTTTAGAGACTTACCTATGGTTCTCATACCAGCCTTCTTGTCTCCAATGATCTGGTTCTGTGGATGGTTCCTTCTGACATACTTGGAAAGTATAGGTTCAATTCTTTATCTATCATCTTGATCATCATTTTTTCCTTCATTCTGATCTCCATCGCTCGGTACATCATCTTGAGCAATATCCCAATTTTTGGTATTTGTAGCTTGATGATCAGTTGTAATATTATGTTGCTTAGGTGCTATACATTATTGTTCAAGTAGAATGTCAGGTTCTTCATTATAAACAAACCTGTTGTAGTCCTCTGGTTTTTTTGTGCTTTCCTTTTCATTCTTCTCTACAAATTCATCTATCTTTATATTTGCACTTTCAACAATTTTGTTAGAGGCTTTATTGAGAAAGTTATAAGTCTTGCTCTTGGTGGAATACCATAGAAAGATATCTTCATCACTTCTGGAGTCAAGCTTTCCATTTCTATCATCTTTTAAGACATAACATTGACTACCAAAGATCTTGAGGTAACTTACATTGGGTGTGTAACCATACTATAGCTCATAGGGTGTCTTCTTGGTGTCTTTCTTTAATTGTACTATGTTCAATGTGTAAACAATAGTACTGATAGCTTCCCTCCAAAAGATTTGGATGATGCCTTTCTCTATCATCAGTGTCCTTGCACAATCAACAATGGATTTGTTCCTCCTTTCATCAATTCCATTTTGTTTTGGTTTTCTCGGTGTAGAGGCCTGTCTTTTGATTCCATGCTCATTGCAAAAGTTAGTGAATTCATTTGAAATAAATTCCCCTCCTCTATCTGATCTTAAGCATTTCAATTCCTTACCACTTTATTTTTTTACCATTTCTTTGTACCATTTAAACATCTTGAATGCTTCTTATTTATCTTTTAGAAACATAGCTGTCATCATTCTAGAGTAATCATCAACAAAGAGAATGAAATATCTATCACCATAGTAACTCTTTGTCCTCATGGGTCCACATAGATTAGTATGGACTAATTCTAGAATGGCATCAGATGTATGGGTTTTCTTTTGAAACTAGACTTTGTCATCTTACCTTTTTGACAATTTTTGCACATAATATTGTCTGGCTTTGACATGCTCGGTAAGCCTCTTACATTTCTCTTTTTTTCTTATCTTTATCATGTTGTCAAAATTTACATGACACAATATTTTATGCCACAACCATATGTCTTTGTTTATAGCCATTAATCAAGTGGTTCTAGTATCATTCAGATAGAATAAGTTAACTTTGGTCTATTCACCAGTTCCAATCAATCTTCCTGATTCATTGAAGATCTGTGCCTTCTTATTCTCAAATTCTACTCGGTGACCTGAATTATTCAGCTAAGAAAGACTCAATAGATTATAATTCAATCCTTTCACCCAATAATCATTTTCACATTTTATCAGGTTATTCAACATTATAGTTCCTTTACCTTCAACTGGACAAGGTGTGCCATTACCCATTCCTACTGTACCACCATTATAATACTTAAAAGTATTAAAATTTTCTATGTCACCGGTCATCTGGTGAGTGCAGCCACTATCTACGATCCAGATATCATTCTTGCTAACTTTAGATATGAGTGCAGTTTCTACATACCTTTCATCTTCATCTGAATCGTCTTTTACTACCACAAATACCATCTTGATGTCTTCATCAGATTCAGTGTCAGTATCTTCACCTTTGCATGTATCTAGGTAACTAGCTTTCTTTCCTTTGTCCTTGTAGTCTCGAGTATCTTTTCTTTCTGATTGTTGATTACTTCTGTAATCTCGATTATCACCTCTGTCAAACTTCTTTTCAAATGATCTATCACTACTTCTATCATATTTTCTCCTGTTGGGACATCTTGTAGCAAAGTGTCCAATCTCTTTACAATTAAAACATATAAGTGGTAATTTACCTTTGTATTTACATTTGCCTCTTTGCATTCTTCTAGCCATAAGTGCTTCAAATTCATCAAGATCTTCTTCTTCACTTTCACTTTCACTATCTTTTCTCATAGTGTGTTTATGACATGATTTACTTATTCTCAAAGAATATTTGAATGCGGAATCTATGTTCGGTAAGACACTATTATCAAATTTATTCATCTCAAATGAAATTAGTCTTTCAATCAAACTATCTAGAGTAACATTGTTATTTACTATTGCTCTCATTTCTTGTATGACAAATACTCTAATAGTATAAGTAGGCAGTAAGGTTCTTAGAATTTTACTTACCACTGTCTCTTCATCTATTACACCTCCAACTCCTCGGATAGCATTGACTACCTCTTTGATTCTTGTGTTGTACCATGTGATATTTTCACCTTATTTCATTCTGAGATCATCAAACTTTCCTCTAAGACTTTCTGCCTTGGCTCTCAGAACATTTATATCACCACCATGTACAAGCTTCAATTTATCCCACATCTCCTTTGCATTTGTGCATGTTTTGACATCTTCAAATTCAACATCGGAGAGTGAGGATGCAAGCTCTATTATCATGCATTTATGCACATGATTCTCTCTCATTTGTTCAACTGTGAGTGCTCCTATGGGAAACACAAATTCAGTATCTAAGTATTGAGTAACATCATTTCTAATAACTGATAAGTGGAGTCTTATCCTGCTTTTTCATGAAGTAAAGTTGTCTTTGTTCAACTTGGGCACATCTCATCTATTCATCTTGTGATCTTTAGCTTAGGTCTTGAAACCTTCCCTATAAGAACACAAGCTCTGATACCAATTGTTAGAATAACTGAGACAGGGGGTGAATCAGTGGCCTAAAAAATTAATCCTTAAATCAATCCAAAAACTTATTGTGTGCTAAAATATTGACACACTTCTATGAATCATTCCATCCAAGGTTGCTCAAGAATGAGGCCTAAAATATCGATCCATAGCTCTCTAGTCATGGAGTGAAAAGGTTTGAAATGGAGGCCCTCAAATTGACCTATTAGTGCCCATGCAAGTACACCATGAAATGAGAGATTCAATGCATGAAAATGAGATCTACTCTATATGATTACAATGCATGAAAAGAAATTAATCTAAATGATAACAACGCATGATTAATCTATGAATGGAAATACAAATGCAAGATTAATCTATGGAAATAAACATGAATCTAATCTACATGAGTAGCCATGAATGCAAGAAAAAGAAGAAGACAAGAAGAGAGAAGTTGCAATATCCAAGCTCAAGTGCTCAAATCCTCCTCCAAAATTGCTCTCCAAACCTGCAGCATAACAATACCTAAAAATTCTATCCCCAAATGAGAAGGAGAGGGCTCCTTATAAAGAAAAGTGAGTGGTTGAGATTAAGAGGCAAAAACCCACCACTTAGGAAGATGTGATGAAAAATAGATTTTTATTTAATTTACTGCCTTTTTCAACAAATAAAGTGCTTTGAGTGGGGATTTTTTATTTATTTAATTAAAAGAGGGGTTTTCTTTATAATTAAATAAATTAGAAGAATTTTATTTAATTAAATAGGAGGAATTGAATTTAATTAAATAAGAAGAATTTTATTTAATTAAAAGAGAGAAATTTACTTTAATTAAATAACATAAATTTTATTTAATTAAAAGGGAGATTAAATCTTTTAATTAAATAAGATAAATTTTATTTAATTAAAAGGAAAATTAAATCTTTTAATTAGATAAAAATGATCAAACCTTAGGAAATATTGAAATAATTGAATAAATTACAATTTGATCAAGGAAATTGATTTGAATTGAAAATGTTCCAAAGCATTGATTAAGAAATTTGATAAATTGATAAAATGATAAATGGGGCCCAAAGTCTAGGCGACCATTTTAGGGTGCATACATTTGCCCCTCTTTGACTAATGTGTGGTCAATTCAGGAACACATGTAGTCAAAGAATGTAGTTGAAGTGTGACGTCGACTTGGGATCATAAAATAAACCAAATGTGTGATCGATTTGGGAACACATCAGGACAAAAATAAACACAATTGAAAAAGACAAATTGAACACCAAAAGAATTAATTGATATGTTAGAGATAAGAATCTCAAGCAAGACTGATATAATTGATAAAGATGAATCAAAGATTGAAGCTTGATAGGTACTGCCCCGTCATGATCGAAATCGAAATGAGATAGAGGAGAAACAGCAAATTGATAAATTTTGATCAAATCAAACTAAAGATAAGGTTCTTGATGTAAGATGAAAGATATAAAGATCACAAAACCAAGGTAGATCATTAAGCACAAAATATTATGCCCCAAGATTGAATTAGAAGAAAAGAAGTGGGGTGAAAGTGAATGGAAAATAGAAGTTTGGAAGAAGTGGAAGAAATGGAGAGAAGAAAGAGAATTTGCCCCAAAATCAATCAACTGTGTAAGATAGAAAATTTTGATTGAGATCACGAATGAAGATAAGGAAATGAAAATCAGAACGTGATCACAGTTGATTAAAAGTTCACAAGAAAGATGAAGGAAAACCCTCTCAAACTCATAATGTAGCCTAAAATGCAAACTAACATGAAGTCTAACAAAGCAAGCTATATGAAAATGCAAAGGTGTACTTGTAATAGAGAAACTGTAACATAGGACTTTTGTGTTCATCATTCATTAGAGAATGTTAAGGAACTTATTTTCATCACTGGGCCATTATTAATAGACATCAAAAAATCACACAATCATCACTAGACACAAGCGCAACTATGAAGCTATGAATGTGATTTATATCAGATTGGAATGTGGAAAGATTCTAACATAAGAATCAAAGACATAAAGGTCAAGATGACTGTGATGTTAGCTTACCCAATTTAATGTAGCAAAACCACACTTGCATCAAGACATAGAGGCCAGGATGACTAGCAGAACAGTTGTGCAAAAATAGTTAAGCATAAAGCAAGAAGCAAATAAAAACATGCCCCATGCCCCAAGTCCTCTAGCTATGCATCACGGAGAGACTTATTATACAAGAACACTAAAAAAAAATCAATAATAGTCAGAACACAAAGAAAAGATCATGACATAGCTCAAGAATTAAGCGTTGTGTTTAAAAATTTAAGTGTGTTAACTGATACTGAGTCCCAAGGATAAGGATCAAATGCTTGCAAGCTAGCAAGACCACATGAAAAAACTAGGTAAGACCAAATTGATAAGTGTTGAAAAATACTCGATGTCAAGGGTTGTATTGAAAAATACAGTTGGGGTGGTATTGAAAAATACCGTTTGTGAGGTGTCCTAAAGACTAACGCATCCAAAAGACCAAAGCTAACACGGTTATGCCCCCTAGACAAAGACAAAGACCAATTCTAGACCAAGGCAACAAGGACAAGGCATGATGGAGAAAGGCTAAGTGTCACAGACATGTTCTAAGAAATGGGGGTGCAAAGGCCTCAAGTAGCGCATGTTTCCAGGTTTTCACCACTTGGATTTTATTACAATTTTTTTTTCTCTTTCATTTTTTCATTTTTTTCTTCTTTTTTTCAGGACTTTTTATAAATTTTTTTTTAAATTTTTGCTACTAAGGCGCCTGTTTCCAAGTTTTCACCAAGGCACTTTTTCTATTTTTTTGAATTTTTGAATTTCTTGATTTTTGTTTTTATATTTTTAGAATATATAATTTATTTTTTTTGAAATTCATCAAAGTGCCTATTGCTAGGTTTTCACTAAGATGATCATTTTTTTAGGACATTTTCTGATTTTTAGAATTTTCGACAATATATCCTTTTTCAGATTTTTTTAGGATCAATAATTATGTACAAAAGGATGCCCCTAGATAGAATGGGCATCATGGATAGAACTTCTTCAGGTGTAAGACATTGATAGGATCAGGGAGTTGTTCTCCCTTTTCTGTAGATAATAAATAAGCACCTGTCCCAAAAGCTGATGTGATAATATAAGGTCCAAGCCAATTAGGTTCAAATTTTCCCTTTTGATCTCTATGCTATTGATTCTTAGGATTTTCTCGTAGGACAAGATCTCCTACTTGGAATTCTCTAGGGCAAACCTTTTTGTTGAAGGCTTTGGACATGCGCTTTTGATAGACCCTCATATGGTCAAATGATGCTTGACATTTTTTATCTGGAAGTTCTAACTCTTGAAGTCTCATGCCGTGGTAGTCTTCATCTGTAACTAGACCATGGAGAGAAAATCTAAGTGAAGGAATCTCAACCTCCAAAGGTAACACTGCTTCAGCACCATATGCAAGGGCAAAAGGAGTAGCCCTAGTAGGAGTTCAAATACTCGTTCTATAGGCCCACAAAGCTAGATTTATCTATAAATGCCAATCTCTACCATTCTTATAGACTGTTCTATGTAAAATTTTAAGAATGGTCTTTTTTGATGCCTCTGCTTGACCATTTCCTTGCGGGAAGTAAATGGAGGACCAATGTTGTTTAATCTTAAATTTCTTGCAGAGTTGTTTAAGGTCCTTATTCTTGAACTGGTTTTCGTTGTCAGTAATAATCTCATAAGGCACTCCATATCAACAAATGATATGGTTCAGAATAAATAGAGAGACTGTCTTGCCTGAGGCAACCGAAAGTGGGACAACTTCTACCCATTTAGTGAAGTAATCAGTAGCAGTGATAATAAATTTTTGTCCACCTGATGAGTTGGGATGAATCTACCCAACAAGGTCAAAGGCCCAGTGCTACAATGGAAAATGAGATATAGAAGGAATGAGCTCCCTACCTGTAGCATGTATCAGGTTACCGTGTTTTTGACACTTTTCACATGACTTTGCAAAATCTACTGCATCAATCTGCATCACGGGCCAATAGTACCCCGCCCTAAGCAACCTTCAGGCCATGGAAAGACCATTGGAGTGTCCCCCACAGATGCCCTTGTGAATGTTAACTAACGCTTGGTCAGATTCTTCCTTTTCTTAGCATCTAAGAAGTGTTCCATCTAGACCCCTCCTATATAAATTGCCAGCGATAAGGGAATGGCGAGAGGCATTTCGAGTAAGGTTTTTGCGTTCAAATTGATTAAAGGTTTTAGGTATAATGTCATCATGAAGGTATGAATAAATGGAACCATAACAAGATGACTCATGACCAACAAGGGTACAAATGATATGGCTTTCTTGGGAGTCAAATATAGGGTGATGTAGCTCTTCCACCAGGAATTCAAATCTTGATTCATGTTGCTCTAACTAAAGAAGTGAAGCAAGTGTAGACATAGCATCAGCTGCCTTGTTTTTTGCTCTAGGGATTTTCTGAAATGTAACAAATGTGAAGTATCTCTTCAAGGAATCAACCATTTTCTTGTATGGTACCATTTTCTCATGTTTTGTTTGATATTCATCATTAACTTGGCTGATTATCAGTTGTGAATCCCCATAGATGTGTAACTCTGTAATTCTCCATTCTATGGCCATCTTAAGTCCATTTGTTAAAGCTTCATACTCAGCAATGTTTTTTGTACATGGGAACAATAATTTGTAAGACTTAGGAATCGTGTACCCATGACGAGAAATAAACAAAATGCCAGCTCCTGAACCATTTTTCATAAAAGATCCATCAAAGAATATCCTCCATGTTCTTTCAGTCATATACATAAGATGCTCATCTAGGAAGTCAACTTGAATAGGTACATAATCTTGTAATGGGAAATCAGCCAATTGATCTACTATAGCTAGTCCTTTGATTGCTTTACGCTCAGTGTACTCTATGTCAAACTCTGAAAGTATCATCATCCATTTAGCAAGTCTACCCATGAGGGCAGACTTACTTAACAAGTATTTAAGTGGATCTATTTTTTCTATGAGGTGTATAGTGTGTGCAAGCATGTAATGTCGCAACTTTTGGGAAGAAAACACAACAGCAAGGAAAGATTTCTCAATGCTAGTGTAATTAACCTCATATGAAACAAGAGTACGACTGATGTAGTATATTGCTCTTTCTTTCCCATTTTCATCAAGTTGAGCCAGTAATGCCCCCAAGGAAGATTATGTCACTGAAATGTATAAATAAGTGGTTTCCTTGGGATAGGAGGCATTAAAATAGGAGGATTCACCAAGTAATTCTTAATTTGATCTATGCTCTTTTGACAATCCTCATTCCAAATACATTCGACTCCCTTATGTAAGTTCTTATTGAAAGGTTGAGCTCTATCTGCCAATTGTAAAATAAATCTTCTTATAGATTGAAGACGTCCTTGAAGACTCCTCATTTGACTAATGTTTTTAGGAGGTGGCATATCAATGATCACTTGGACTTTTTCAAGGTCAACCTCTATTCCTTTTGCTAAAATGATGAATCCAAGTATTTTTCCAGAGGTGACTCCAAATGCACACTTTTTAGGATTTAACCTTAGTTGAAATTGTTCCATGCGAACTAGAATTACTTCCAAATTTTCTAAGTGTGTATCTCTTTGTTTAGACTTGGCCAAGGTGTCATCTACATAATCTTCCATATTTGTATACATCATGTCATGGAAAATAGTTTTCATAGCTCTTTGATAGGTAGCTCCTGCATTTTTTAATCTAAAAGGCATAACGTTCCATTAATAGGTTCCCCATGCACAAGTGAATGCGGTATTTTCTTGATCTTCGGGAGCTATCTTAATTTGATTGCATCCATAAAAACCATCCATCAAAGAATAAATCTCATAACCCACAGTCATATCCACTATCATGTCTATATTGGGGAGTGGAAAGTCATCCTTTGGGCATGCTCTATTGAGATCTCTAAAATCTGTGCAAACTCG
>MU228294.1:1539645-1570796 GCA_018584345.1 Thuja plicata
CAAGTGCATCACATCTAAAATCCTTTTGTAGAAGGTGGACTTAACCGTCCTTTGTAAATCTCTTAACAGAGTGCACACTTAACAGTGTTGTTAAAAGATTCAAATGAAGTAGATCTTAACAGGTCTCTACTGTAATACTCCTAACAGGGTAGGTCATCAGAAGTGACCAAAAATTGTAAGCCTTAACTGGCTCTTTTTATCTGCAGATAGTGAAGTTTGTGGGTAACAATCCCCACCACAGTTTTTACTTCCTTAACAGGAGTTTTCTGCGATATCATATCTTGTGTCATGTGTTATCTAATTTCATGAATGTTTCTATTATTGTTACATATCAAAAGAATGTATGATATGATTTCATATGCATAAAGAAAGATGAACAGATAGATAAGTTAAATTACAAACTGATGACTAAGGGTTAATGGGCTAACCAAGAAAAGTTTTAGAGGTATTGATTCACCCCTCCCCTCCCAGTACAAATTATCTCAATATAATTCCAACAAGGAGGAATCCACAAATCCATCATTGACTACTTTTTTGTTCTTATTCCAATATTGTTTCTTCCCTTTATCCTTGTTAGAATTGTTGTTGTTGTTTTGACCATTGTTGTTGTTATTTCCATGTTTAGTCAAAATTCCTTGTTCTTTCAAAACATCCTCAATTCGGCATGCAGTCTCAACCATGGTGTCAAATGAATCAAAAACTATTTTCTTAACCTTATACTTCATTTTGGGAACCAAATTGCTAACAAGAATGTCGATATTTTCATTATCAGGAATAGTTCTAGAATAGTAAGAGCATTTTCGTCTCCACCTTTGCAAGAAGGTAACAAAGGACTCTCTTTGATTTTGTTTTAAGCTACATAAGTCCAACAAAGTGATATATCTTGAAATATTGTATGAAAAGTGTTGAACAAATATTTGAACAAGCTCTTTGAAAGTATTAACAAGATGAGTTATCTTAGTAAACCATTCCATTGCTTTCCCCCTAAGACTTTGTGGGAATAACCTCATGAGTTATGAATCATCTTGATGGAACTCAAAACTAGTGGTATAAAACTGTCGCACATGATCATGTGGATCTCCACTCCCATCATATTTGTTATATTGAGGAAATTCAACCTTTCTAGGAAATTCTTTCATGTCAACACTCTTATCAAAAGGATTAGGACAAATTGAGTCCAATGAGAAAGAATTCTTAGGCACAGATATCTTGGCTATTTGTCTTTGTATTTCATCCATCTTCTCCTCTTGAGACGGATCTTGTCTCTTAATCTTTCTATCCACATCAAAGTTGTAAGGGACCTTAGCACAATTGTCGATTAGATTCTTTAGGATCTTATCCTAGTTTTGCTTCACATACTTCTCCACATACTATTGAAAAAATGGTTCTTGTTGCATGTGCATGAAATCTTGGGAGGTGCGATCAAAACTTATGCTACTACCTCCATATTGTGAACCATAATGAGCATGTTGTAAAGATGGCTTTGAGCTCCTAGGAGGGGTTTGTCTCCTATGATGGTCATGTCTAGAAACCCTTCTTCCTCTAGGACTAGGAGATCGGGATGGTGATCTTAAATGTCTCCTACTTCTTGGAGCCCTAGGAGGAGTAGATGGAGGAGAACTGTTTCCACCACTAATATGTATATGATTGAATGGACCATGAAGTTGTCGAGCCAAGAGCCTAGCTTGCTCCTCTTGAAGGGCTTTCCTTTCCACTTCAATTAAATCTTGTTTCTCCAACTCTAGACGTTTAATTTGTTCTTGCTTATGAATTTGTTCATCTTGGAATACCTTCTTTTCATGCTCAATCCTCTTGAGTCTGTCACTCATGTAATTGGTAGATGTTTTAAGAGGTGAGCTTGGTCTTGAATGTTGAAACAAGTTGTTGGTATAAGTTGCATTGGTGTGAGCATCATGAAGCTCATCTATTTATTTCTCATGTTGTGATAACTCATCAACATAAACATGTCTCTTACCTTTCTCTCTCTTAGCCCTTTGATGTGCATCCAAATATCTTGTCAAAATAAGGGGTGCGGTCGATCTACTTTTATGAGAGGAACCACTGAATGAAATAGCATGTCCACTCCTTGCAAACAAATCATCATAACATTTATCCATGGCTTCTCTCTCACTCTGAGTCATTGTGTAACTCATATCCATAGAAGAGTGAGAAGATGCTAAGGGGATACCCAAATCACTAAGGTGACTCTTGGAATCAAACCAAATTTATGAAGTATTCCTAGGCGATTGATCAAATATGGGTCCTTTTTCCTTATGTATTTGACGAGTTTGTACTAAGGGTAATTGGTTAAAAACCACCTGAGGTCATTTTCCTTGATTTACTTGATATCTTGTTGTAATTGGCATGAAAGAAAAAGCACTAGCTGATAGGATTACCCTAAGAGACGTTGGTACCAAACTAGGATAGAAAAGGCATTAAATTGTCCAAAAAGAGGTGATAAGATAGAAATTTGCAAATAGGGATAAGCCAACACTGCCACAGAGGTGCCCTTTAAATTTGGGTGAATACCCTAGCACTTATGGACTAGGAGGATGGTCTTACCCAAATTATATAAATTAAGATTGAAATTGTATGAAAGTGGATGGACAAGAGACTACCAAAACTCTCCAGGTGTGTTATCAAAGAATCTAAAGGTTTATCTTTTCAACAAAGATAGTTTCTAGCTCACCAAGTGCCAAGTAAGGTCACTTGTGAAATCAAAGATTGCTAATTCAAGAGGTGAAAATGCAAGAATCCTAAGCAAAACAAGCTTCTAACAGCGGGGTAAGTAATCCAATCAGATCCGGATCAACCCAAAAAACTAAAAATGATGGGACAACAAGCTAAAACAGGCTCAGAAATGACAGCAATAGTTCACTGACGGACAATTTCATGCGAGGAAATGTTGTCTCGTGTGAGGATTTATAGAATCATGCGAGGAAATGCACAAAGCGGCACGAGGAAACGGGACTGGTGAAACAATATAATAGCAAACTGGCAAAGTTTCACGTGAGGATACACAGATAGCCACGTGAGGAAACACAACAAATGGCATGAGGAAACAGGTTTCTCACGCGAGGAAAGGACACAGAACTCAGATTTTGACTGTTTTAAATAACCAACTAGGTGCATTAACAAATTTTATCATGAACCAAGCACATAAGACAACAATCAGGGAGTTCAAGCAATCGATGTCTTCAAACAATGAGCAAGGGACAAAGCAACCTTGCACATGAACATAGATAGTGTCATAGTAATTCTACTCCATAAGAATGCTACTTGTGTATGTTCTCAAATGTTTTCCAATCACGTACATAGTCCCAGAAAAGAAAAATTTGGTTGCACTATGGTTCTTAGTAATGGCTTGACTCTCAAATTTTACAATCTCAAGTAGGTGAAATCCAATCTTGGTGCACCGAGGTTTTGACACAGTCTAAGAATTTAATCAATCAAGAGTTGCTGAGGATATCTGACAACCCACAAGAAACTACACCTGTGGAGATTTCTTCCACAAAGACATTTATATAGCGGTTGTTGCTACCATGGTGAAAATGACTATTACCACTTGAGGTTCCGTCCACGTGGTTGACCCAATAAAGGGAATGTCCACTATGGTTAACCCTCTCTAACAAGGAATACTCACAATATGGACCACATGGGGACTTAGTTTGAATTCAAGGGTTCTAGGTTTCTGATTCTCCCAAAAGGGAAAAGAGCATAATCCTCTAGCCACTTTACCTCACCAAAACATAGAAAACATGATTCATTGACCCACTAATTTGAAATCACCTCATTCAAGGCTCACACAACAACAAATGACACCAATCCCCCAAAGAGAGAAAGTATTGTGAAAAGTTGAATTCCAAACTAAGTTGTCCAATGAGATGAAAACAAAATCCTTCCCTACCTACAAGGGGATCTATCATCAAGAAGAGCTTCATAGGTAAAATAAGCGAATGAAGTCCACTCTCTCAAGATCACCACAAATAGTGTTCATAGGGCCTAATTACTATGTGAAACATATATGCGAGAAAGCAAATCTAGGTCCATTTTAAGAGCACCAATTGGAAATGTGATCTATGAAAGCAATAAACACTCAAGCTAAACACATGAGATGTTCATTTTGATTCCCAAAATGCAAATGTTATAAAGATCAACAAAATACCTCAAATCCAATGCAACATGAATCATTTTTTGTTTATCCACGCAAGTCCAAATCAGCAACATCAACAACAAATCACAAATCGCAAACCACTAGAAACAATAAACATTAGTGGTTAGCATGAAAAACTGAGATCCAAAGATATATCAAATAAAAAAATAGATCTCAGGATAGAATCTCATGCGAGATAACAGACAGAGCGACGCAAGAAAGTACACAGGGCCACGCAAGAAAATGTTGTCTTCCATGAGGAAATGTACAGTCTCGCGTGAGGAAGTGCACAAAAATAGACAAATACAAAAATAAATGCAAACCAGTCAGATCCAGCATGGTGCCAGATTTTGCGCGAAGATTCACACCATGTCACACGAGGAAGTACCCTATGCCGCGTGAGGAAACTCAGAACCTACAAAATCTCGCGGGGGAACTTGCAAAATGTCACGCGAGAAAACTCTGCAGACAAAAAT
This sequence comes from Thuja plicata, assembly GCA_018584345.1. Classification (NCBI taxonomy): domain Eukaryota; kingdom Viridiplantae; phylum Streptophyta; class Pinopsida; order Cupressales; family Cupressaceae; genus Thuja; species Thuja plicata. The sequence continues at coordinate 1,544,275 of MU228294.1, forward strand.
AGCAAGTACAAAAAAGATGGAAAATTTGGAAATCCGAAAATAAATTGTTAAAAATAGATATGTGACAGAAAACAAATCTTCTACCCCACGGTGAGTGTAAAAAATGTGTGTTAAAATGCTGACACACTTCTATGAATCATTCCATCCAAGGTTGCTCAAGAATGAGGCCTCAAATATCGATCCATAGCTCTCTAGTCATGGAGTGCAAAGGTTTGAAATGGAGGCCCTAAGATTGACCTAGTTAATGCCCATACAAGTACACCATAAAATGAGATTTTCAATGCATGAAAATGAGATCTACTCTATATGATTGTAATGCATGAAAGGAAATTCATCTAAATGATAACAACACATGATTAATCTATGAAAGGAAAAACAAATGCAAGATTAATCTATGGAAATAAACATGAATCTAAGCTACATGAGTAGCCATGAATGCAAGAAGAAGAAGACAAGAAGAGAGAAGTTGCAATATCCAAGCTTAAGTGCTCAAATCCTCCTCCGAAATTGCTCTCCAAACTTGCAGCATAACAATACCTAAAAATTATATCCCCAAATGAGAAGGAGAGGGCTCCTTATAAAGAAAAGTGAATGGTTGAGATTAAGAGGCAAAAATAATTGATCAATGGTTGAGATTAAGAGGCAAAAACCCACCACTTAGGAAGATGTGATGAAACAGGGATTTTTATTTAATTTTTATTTAATTTACTACCTTTTTCAACAAATAAAGTGCTTTAAGTGGGGATTTTTATTTATTTAATTAAAAGAGGGGTTTTCTTTATAATTAAATAAATTAGAAGAATTTTATTTAATTAAATGGGAGGAATTGAATTTAATTAAATAAGAGGAATTTTATTTAATTAAAAGGGAGAAATTTACTTTAATTAAATAAGATAAATTTTATTTAATTAAAAGGGAGATTAAATCTTTTATTTAAATAAGATAAATTTTATTTAATTAAAAGGAAAATTAAATCTTTTAATTAGATAAAAATGATCAAACCTTAGAAAATATTGAAATAATTGAATAAATTACAATTTGATCAAGGAAATTTATTTGAATTGAAAATGTTCCAAAGCATTGATTCAAAAATTTGATAAATTGATAAAATGATAAATGGGGCCCAAAGTCTAGGCAACCATTTTAGGGTGCATACACTTATTACCATATTTAAAAGCCTCTAGTTATCTTCACTCCTACAAGATGATTGCCTTGAAATATTAATAACAAATAAATACTACTTGGATTACTCTTTCAAACCTTATTCTTTCTTTTACCGATTAGCAATCTTTCTATTTACCGAAATATAGTAAATAACTAGTGTATACCGATCAATCCAGATTTACTTATGTGAAATGCAAAACAATAAAGTAATGACTCATAAACACATTAACACATGGATTTTTAACGTGGAAACCATGTTAAGGGAAAAACCACTAGGACCGGTAACCCAAATTTTTACTCTTCTGAAGTGAGCTTGGTGAAGAGCCAACCTTGTTAAAGGTTACAAAAACACTGTTAGGTGTGACCTTGTTAGATGATTTAAATGAATGGTTTTTCACTTAGTATATCGAATCTAATGCTACCATCCTTGATCAAATACTCACTTGGCCTGTCAATAGGTATCAGGCATATCCAATGCTACTTTGTATGATTAAACTTTTTTGATACTCCTTGGGATGTATCTCAATTAGAAAATACTTTTAAGGCCTGCTCGGTTTAGAGACTTGATGCTTCAATGGTTAAATTGAAACAGTAAATTGATTTGTTCACATATACAACTAGAATTGTAGATTTTCAGATCTATTGCAAGTGCATTACCTTTCTGATCAATGTTATCAATTCAATACCTTTTCTCCACACTGTTATGCTCTGTGTTGTTGTATCACTATTCGTCGGTGTCTGCAGAATTTAGCTCTTTCCTCAACTTGATTGATCATGTCTGAATGAAGACTTTCTTCTCCTTCAGAATCTCTTTAGCATCTTTTCTCTTGTCACTCCCCTAATTCACATTGAATTAGCTTGTCTCTTATATAGACATGATTTCACTGTTTCTTGAATTTCTTGATCTTGACATGATCCACAATTCTTGCCAATTAGATTTAAAGTAAAAATCTTATTTTATCTCATAGAGATCTTCTTGCCAACTGAACAAAACAACTTTAAATCCTTTAGTTATCTCTGGCTTTATCTTGTCGATTAAAAAAATGATAAGTACCAGTTAAGTCTATATTTATCTCTTGACAGCGAACCCTTTTGTCATTTCTAAAATTTTTGTTTTGTCAGTCAATACTTCAGTTAGTCATCAGTGACAACTGACTATTCCGTTGGTGAGACTTCAGTTGTCTTTGGGATCTCCATCCGTTGGGCAATACTATAATTTTGTCTGTCGGGTTACACTGTGCTTTGGCTCGTTGGGTAACACTGTGACTTTTCTTATCGGGAATGCTATGCTTTTTCTCGTCAGGTAACACCGTGACTTTCCTCTTGTTGGTTTACTCTGTCCATCGGTGTGCACTCCATCGGTGTATACAGTCACTTTGTGAATACTTAACTTTTATGCATTACTGATAGCATAGCCTTTGATTCATTGGTTCTTTGAAGTTTTTAGCAGTATGTACATGACCATATAGATTATATCAAGTTGACATCAATGAAAATATAATACATTAACTGATTTAATGTCTTACATTAACTTTCTGTGTCTTGATGATCATCAACTTAACATCTTCAAACATTCAATCAGTTATAGTTCATCAGAAAGATGCGATAAATCAAGCATAAAGACATTGGATCTTGAAATCACTAAAATGGGGTCTAGTAGGTCCTAGAAGACATCCAATGATGGGTGCTAACTTTGTAGGATGGTATAGTAATCCTATGCATAATAGTAAATCTTATTATGTTATATATCTTTTAGAGAAGATGTGCAAGTAGATGGACATCGAGACTAATGAAAATAAATTTGATTTCAAGTGGTACTCTTTGTTATGCCATGTGTTTTTGTAGTACGGTAAGGTCTTTGTGGCATTTAATATTTTTCAAATAATAAAAGATGATGACCACATTGCTCCTCTTCCCATTTAGTGCTAGACATATATTTGGGATGGAAATTCTAAGAATTCTATTTTTATCATTTTTTTAGGAATAGTTTATTAAAATAATGTTTAACTTCTTTGGCGAGGACCAAGTCAAGACACCAAAATTAATAATGGATTTCTTGAGGCCTATAGAGAGGACTCTTGATTTGGAGATTTGACATAGAGTGATTATTTTTTACACACTTACACCATTACTTTGAGATTTTATGGGTTCTTAGTTAGTCCTTATTTCTTGCCAAGGTTTGTCCTTTAAAGGCTTGCCCACCTTGAAATAATTTTTCAATTAATTGAATTAGACTAAGCTCACTTCAAAGGAGAGAAGAAGGGATCATCCTTCCCAACTTCTTTCAAGTTCTCTATTTTTTCATAGCCATTAAGGATGGTTTTGAGAAAATGTAATCAATTTTTTAATCACATAGAATGAGCCGAGAGTACACATAAGGTTCTTTTATTCTTAGCACACATAAGGATATTTGATGTTGCTCATACATCAAATTAGACAAAGTATTACCAATCCTACATTTTTACATGAAGTCATGTTTGAAGTATATGTAACTAGAATTTTCCTCACTTGAGGAGGTGACTAAAAATATGAAGAAATAGATGGGTATAGTGAGAGGGAAGAAGAAGAATAAAAATATGAACCCTAATTCTATGGCTCATTATTTGGTGAGAGGAACCCAATTTTGAGAATCAAAATGATGTTGGCTTGTGTAGATATATTGACTCCTACTGAGGAAGTCAAGCTTGAATATAGAATAGGTATTTCTCTCACTATCAAGCCATATATCAGAGTACAAAGTGAAGATCGTAAGAAGAAAACTCAAATTTTTATTATCTCTAAGGAATAACCTATCAAAAACCAAAAATTAATTGACCTAGAAGAGAGGTGTACGATAATTAAAATTGTTGAAATTGAATATGTAGTAGAGAATATTGTAGAGAAATAAGTTTTTCATCCTATGTATTCACCTACAAGAATTTTTATGTTCATCATTCGTGTTAGTAGAAGAGATGATAATTTTAAAATTGTCACTCATAAAACTAATGACATAAGATCCTTGGCATGTCATCAATTTCTGGTAGACGGATATTTTATGAAGACTTTAGCATGAGGGTCAAAAAGGATGTATACTAAATTTTTTCCAAAGAAAGGAATAAATTTAATCCTTCTAAGTGGGGTGAGATGCCTAGATAGGTGTTGTAAGAGGTCGATTTAAAAGTTGAAAATATCACACCTGGGAAGGGAAAAATATAGCTCAAGATAGTGGGTTGTTGTTGCTCCCCAATTCCAGGATATCACCATTGCACATGCCTTTGACACAATTAGAAAATAAGAACAATAATTTTATATTAGTAATGAGAAATTATAGAAATTTTTCTTTGGGTTAGGGTTTAGCCCTAAATTTGAGACCGTGGCAATTTTTTTTTTAGCTCCAAATATAAATAAGATAAATGTTGTAAATAATATCAAAGAGTTAAAAGGATTAATACAAATTAAAAATAGAGTTTCAAATACTCCTACTTCTCATCACTAACATTCAATAATTTTTTGTTCAATGAGGCCACAATGAATAAATTTCAAGCAAAATGCGATGTGCTAAAGAAATAATATATATAAAGGTAATTATTGAGAATAACCAATTGAGGTCTTTAAAAATGGCATCTATAAGTGCACTTGTGTCAATCATATCTATCCCTTAAAGTTCAATTAGAGCTTTTCGTTCAAATAGGGACGCATTACATTTAGAGACAAAATAACTAAAAGATCAAATTAAGGGAGCTGGGGAGGATAAAGTGCAAAAAATAGAGAAATCTAGTGTGAAATTTGATTGAATATAGGTTATCCAAAATAATAAGCAAGGTAGAGAATACTGAAAATGTAAAATGAATAAGAGGAAAATGGATGCTAAGGACTGCAAAAATAAGGTAGGCTTCCAAGTACTAAGATATGATCTTGAAGCTTCTCCTAAAATAAAGAAAACCGATGAGATGATGACAATTCTTGAAGAGGTAGTTTCTTATATCATGAAGTTTTACTAGAAAATATATGATTTTAATTGGATTGATTTAATCAGTTGAAAATAAGGTGATGTCTTGAGCATTGAAGATGAGAAATGTTGGGCTAAAACCTTGGAGTAGTGGAGAGGTGAATTTGGCATTGTAGGCCCTAATCATGTATCCTCTATAAGTTTTGATGATGAATTAAATATGAGGAGGATCAACACTACATTAGATGAGTTGTTTTTTCTTGAGCTAATTTTTGACAATTTTAGCAAGGAACTAGGATAGGTTTGGATGAAAAATATACATAAAATACTGAGAAGATATAAAAAAATCAAGATTTTTAATGACCTTCCAATAAGTTGCACATGTTGCCTATAGTGGCATGTTGTTCAATGGTTAATTTGTTGTATTGTTCTCGCCGTCAATGTTCAAATGTCATTGGGGATGAGGTCCCCCGGTTGTGGCCTCATCGGTTCATAGCTCCGGGTCAAAGCGTTTACCCCTTTTTCAAAAAAAAATGTTGTACATGTATTGCGAAGAGAGGTAGATCATCATTCCACAAACAATTGAGTCCAAATTAGCAAGTGACCTCATTTTTTAAGTTTTGAAGTAGTTCAACATTTTTGGTCCAAGCAAGTGGTTCATTCATCAAGATTGGAGATTTACATTAAGAACATGTGATCCATCTATTTATTATTTAAATGTAAATCTTACATTGTGATGGGCACAAGTCCCCATGTAGATTTTTTATTCAAAAGTTTAAAATATAAAATAAAATTTGTAATTAGATATTTAGGTTGACATGTTTTACTTTTCTATATAAGGGAGCCGTAATGCCATAAAGAGAGATTAGATCTAGTTGAAAATTTTGTGATCTTGGAGATATACAATAAGAGAAGCAACTATTTTAAGTTGTAGAACTTTTCAATGTAAGTGGAATATTTTGTATGACACATTTTCTATTCAAATTAAAGTAAGATGAAAATACTTTTTTTGTTTGATATCTACAATTGTATCCTTGAATACATGTGCTTCCCTTTTAAATAAATAAATCAAGGGTTTATTAGTTTACATATATACATTTTCCATATGGTGTATCTTATTTGTTTCTTCTATTCAAGTAATAGTTTAAATATTCTTTGAATAAGATATGAAGGGATGTGTGTTGTATTTAGGGATTGTTAAAAAGAGTTGTAGATAGTACCATTTCTTGGATGTATCATTGCAAGGAAATGATAACTTAAATCCTTTAATGTGAAGTTTAGATATTAGAAAGAGGAATTCTCATGTGATCATTTGACTTTTTAACCTTGGATAAACATTGATCAATGATCATTCTTGATAGAAAAACTAGGTTCTAAAACCATAAAATAAAAAATAATTTAGTACTTTATTGATCTTTAGTTATTTCATGTTCTCAAGATGTTGTAAGAAATATTTATTAAGGATCTAGAAAATTTGGTATTAATTAATTAGATCTTAGTGAAATTTGTGAGAATATTTCTACTTTAACCAATATCTATCATTTCAAATATTGCAATAAGGGCTACCCCCCAGGTCTAGTAGGATATAAAGTGTAGAGGAGAGAAATATTTTATCTCCTCTTTAGTGGCCACTAATTTGAGATTCTTAAGGATTAAACATATATAAATGTGACAGTGCTGAATCGACCCCATCTCCCAGCTATATTGTATAACTTTAGGTAGAATGGAGGAAGAGCGCATAAAAAGAACAAATGACCTTTTTGGGTCAACATGAAAGAGACCAAAAATCCTCAATTATTCACATTTTACCTAAAAGGCAACATAAAAGCACATTTACAAAAACAACATAATACTTAAGAGACATATAGAAGAATCGATATACAAATATTACAAAGTCACAATAGAATCAATCTCTTTGTATACTTGTGCCAATAAAGAAATAGGGGCCATCCAAACAAATCCTAAAAAATAAAAGATACACCAAACAACCCATCATAGGGAACCACATTACATGTGAGAAAAAAAAACACAAAAACAAAGAGGTATGACACCAAAAATATAGTCTAGAAAATCACCCAACATGCAATCTTATTCATCATTGTAAAGAGATGGTGGAAAAGATGCTAAAGGAGCTACAACTAATGTATTACAAGGAGTTGTGTCTATTTCCACACATAGAATAGGCTCTAACGATGGATTACCATGTCTGATACTAGTGGCTATAGTTACTGCTTTAGAAAATATTAAGGATAAATCATTATAATTTTAAATAGTTTCAACCATGTTATTTGAATCATTGTACAAATTGTCCACTATGGGTGATTTAATAAGAGGAGGAGAAGAGTTCTCTAGAATTAAAAACTTCAACTTTCAAGGAGGTTGGGTGATCATCTCTAGGAGTGGGTGAAAATAAAAGAGTTTGAGGAGGTGGGGCCAAATAAACATCTAACTGCTTCGTGGAAGACATACTTCTCATAGTAATTTTCATTAAACTTAGCATAACATCTTGATTGGAATTATCTCACACAAATATTTAATCAGTTATAACTCAAAAAATTTGCAAAAGGAGGTTGGGTACCACTCAATATTGATCCATTTTCTTCCTTTTCTCTAGTAACGTAATGTGTAATGAAAGGAACCTTAAAAGATTAAGAGATAGGAGGAGGTCCAAATGGTGTCATGTTTTCTCCTTAATTTCCTTTATAGGATGGCAGAGGTGTAATCAAAACATATACATTAGACACACTAGTAAGAGGGAGGATTCTCGATCTATGATGTGTTGACTCATTTCTTGTGGGCGAGGAAGAGTTACTTGTGTATCCATAGACGTTGAAGGATCCTTAGGGGTAGTAGTTAGAGTGGGTCCCACTAAAATAGATATGGATAAATAAGTTATTATCTTGGATTTGAATTTTGGGTAGGATATCAATAGTATATCTTCATGACATTCAATTAGTTGAGGTTGTTGAGGCCAAAATGAGTCATAAAGTTTCCATGTCTAGACAAGGTTTGAAACCCTTTATGAAATATAGTTTACACTTGTCCTTGAAATGGGAACTCAAAAAATTATGGACTACGAAGGGATTTAATTCATGGATGTAACCCAAGCATGACCCAACTTCATACAAAGTTGAGGTAGGTATAATGGTAAACATAACATCTAAGCTTTTAGATTCAAATTTAACATAAAGGGGATTGCAACCAATGGTGGGACAAGTGAAACCATCATGTACTGTAAGAAATACTTTGGAATTATCATAAGTGTCTTGATGTAACTTGTATGTGTAAACATATTATTTTGTAAACACACTCACAATACATTTTGGATCAATAAGAACCCACATGTTCCTTTGTCATTAATTCTAGCAGTAATGTATACTAGTCCATCAGGTGCATTAATTAAGTTATTGATTGAGGCAAACATGGTATTGGGTTCATTTTTATCTCTAAGTTTATCTTTCAGGAATTTTTTTTATCACATTCACTAGATATTCAACTTGTTTGGATTGGATTTCATTTTTTATAATATAACTATCACAATTATGCTCAACAACATTTAAGAAATAGGAAGGCAAAGGATTGGTAAATATTTTCAAGTTTTAAGTAGATTGTGCTATAAAGTTAATCTCTTTATGATTCACATCATCCACCTATATGATATTATAGTCAATGAGGCACTGGATTTCATTTCTAATATGCATACATATTTCTATATCATTTCCAAGAGTTCAATGATGTTGAAAAATGAACTTCAAGTGAAATGAAAGAGGTAAATTCTTTTTGATATCTAAGAGACTAGTGGGGTGAAGCTTAATCAAATTACTTTTTGAAATTGAAGAATAATGGAATGTAAGGAGTCAAAAAGGTATGTGTTGGTAATATAATAATATACAGACATTGGCCCAAAGACACCTAATATCTAATCGAAAAGAAAGGTATGGAAGAGGATCTTATAAAGATAAAACATATTATAGGAATTTTATCTAAGGGCCACCTCCCCCAGTACTATAAATAGATAGTGAGATTTATTTATCAGTAGTGGAGATAGAGAAGGGATGATAAAATTATATCTAATGTATAAGGAGATATAAGGGATGTGACAAATGCCAAGTGATATATGAATATAATTAATTGCAAATTATGACCTATTATGTGTATATGCTATTTTGTTTTGATTTATAACTAGTATAAGATCCAAAATATCTTTCCTTGTTGCCCTAATATGAATAAGTCTAAGGTAGAATACCACAATAGTAAAAATCATTTGGATACAAAATTCTAGTCTGTATCCCTCATATTTCGTGCTAACATTATGTAAAGTGTAATTCTTTGGTCTAGAAGAATAATGCGATCCAATTGGATTTGTTGCAGCTACAACTTGAGTTTCAACATTGTTAGATTAACAAGTATTATCTTAATGAAGTTCGTGTTTTATTCTCAAAACCTTTTTAAGTGTGGGGAGCATCTTTGGATTTGTCAACTGGAGTTATAAGTGAAGAGCCTTCATATTGAGTAGCCAAGAGTAATTGATGATCCTGAAATATTGAGAATAAGTGGGTGAGTGATACAAATTTCATGAATAAAATATTATCTATGATATGCAATTCTAAATTACCAATGAAAACTCTTTGAGCATTAGCATCAAGAAGATAATAAAAAAATTTGTGAATACAAAGTTTGAAATCTACCAATAATATCAGTCACTTTCTCTTTCACCTTACTTCCAATATACTAAATCAATTATTATCACATTTCATCCAATATTATTTTTAAAATGTTGTGAAAATTGATCGACCAGTTCTAAAAATTTATTAAGTGAATTATTATGAAAAGAGAAAACCTAGTCCAAAGTAGTTTCTTTCAAGGATCTAGGAAAAAATTTGCAAAGAGGAGAACCTCAAGAATGAAATTGTTGCATAAAGTGGTAAATGATGACACAAGACTATTAGGATCATCTATTCCATTGTGTTTCCCAAAATGAGCCATCTCCATATGCTACGAGATGAGATTCTTAAAGATGGAAAATATAAGTAGGCTCATTATGCAATATGATGGAATATATGTTTGGGATTTTGTTAGTCTTAAGTTAGCTAATTGTTGTAATGATGATAGATTTTACAACAATTGGTTTATGTTGGTATCAGTAGGAAAATTGGCTTGTGAAAAGTTGGATTGTGATGGTGGGTTTGAAGGGATATTATAGTAGGTATGTGTCCAATATTATGGTAAGTGAAAGGTGGAGATGGTTGATGGATGGTTTGAGAAACAAAAGGGAGATTGGTTGAAGATGGAACATAGGAACATTAATTGATGGGATTATTTCCATTAATAATATGAATGACATTACCATTTTTTCTAATAGAAAACATAATAGAGGATGTGAATATGGGAATATATTGTACAATTCTAGGTATAGAAACTTGTATCCCAACTTATTATTTAGGAGCAATATATCCAAGACCTTTTGTGCAACTAGCTACAGTCATAGTGTTTTCATCCACTATGTGAGCTGTGATACATAGAACATCCACACCATGAAAATCACATTGTATCAATTTATCCATAGAGTCTCAATCAAGGGGACCTCCTCTCAAGCCAAGTGTTCCCTACTTACAAATTGTTGAAGACCTTCCAAGTGTGTTGGATTAGCAGAAGGTTGGTCTCCTAAGTTGCTTTGAGGGAAAAAGTAATAGTTAAGTAACTCAAGATCAACATCATTACTAGACAAAGCATAAGAAGTTGTGACTTAGTAAATTCTCCTTATATAGACCATTGATTTAGAACAATATTTTATGACACTCATAAACAAATAAAAGCTCCAAAATCACACACTTGTTCCTAGAAAGTGATAAACAAAAACTAGAAGGAGATGGAAAGAAGTTGGTTTACACTTTTAATGCCTTGGTTTACTCCACAAAATTTATAGAAAATGTTAAACCGATTAATTAAGTGATATACAATGATAATAATGATGAAATTAGTTAGCTTCTTGACTAAACTATGTGAAATAGTGTTATTACGATCAATGGAACACTTAGTTAAAAGAAATATGAGACAAATATTATGATTAATCAATGAATGAAAGTACATTAAAAATAAATTGGAAAAGAAGTTGCATCTTAATTTGAAAATGAGAGTAAATCAAATCCAAAAAACCAAATGAGAAAGTATGCAAGATGTTAGGTTCACCAAAATGAGATGTATAGAAATGAGATCCTAGTCTAGGAATGTAAACAAAGATCTTCAATAATTTTTATTACATAACATTATGAATCACAAATATACTCATCAATAGGTGGGCGGACGCTGCCTATGATTTTCTATGGCTCTTGCATTGTTAGTGGTCTTCCTTGGTCTTGATCTTTCCTTGTTTCTCTTGGTTTCGTTGCTGACAGTGTATCTTTGGTGATCTTTGATTGTCTGTCGCCACTTCTTGTGGCGCTGTTACTTCTTTCATAGCTTTTGGCTATTGTAACAAGGGTCAGCCCCCTTATTTGACTGCTTTCTTAATGAAAAACATAAATGAGTGCTTGTATTCATGATTCTTTTTTTTTTTGGCATTGCAATGGAATTGAAATTATGGAATATATATAAGTAAAATATTATCTAAATTAGAAGAAGATACAATGAATGAACCTTGAACTTATACCATCCTCAAAAACTAATCGAAAAACTAAATAGCACGTGCCATTCAACTCCAATAATATATTTAGAAAGGTTGAAAGGAATCTTAATCTTTTTGAATCTGACGCGTGCATTCGGGATAGAAGAGTCAAAAGTAGAAAGAAACTCTCAATGCCAACAACTTTCCGCCACGCACTTTTGGACGCTTCCTCGCAACTCGCAAGAACATAGTTGCCAATTCTCTCTCGCATTTTCTGTCAAAATTATATCTGTTTTCCTCTATTCTCGGCTATAAAAATTGATTTATTTAAATTAAAAACAAAAAAATAATTTAGTATTTATGTTTTATTTTAAAATTTTAAGTGGATAAATAGATTAATAAATATTAGAGAATTTAATATTGAAAAATGACTAGATATTAAAGGTTAGAAAATTCTTGTTTTTATATTTTTTCTTTCCTTTTTTATTCTTTTTATATGGAGTTCAAAGACTAGTAGTTAAATTATACCTTCTTTTTTAGTAAAATCTAAAGAGGTTGTTGAGCATACATTTTATAAATGTCTAGTTTTAATCAAGAAATATTGCCAAAGTCTAGCCAATTAGGAGCATGTCATATGTGAGAGGAGGCAAAATATAGTCATGAAGGCTGAGACCAATTATGAGCAATATTATACCTATTTATTAGGGCTTAAGGGTCACATAACTTAGAACAATGGTTTCGTTTAATAGACTAGTTGTGACCTCATTGACATCATTAAGGAGGGGAAGAGAGAAGAGGAAAAAGATTTAGCAAAAGTGTAATAAGTGTCACCCCAGTGGTCTGAGAGCTTATGATAATGGGCAACTTCAAGTGCAACTGTTTTAGCTTGCACTTGAATCTACACAAGCGTATAAGAGTAAATCATAGCTTCTAGTGTAAAGAGGGGAATGAACATGATTCAATCATAAATGGAGTATCCAATAAAGGATTCTCAAGCCATGTAGTAGAAATCATATATACAACAACACAATAGAAACTCATTAAAAATTTATTTTAATTTCTTAGTCATAGATGATTGAAACTTGCTTCAATAGGCTTCATGCATGCTAGGAATGATTGTTTTATTACTAAATAAGAATCAAAATAATTTAGATAAAAATCAATACATTTGATTACTAAATAATAATCAAAACCATTTGGATAAAACTTAATTTATTCCTACATACATCAAATCATTCTAGCCTCTCACCCTTACAAGCAAATTGTTTCCTCTAACTATAAGTTTCATGTCATCCTTCTTGTCGATTCCTTCAAATAATCTTGGGATGTGTGTGCACATGTGTGTGTATACACACACATATACATACATACATACATATGTATGTATGCATGTATGTATGTATGTATGTATGTATGCACACACACACATATATGCATATGTATGTATACATATATATACATACATGTATATGTATATGTATACACATACACATACATATACATATACATATACATATACATATACATGTACATGTACATATACAAACACACACACACACACACACACACACACACACACACACACACACATGTGCATGCATGCATGCATATATTTATACATGCATACATACATACATACATACATAGTAGTCCCAAGCTTGAAATGATTCTACATTAGGCACAAGGTCACACAAAGCTTTATAACATGCAACATGAAGTCAACTAGTTGTGAAGATGGGTCTTTCTAATTACGTCTAGTGAATATAGATTAAAGGATCCTTTGTGTAGCACTTAAAACAACCTCTTCGGTCTTGTGCATTTCTTTAAGCATTATCTTGATAATGTAAACTTCCACTATGCTAGTGCAAGTTGTAAATAATGAATTGTAGAAACCTAGATCAACTTGATAAATGCTCAAAGCCCAAGTCACACATGTATAGAACTCAAAATCATTTGCAAAAGTTTATATGACATGGGCATATTCCATGATCTACCTTATTTTCCAAACCACAAGGCTAGATTTAAACATGCTTAGAGATGGGGTGAACTTTTCTATGATTGTTTGATAACCAAGAACTTGAAAACTAATAGCTTGGGATGCTCTTGAAACACAACGTCAACAAAATTATTTTGGAAAGAGAATATAAGTTCAATCTTTTGAAATGTTGAAGAGAATCTCCATCCTAAAAGTAGGCTAAGCAACAATATACTTGAAGGGAGACAAGGTCAATCCTCTAAGAAAACCATATGCTACAAAAACAAAGTACGTATGAAAGGCTAAAAAATGTCTAAATCCTATTCCAAGCTTCCTAAGCTTGGGTGCAAAACTAGAAAATATGCTCGAATTGTCCACAATATAGAAAATGAGGTCAAGTAACTCCCAAATACACTAAATGAGAACCTTTGGTAGATCTTAATAAAGAACACAAAATGCAAACTAAGCCAATGTAGGTTCCTAATTGCCAATTAGATATCTTGAATTCTACAATGCCAAGGGCCTATGGAAAACTAAAGCTACCAACATTAATTTAATTATTCAGCCATAGTAAGATGAGGAAAAAGGGAACCCATCAAAAAAGACGAGGAAAAAAGGACAAACATTAGTTATTAGTTTTAATAAAATGAGACAATTTCGGTACCTCAATAGTATTTTATAGTATCTCATATTTATTAATATAACAATTTCCAACAAATCACATCAAACAATAAGTTAAATGATACAATACCATATAAAACATACAATCATATATAGCAGCTAATTTAAATATTTTACTATGAACTTTCTCCATATATAAAAAAAACTCAACTTTTTAAACAAAAATGTAACCAATATAACTATATTATTAAACCTCAAACACTAGACAATAAACCATAGAATCACACATATCACCTAACGTAAGTATTTTAATCTAAACTTTTTCCATATTTAAAAATTTCAACTTTTTTTAAAAAAGGTAAGCAATATAACTATATTATTAAAACTCAAACACCAGCCAATAACTTCAGTTAAATGAAGAGAGTTTCCCATATATTTGAACTTGTTCGTAAATCCTCATACTAAATTTTAGGCCAGATATTTTTAAATGTGCAAGAACCAAAAACGAGGCGAACGCGGCCATCGTATTAAAGGCGTGTTTAAGCGGGGAAGTGGAGAGCAGCTGCTTGCATGGGACCGACCGCTATTCAACGTTCACTGGCTACTTATCTTCTGGCCAAGCTTGACCGCCATTGAAAATGACAAATTTGCACCAAAAAAGAAAAAAAAACTTATTATATGTCGTCGGTAGACAGAAAATTCAAGCGCGTGCGTCTGAATCCAGACATGTATTAAACAGTTCTCTCTGCCCATCTACAAATTGAGTTCAAGTCGTGTGAAAAATTGAGTTCAAGCGGTGAAGTCCAAGAAAAAAGAAGGAAAAAAGAAGAAGGAAAGAATGGGCCGAGCTCCCTGCTGTGATAAAATGGGGCTAAAGAAAGGACCTTGGACTCCTCAAGAAGATCAGATTCTCGTTGATTTCATTCGCAGAAATGGCCATGGCAACTGGCGTGCACTTCCCAAGGAATCAGGTTTCAATTAATCCTATTTGATTTTTACAATATATCCGTTATTTCTGAGTTCGATTGTGTAGAAGTTTTTAATATCAATAGATTTCATTCTGCAAGAACTCTGCGCAAAAAGATGATAGATTGCAGAATTCTGAAATGTTGATACTAAAATCTCATACCCAATTGAATTCAGAAACAGCAGATCATTAAAAATCCCTTTTTTTTTCTCTTTTGGAGTCGGAAACTAATGAGCATTCTTCAATGGTGGTTTCAGGGCTTTTGAGATGCGGAAAAAGCTGTCGTCTTCGGTGGATTAACTACCTCAGACCAGACATTAAACGGGGGAATTTCAGTTCTGAAGAGGAGGAGACCATTATTAAGCTTCACCAGCGTCTGGGCAACAGGTTTGTTCAGTGCCCATTATGCTCTGTGTTTTCTTTCTCTGTTCCAGCATTTTCGTGGCCGATTTAATTGAATTTGGTTATGATCCAGGTGGTCTGCTATTGCCTCACGCCTGCCTGGAAGAACTGATAATGAGATAAAGAATGTGTGGAATACCCACTTGAAGAAAAGGCTTCTGCGCATGGGAATCGATCCCCTGACCCATGCAGTAACAAAGCATTCAGTTTTGCCCACAACAGGGGACAGTTTGATTTCGCTGGATTACTCTGAGTACAGTAAGGAGGCAAGTCCATCAATGGAGAAGAGCAATTTTGCTGCCTGTCAAGCAAATGTTTCATTCGATTACTCTGAGTACAGTGGGGCAACAAGTCCATTAATGGAGTATGACAATTTGGCAAAAGCTTCGTTTGATTACTCTGAGTACGGTGGGGCAACAAGTCCACCAATGGAGGATGACAATTTAGCAAAAGCATTCTTGGTTGATTCTCCCACCAGAGTCTCTAATTTTTCTGAGACATTCTATGATTCACAGAATCTTTCAAGTGAAATTCCTTCATCTATGAGTAGTATAGAGAGTGAGGCTATCAGTGGGGATTCATCAAGTTCAAGTTTCGATTGGCTTCAATCCAGTTGTATAAATTCTTTTGAGGAACCAATTGGGTATCCTCCACACCCACCAGCTATTGAAGATGAGAGGTTTATCTTTGAAAACCAGGATTTTGAATCCGAAATTAGCAGATTTGAAGTAATGTTGGAGCAGAGCACAAATGGGGAAGCTCAGTATTTCATGTCAGCCAATCCAGAAGATGATTTCTTGAGCGGCATAAATGATGAATACACAAATACCCATTTACTTGAAAGTATAGAGTTGCAGACCAAAGATGATGATTCCGATGGCATTAGTTGTTACTGGTTAAATGTTTTGAGTCAAGTAGTGTCATCGCCCATGTTATTGTAGGTTTCTCTGCATCATTTGGCTCCCTTACAAAGAGAGTGATTTGTTTGCAAATATCCCACACTGACATCAGAAATGAACAGATTTCTACTTTTTGTTAACACATGATCGAAAGATTAATTGAAAATCTTCCATTTATGTTTCTTAAATAGTCTTATCCTATGAATCCGGGTAATGAAAATTTGATTGCAAGTGTTCAACTGACCAATACAAACTATGCCTAATGAAAATTTGATTCAATTGTACAGTTGACCAATACAAACCAATCCTAATCCTAGTTTTAACTCAATTCTTCGGGCAAGCCCAACCCAACCCCAACTTGGACAATACAAACTAATCCTAATCCTAGTTTAACTCAATTCTTCTCATAGGGCAAGCCCAACCCCAACTTGGCCCCAACTTGGTTGGCATCTAGTAAGACCAAAGTTCTAGTGGGCTGGTGCCGCTGGGGCAACCACAGATTCTAAATGATCAATTGGATTTCAATGATTTTTTTATTTGTTTCTGTATGTGACTTAACTATTTATAACTATTGCTATGGCTTTTGGGTAGTAACGATGCACGTTATGGGATCTATTATGGAAGCAAGGGTCGAAAAGTGGTCATTTCAAAGTGTTGCCCAATACCTACTTAAAAATGGCCTAATAATCTTACACTACAATCACTTCAATAATTGCTAATACTTTTGCACAAACATCGTAGTAGTTGTTCAAAAATTGTCAATACTTCTGCACAAATGTGCTAGTATTCATTTAAAAAATCCATTGGTGGGGTTATAAGTGGCCACTATTGGTATCTGATATATTTATTAATAGACTTTTAGTTAACAATTTTTGGTTTCTTTAAAGATAGTAATTGAGAGGTGAGGTGCGTGTGGAATATATGGCTATTGGAATGTAAGCGGTAAGTGGTGTTCTTCCCCTATGCTTAATACAAATATAACCCAACTCAAAAGTTACATGTCTAACAATGTAACTAAATTTAATGAGAAATTAAGTTTTACCCTACTTTACAATGCCAACCAAAAAGAAAAGAAAAAAAAAGTTAATTCAATAACAAGTACCTTTTCTATAAAACTAGCATCTACTTTACGAAAAAAAAACAAAAAAAACAACTTACTCAATGACAAGTACCTTTTCTATAAAATTAACATGTAATTCAATTCAATTGAAAGACTAAGATTAACTCTTTGAGGGCCCATGTTATAGAAAAATCAAGTTTAGTGAAAGAAGAAATAAATTTTCTATATTATTATTTTAGTGATGACAAGTATTTTTTTTTAATAGAGAAGAAGATTAAAGTGGACATTTTGAAAATTTCTTTTTATATTTATATTATAGTAATTAATATATTTAATATTATATTTCTATTTTTAGTATTTGATATATTTATTGATTATAATTTTAAATTTAACATTCAAATATATAAAGTATCATTGATTTAGTTGTTATGTCAATATCGATCATATTAAGATTCAAGAAGATTTATCTTTTGTTTTTATGAAAGTGAGATCAATTTAGATCAATGAGAATTAAGTAAAAGGTATATCACACCCTACAAACAATTATTATATATAAAAAGGGAAAAATCTAATGTTCAATTAATGATCACTTTTAGTTGTCTATGTGATTTTATGCATCACAACTTGAATTAACAAAAAAAACAAATTTCACGGGTTTGAGGTAGTCTACTAGAAGAAATAATAAAATAGCACAAAAAAATGGGTGATCAATGATGTGAATAGATTAGAGCCACCAAATTGTGAGGGGTATGTTGTCAGACTTAGGTGTCAAAAATATTGATTACTAGTGGCCTATCCTAATCTGTAAAGATATATTTCTAAATATTGGAAGAACACATTGGTGGCAATCTTCGACTAGGAGTGCATTATAAATGAGGAGCTCATAGGTCAAGTGACTAGTTTATCAATTGAAGGGGGAAAGTGTTTAAAAATAAAAAGCAGAGGATGAAACATTACATGTGTTCTTTAAAGAGGATGAAAGGGAGAAATTAATAAAATTTCACTTTGTACATGAGTGCATTTTTCTTAAATCCATCTAGGTAGGGGTGATAGAGGTTATTATGAGGCCTGTCTCTCGAGAATGAAGGTACAAGTAAATTTAAGGTTAGTATTTTATTTTATTAAATAATTTATATTCGCTAGTATTTATGAAGAGTTTTATTAAGGATAATAGGAGAGCACCTTGTATGACGTTGATAAACCAAGGCCTTATGTTACAATTAATAAACTATAGGAAGAGTAATACCCTTAGCATAGTGGATGTAAGCCACTCTAAGAAGAAAACTATCCATCTTAAGGAAGATTTTATCGATATTTTATCCTTTGAGTGTTTGAAGATGGTATTAATGGAGGGGGAAACAACCTGATAATGCATGAGACTCTATGTAGGAATATAAGTTTTTGAATGAGGGTATTGTTGGTAGGGGAGGAAGGTGATAAAATAGGAGACTTTGTGCCAAAAGTTTTTGGTCCTTCTTTAGACCCAAAGTATGTATCTAAATGAAAGAGAAACCTAGTCCCTCTCAAAGAAAGATAAATTTGAAGGAAAAATATATTAGAACCTACCCAAAAATAAAAGATAAGGAACAACGAAAATAGCTAGGTTGGTTGGTTATAATAAAAGAAAAAATTTAGAAGCGGAAGATGCTAAAAGAGAAAATGATCCTAGGACCACTTTGAAAATGAGATAAAAATAAAACTCCCCTACACCCCCACTCAATTAAAAAAGCTATAGGACAATGGTTTGTCTATGAGATGAATGTCACATCCCATTTCTTAACCTTCTACAATATGTTATATGTTTCTATGCCTTTTGATTACGATGCTAAAAAGTTGAAGTTTGAACATTTAAAATATGATGATGAATCAACCTTATATTGGTATGGTATTATTTTAGTTGATGCTCCTATGGAATTGAATTGTGTTGACATTAAGATGAATGTTATACATTATGTTCTAGTGATGTCATGTGTGTGTGTACTACCCTATTGGTTTGATGAGGTAGATGTAGGAGATTTTTCCATCCAAGATTAAGAGGGAGAGAATTATGTCAGAGAGGGGAAAAGATCAATAAGAATGTTGAGACCACTATGGAAATTAGAACATACACACTCATCATTTATTGTTTGTTCATTATACATGTGGATGTTTTTATTGAGTTATTTGATCTTGATGAGAAATAGTTTGTTAATGTCTTTAAGTAGAATAATCATAAAATATTGTATAGATTCCTACATTTTTTTATTTCTATTTAATTTTTCATTGTCAATAATAATGAAACAATAGATACGATCACTTTATGTCTAGAGGAATTCAGGAAGCATAATATTTCATATAATCACCATACACTTTCCATTTGAACTCTTTAATTTATGGATTGAAGGAGGCCAAAGAAACCAGAAATAAATCTCAAAAACCACGAGCCAACGCATATTTCATTTAATGAAGTTCATAGATACATATTTCCTTCTTCAAAATAAGCCCCTCCCAAGATAGTATGCAACTCAATATTTGATTATTTGACCCACAAAAAAGAGAGTCCAAATTATCGAGCCCACTCAAATATGAGGTAATAATCATAATTAAACAACTCTTACTAATAACATCTTTTAAAAGGTTAGTGATATTAGTTATATTCAAGTGTGAAAACCTATAGTAAATGACTTTTGAACTATTATAAGACCAATGAAGCATTGTTAGTTCTAATTAAAGAATCTTAGGATTTCATCCAATTGAGGTACCATTTTCCATGTGGGTACATTATTTTATATTATTAAATAATAGTAAACAATATTACACAAATTTTGACCATAGTAGCATTAGGACTTTAAAGATGTATAAAAAATGGTCTTCATATCTATTTTCTTGCTTGATACCAATTTGGTATGTAATCTATGTGAAATACTCATAAACAACTCATTGATAAAGGATATCCTACTTGTTACTTGTCAAGAAAATATTTTAGTAATAGTTCTTGATGTGTTCTCTTAACATATAATTGAACATGTACACGATATGCAAAATTTAGAAACATCATATAAGCATAAAAATATGGAGCAAATACAAAGAAATATATGCAAATGTCTAGGAACCCTAATTTGGAGAGATAAATCTATGATGAAAGGGTTAAGAGATCATCATATTCACTATGTATACGTATACATATACATATACATACATGCATCCACATATCCCCCTCCTGCCCAAAGAGAGAGAGAGAGAGTAGTTGAACATCCTTGATAAACAAATGACTAGAAACGTGTACATGATAATGGAAATGGCAATAAAAGTAAATAACCAAGGGCCAAATACAATTAAAAGAAAAATATGCAAATCATAAAGAATCCAAGAACTTACTATTGTAAAATAGAAAACTTATAAAATTAAAAAGGTAATCATAATGCAAATTTTAAGAATAATATGTAAATAATGAACCCTAAAAGTATGTAAAAGAAAATCTCTTTGATAAGAAAGATGATGATAATTATTCATATAAAAACCATGACAAAGAAGAGAAGAGACATGATAAAACAAAAGATACAATATTTTATTCAACATAAACAAAATATATTGAAAATACTTCCAATGCTTATATTATAAAATAGAAAATTTATAAAATTAAACAAGGTAATCGTAATCATCATGCAAATATTAAGAATAATATGTAAATAACACACTTCCAATGCTTATATTATAAAATGAAAAACTTATAAAATTAAACAAGGTAATCGTAATCATCATGCAAATATTAAGAATACTATGTAAATAGTGAACCTTAAAATTACATCAAAGAAAAATCTCTTTGATAATAAAGATGATGATAGTTAATCATAAAAAAACTTGATAAAGAAGAGAAGAGACCTAATAAAATAAAAAAATGTAATATATTATTCAAAATAAACAAAAAATCTTGAAAAACACTTCCAATGCTTATATTATAAAATGAAAAACTTATAAAATTAAACAAGGTAATGGTAATCATCATGCAAATATTAAGAATAATATGTAAATAATGAACCTTAAAATTAGATCAAAGAAAAATCTCTTTGATAAGAAAGATGTTGATAGTTAATCATAAAAATTCTTGATAAAGAAGAGAAGAGACCTGTTAAAATTAAAAGAAAAAACAATATATAATTCAAAATAAACAAAAAAATCTTGAAAAACACTTCCAATGTTTATATTATAAAATGAAAAACTTATAAAATTAAACAAGGTAATCGTAATCATCATGTAAATATTAAGAATACTATGTAAATAATGATCCTTAAAACTACATCAAAGAAAAATCTCTTTGATAAGAAAGATGATGATAGTTAATCATAATAAAATGTGATAAAGGAGAGAAGATACACATAAAATAAAAAATACAATATTTTATTCAAAATAAACAAAATTTCTTGAAAGACACTTCCAATGCTTATATTATAAAATGAAAAACTAACAAAACTAAACAAGGTAATCTAATCATGAGGCAAATATTAAGAATACTATTTAAATAATGAACCCTAAAATTACATCAAAGAAAAATCTCTTTGATAAGAAAGATGATGATAGTTTTAATCACAAAAAAACTTGATAAAGGAAAGAATAGACCCGATAAAATAAAAAAATACAATATATTTTTCAAAATAAACAAAACATCTTGAAAAACACTTCTAATGATTTACATTTTTAAGGATAAATGCTAGAAAGGAGGGACAAGTACACATGAAATATAAGAAAATGAAGATAGCTTTTACTTCAAAATATCTGTTAATTCACATGTTTTCAATTATAGTAAAAACAGTTTTTGAAGGGAACCGTAATCCTTTACAACAACATAAAAAGATAGGAACTATAAGAGCAACCCCAAAAGAGACAGCTGGGGGACAAAGAGAAAGACATTATAGAACCCCCAAGCACAAACTACTAGCAAAGCACAGGCAAAAGACCAAAAAACAGCTACGAAGCTAAGTAAATACAGAGGAAACCATCAATATTTGATAATAAAAAGGACGATTTAAAGGAGGCAACGTCTAAACAGCAAACTAAACGTTTATCTTACCAAGGGGGACACTTAATATTTTTTTTTAATCCCCTCTATTAAGTTAACGTTTTAGTTGGCTGTTTAGCACCTACATTTAAAGGACAGCCTCTATATAGCTGAAAATGTACACCTGAAATGACTTTTTTTACACTTAGGAATTTAATTAAAAATAACACAACCACTATCTTTAATAAATGTAAAAAAGATCATAACAGATACAAATCAAATTTTCGCTAGGTGATTTTTTATCCCCCAAACTTTTTTTATATTATTAATAAAAAAAAAAAAATTCAGCATCCTTTTCCAGTACGGATATCATGTGTGTCGTGTGGGTTTGATTTTCTACACATGAAAATAACTTCATCTTCCTCGACATGATTTTCTGCATGGGTTTTTATCAATATCGAATCAATTATTCGAGCCGTTATAGTTTCACCGACAAATTCGTTCCACGTGAAATTTAATATCCTCAGTCCAGACAACAAATACTGCAGATGAAAATATTAATACTTACCAAAAGGTGGATTGGACTTGGAATGATTAATAACGTGGTCGAAAACAAGACTTATAAAAGTAATGAATTATTGATCTGAACTATTTGAGTACAGAAGACTGATATGACGATGGAGTTTTATTTGTGCAGGATAAACTAAACAAAAGTGGGCATGTTTTTCACCATGTCTCGTCGATACTCAACTATAACATCTTTGTTTTCAGCCATAGTGAGAACCAACTAAATAATTGAATCGCCTTTTTTATTAGGACTTATTTCATTTCATATGGGTACGGAATTGCACAAGGCATGGAGTTCGGTAAATGTTTAGGGTTTCATTTTTTAATTAGGAATTTGTTATGATTTCGCTGTAGTTTAATAGAAGATTTTTTTTTTTTTAAATTTGAAGGTAAATTTATTTTCTTTTATATTTCTTAAATGAACACAAAGTCTAATATTTTAGCTTTCTTAGATTTTGAGCATTCAATTTATAATTTGCTTATCGTGTAAATTCTTAACTTTGGTGAGAATGTAAAGGGTTGGGCTTAACTAGCATACTTTAAGCGGTGACTGGGCTTAGGTGGCTGGTGTGGGGCCCATTTACTCTGTTACTTTTCCTAGTGCATGTTTATGTTCTTCTAAGCAATCCTGTTAACCGCAACAGTCAATAGTTGTGTGATGTTAATTAAAGTCGTTTATTGACGCATGTGAATTTAAATTTCTAAATTGACTTTTTCCCGCCCACCGACTTCTGACAAGTTGTTGCACTAGAAGGATGTTGTGAAATATTGTAATTGGAAATGCTCTGCTAGACATGTATGCAAAATGGAGAAGCAAAGACGAGGCACATAAACCGCTTGACCAAATGCCTCAAATTGTCTCAAGGCTATGAATATGGAGAAAAAGAGGAGCTCTTCGTTGAAGGAGCCTACTCCAACTCCAAGTCGAGCAAAACCTCATAACCCACAACTTACCTGTGCATTTAAACATATGCAATGTGAAATATGTTGAGTCAATGTGTTTGTAAGATTTGCACAGTAAATCTTACCCGTAGAAACAAAATTTTGGTCATAGAAAACATTTGGTCAGAAAAATAGTTGGAAAATGAAACTGGATAATTAGTGTGCTCACTATAATTTTAATGGTTGAGAGAGGGTATATAACCCACGATTAATATTTGGTATGGTTATTTTTCTACCAATCTTGTTTGTTTGGGTATTGTTAATTGGTTTCAAGAATTTGGGGGCAAATATCCAACATTTCTTTGGCGCTCGCTAAGCTCCAGACAGAATGCACTAAAGACAAAAAAATGTCAAACTTTTTTTTCTAAATTCGCGAAAACATAGCAAGTTCTTGGCAATTTTTTTGTGGTTTTTGACCACAAAATATGTAGATCATGAAGAACAAATGCTGAAATTTTGCGAAAATCTGTGGTTTTTTCAGATGTTTCAAATTTGGTCAATGGTGCATTCTATCTGGAGCTTAGCCGCATCCCATTTCTTTAATTCTTTCTTCTGACATGACAACTCTTTTGGAATGGCCAAGGTCTACTTAAGTTGTTGAAGACTTCTTAGAAATTTTGTTTCACTATGTACCATATATTTCAATATAATGGCAAAAATATATATTAAATAACAACTGGTTGCAAAGTGAGTGCGTGACTTAAAATTATTTTTGATGTATCAATTGATTTCAATTTTTTAAAAAAAATTCAACATTAAGAATAAACAATCATTACAAGAGGAATATTCCTTCAAATCCATAAACAATGGATTTTTTTAAAAAATATTAACTTTTGAGCTATTATATCTCTACCAAAACTCAAGCAATATCTAGATAGTTTTAAATCATATTCAAATTTTGGAATTTTCTTCTAAACATATAATTTTGACTATTGAATGATTTCTATGTAAGATGTGTATGCTAAAGATACAAGAAAAGATAAATTATTTTCTAATATGTAATTCAATTTCAAAGTTCATTTATTATTTCATATTGTTTAAAATTATATAAAATAAATCTTAACATATTGGCTAGTTATTAAATGTAATTTTGTTAGGGTTTTGACATTCATATCCTTGATACAATATTTACTTTTGAAGTAGGAATTTCTTTTATTATTTTGTGTTTATTAGAGCACATTGTAGAATGTCACACTTGTGGGTATTCTTGGTCTCTATAAATAGCCTCAACCATTTTGCTACTCAATAGATATTTTTGATTAATGGTAAAATAGGTTTTAGAGGGCACTCAAAACCTTTTACGAAATGTTATATCAAAATAAACTTTAATGTACAACAAACAAATCAAAACCTATAATGAGCCACCACAAAGGAAAAATCAACTAGGAATTAAATGCCAAGGAATTAGCCCAAATACTAGAGAGGCCTCAATAAGAACGATCGAGGTCACTCAACCCAAATCTAGAGCATAGAGACGTAATAGGCGTTTGCAAAATTTTATTTACACTTCATGCAATGCTAAACCCAACTACTCATAAAGAACCTTTTAGTGAGCCTCCATCCACAATAGCATGAGAGATTCATCCTCTTCAATCTCCTCCTAGATGTTATATTTATTAGTTGGTTCTTCATTCTCGTCATCCTCAAACCTTTGAGATTTCATACTAGATCCCAACAAAATGTTGAGGAACATTTCTTCCTCATCAACTCAATCAACATCCTAATCATCTATCTCTTCAACTTTTGACTTGCATTATCATCTTCATCATCATTGGAAGCCCCATATTCACTACTTGTGTGGGAGGAAACACCTATCATATGACCATTGCAAGACACTATGGTTTTCTTTTCCATATTCAACTGTCTCTTCATCTCCTTTGTCAAGATAAAGTTTTGACACTTGATCTTAATAACACCCTTGTTCAAGATGCTTATAAAATTTTTCACTAAAATGTTCCATGATGTATGCTTACCAAAACATCCCCTAAAGTATTTCTTCTAATTGTTTAATTTGGTAGTACATGTCAATGGTTAGATGAATTTACTTTAATAAGATATTTTGTAGTACAATATGCTCTAAAATTATGCCTTAAGAATGAGTTACCATGTCTTGGATCTCACATGGATTTTCCTTGATAACATGTAAAACCTTAAGAAATTTTTTTCCTTTTTCTTTTTATTGAATCAAAAAATTCTAAAGATATTCATAAAGATCACCCTTATTTTAATCTATTTTTCTTTCATTGTTTTCTCAACCTAGACTAAATACATCATATTTGTATTGTCAGAAAATGTGAGAGGAACCTCCTTACAGCAATATGGTGAGAATGCACGAAATAACAGAATATAGAGCAATAGCAGAACTCAGAATGAATCTATTGATCGCGGGCCACTTCGAGGGGGTAACCTCCTTTGAGC
>MU228294.1:1575424-1590617 GCA_018584345.1 Thuja plicata
GGCAAAACTCATATGGGAAATGGGTGTTTGACGAGTGGTTGGAGACTTTCTGAGGAAACGAAAAAAAGAAAAATGAGGGTTTCAGGGTTGGGGAGGCGGAATGAGGCGAGCAGTCCAAGAGGGACAAATGAGCAGAATGAGAAATTGAATCTTGTGGCTCAGTTTGATGGCGATTGGATGAAAAGCGGAAAAGATAGGGAAAACCCTAAAATTTGATAAATGAGGGATTTAGGGCTTCGATATGTAGAATTTGGGGTTGGGTCGTCAAGGAAGGAAGTATGTGAAATGGTATTTTAGGAGTTCTGAGGAAGTGTGACAGAAAACGGAAGGAAAGCAAAGAAGCTATGGCTAAAAAATTGAAAAAAATTTACTCTTTTTTTTTTTTTTTGGGCACAATAGACTCAGGAAAATTTACTCAAATACGGAATAACAGAAAAGAGGTATTGCAATAACAAGAGATAATAGAATTGAAAGGAACCTGAAGGCCACGACGAAAAAAAATTTGACAGAATTTCCACCCAGCGAGCCCAAGAAAGTGCTCTGATACCAGATGAGAGGAACCTCCTTACAGCAATATGGTGAGAATGCACGAAATAACAGAATATAGAGCAATAGCAGAACTCAGAATGAATCTTTTGATCGCGGGCCACTTCGAGGGGGTAACCTCCTTTGAGCAAGCTCAATACAATAAATTCGTTGGTGTCCAGGAAAGGCCTCAACATACTCTTATATACTAAGTACGATCTAGAAAAGTAATACTACCTATGCATGTGGGATAATAAAATATACTCACGGGACGACTTACAAAGCATATGCGTCCAACAACACTATACTAACAAAATAAATAGAAGGAACACACAGGTTCCTAACAAAATGGAAGCACTTTCATTTTGGATTGGTTTAGCCCTTTGAGTAAGTGGTTTGGGGTCATGTAAAATGCCTTGAATGGGTCTTTGACTTGGATCTGGATTTTCCCCTATACTTCCCTATTTCCCACTTCTCTTTGGCCTGTTTCTAGCATCCTGGTCTACAAATTTGAGGTTCTTGGCCTCAGGGTCAAGGTTGACCTTCTGGGTCAAGGTCGACCTTGACCCTAACCTAGGTCAAGGTCAAACTTGACCCTGACCTAGGTCAGTGTTGACCTCCACCCTAACCCAAGGTCCAAATTTCAAGATTCCAAGGTTTTCTGATGTTGGGCTTTGGAAATATTTAATTCCCGCTTCTGGGTCGACTGTTTCGGTCTCCGAAGTAACGAATCTTAAAATTATATTTAATATAGGTCCACTTCTAGGGGTATAGGTATAATTGAAATTTAATTCTCCTATGTAGGCCTCTCTAGAAGATTGTGCCCTAGATTTGTATATAAGGAAGCCTTCTCCTCTCATTTTCTCTAACTATCCAAGAAGCAATATCACCTAGACCACCTATGCACATGAAGCATAATCTATTGAATAAATCATCTACTCTCAAACATTCAAGCACATTCAAGAATGAAATTAATCAAGGAGATCCATTAGTAGCCATTGAAGGATTCAAGCTCTATGGAGCCCTCTTATTGAAGATTTCTTCATCCACATCCATGCAAGCTTCTTCCTATTCCAAGATCAATTTACGATTGGTGTTGAAGATTTACAAGCAATTGATTTGAGACATCCTACATTCAACATTCTACAAATTCATTTGGAGCATACATACTTGTGGATCCAAGGATTCGAATCCTCTACAAGGGTTTCTATACAAGCAAGGTGAATTTGTTTATTTAGTTTGTTTATCTCTGCAATTTCAATTATATTTTAATGTTAATTCCAAAACTAGGGTTTGACCAAGGCAAACCCCTCCCCCAACAAACAAAACCATTTTTCTTGCAGGTGAAGGTACATGACAATGAATTACAGAGCAGATTTGGATACCCTTTTCGACCAACTTTCGGGATCCGTGAACAAAATTTCTGTCGGAGTAGTGCAGGTCAAGGTTGACATTTTAGGGTACAATTGCACCCCCGCATTTGGGTCAAGGTCGACCTAACTCAGAAGAGGAAAATATTTCTGGGTTTTCTCTATCTCTGTGTTTCTGTTCTAGATCCAGTTGCAGAATTTCCTGAAACCTGATACAGACACACCAGAAAACAACAATTTCCCGATCTTCTATATCTTGAGGTTAGTATTTGTCTTCAATTCATTTCAATTAAGGTTTTAATCAATTGAAATCTATTACATACTCTTCATCCATAATTCGGGAATGTAAGGCTTTCTTCTTTCTTCTTATTTTTGATCGATTGAGGCATTTGTGCATTAAACATTTTCTTATGGTTGATCAAAGTGGATCTTTCCTTTGTGAAATTTGGGTCTAGGAGGAGAATCTTATCTTCCCCCAAAACCTTTAAATACAACACAAAACATCATTTCTTCCTATACACACATATACATACATATACCTTCATTTTTATATCTTACATTTTGGTGAACCCGCTTACGACAACTCTTTCTTTTTGGTGTTAGATTTACATTTCATGTTAGATCTTGCATGAATATTAGATTAGCCTTATTTTATGTTCTTGCATTTACATTTTCTTAGTTTAGTTCATTTGCATTGCATTGGTGTATGAGCTTTACTACCTCTAGTTCTACCTATAATATCCTGGTTAGAAGAAGTCGCAAACTTATGGGTTCCTTTGATCCTAAGTCTTCCTCTCCTTTCCTTAGGATCCCAGATGATAATTTTATCACTCATGATTCCAATCCTTCCACAGAGCATAACTCTTCTCACTCATCTCATGATGAGGATGATGCTTTAAGAGTTCCTCCTGAACAAGTCTAAAAACTATCAAATGAACTTGATAAAATGGGAAATTGGCTTATTCAAGAAAACCATAATCAAGATTCTATTCAAGCAATAGAGGCTCTTAAGAAAGTCCTTCATGGTAGTGATCAAGGTGTTAATCTCTTAGGTGGTATTACTCATATTGTGCATTTAAATATTAAACCTTTAGCTCAAGAAGCTCAAGATTTAGGATTCACTCCTCCTGTCACTAGTGCGGAACCTTCTTCTGTTCCTTTACCTATAAATTCTACTTATACTCCTCCTTTAGTGACTACATCTCTTACATTTTCCAATCCTATAGCTTCAAATCTTCCACTTCCATCTCTTCCTGTGAGTATTCCATCGATGTCTTTACCTACGTCACAACCTTCTTACCATAATGTTCATTTTACCTATTCCAATCCTCTTCCAACTATGGTTCCAAGTGTTCCACTGGTTGTGTCTTCTATTCCTGCCACTTCCTACACTTTTACTAGTGTTCCTAATGTTTCTATGCTTCATATTTCTTCTAATGATTCCACAATCATTAGTCTGGCTCAAACTGTGTCCTCTTTACAACAACAACTTGCGTCCTTAACTCAATCTAAGTTTAGTATTCCTACATGTGACATGGGTATCCCTTTATCCATAGACATTATTTGTGCTCCTATCCCTCAACAAGCCGATATGCCTCATCTTAAGAATTAAAATGGTAAGGGAGATCCTGTCACTCATGTTAAAACATTTCAAATCCTTAGTAGTGACTATGCTCATGACATTTCAAATCCTTAGTAGTGGCTATGGTCATGACCATAGGATTTTAGCCAAGTTGTTTTCTACAACCTTTTGTGATAAGGCCTTGCAATGGTATTGTTCCTTGCCTCCTTATTCTATTGATTCTTTTTCAAAACTTTCTAGTACCTTTATTCAACAGTTCTAAAATAACATTGGTCCGCAAGTGTCCTTAACTGATTTGATGCATTGTAAGAAGAATACTAAAGAAAAATTGATTGAATTTATTGGTAGATTTAAGAATTTGTATGCTCAAATTTCTTATCATGTTCCTGATATTGATATTCAACATATGTTTATTTCAAATTTGCAAAAGGATATTAGAGATAAGATTCTTCTTACTGAATTTACCTCTTTTCAACAACTTTGTGCAATGCTTCATCATTATCAATTACAAGTGAGTCAATTTGAGAGCAACACTCTAATGGCCCCTGTTCTAGTTGATAAGAGTGATGCTTCTCCTAATCCCAAAAAGTTTCAGAAACCTAACAACTATGTAAAGATTAATAAACAAGAAAATGCAGTTGATGATCAAGTTGTTGTTGCATCCAACAATGCCACTTCTACAACCACTGCTTTTTGTTTAAATCATGCACTTACTCCTCTTTCTGAATCTTTACATTCTATTATGAGTAAATTGTTGACTGCTAATATGATTACTTTTCCTCCTATTCAACCTCTTCTTCCTACTACGATGGCATCAAAATCCTTTGTTCCCAAAGCCTTTTTTCAATACCATTGTCAGAATGGCCATGATACTAAGAAGTGTTATTCTCTAAAACATAAGGTTCAAGACTTAATTGATTCGAATGCTTTATCTGTTGATAATTTTGATGTTAGTGGGAACAAATCTATCTCTCCTCCTAATCTATACAAACCCTTTGCCTACACATGATACCAATACCATTATTCAACCATCTTCTGTGGATATTATTTATGATTCAAAGATGGATGATCTCAATCATTTTGTTAACCATGTGGAGCATGTTGTTTTGTCTCAACTTGTCTCTCCACCCTAGCCTCAATCTCAACCTCCTATTCAAGTTCCTCCATCTCAACCTCAACTTCAAGTTCCACCTCAACCTAAACTGAAACCTCAATCTCAATCTAAACCTTCAAAACAACCTAGGGATAAAAGACCTAGGGAACTCTTGATTACCTTTGATGATTCTGAGACCATTAAACCTCTTGATGGTCCCCTCTACATTTATGCTAGGATTGCTAAGATACCTACACATACTTTTCTTGTTGATCCTACTTCCTTAGTCAATGTCATCACTGAAGAAAACCTTTTTATGAAGAACTTACAATGTGATTATAATGATACATCTGATATGTGGATCCAAACTTGTAATGATTTTCTCTATCCATCATTTGGTTCTATTAACTTTCCTATTAAACTTTGTGGTAAAGTTGTGGACACTACCTTCGTTGTTGTCCGTACTTCTAATCAATTTCAAGTTAAGCTTGGTTTGCCTTGGTTGACTGTCATGTGTGCCATTGCTTCTCCTATCTATAAGTGTATTAAGTTTATTCATGATGAAGAAGTGAAAACAATTAATCATAGTTTATATCAACCTTCTAGGCCTAGGGATTGTGCTACCCTTGACTTCTTTTGACCTTTATTACCTAATTCATGTTCTTCTCGACCTGATAACCTTTTTCGCTCATATCAAGCCTATAAATATCGCAAGATTCTTGAGTTAAGCATGCCTCAGATAGATCTTAATCGTGTTTTTTTCCTATGCCTTCCATACCTCCTTTATCCATTGCTTCTATTTTTGTTAATCAAGCTCCTAGTGTTTCTTTTTAGAATCCTACTAATCCTCCTATAGAACCTATGGAGGAACCGGTTTTTGTTCCTCCTAGTTCTCAACATATTTCAAATAAGACAAAATGTAACCGATCTGCCAATAAACGTTGTAAGAAGCATTGGGCTCAAGCTAGGGCCCATGCCTCTTTTATTTGAAATTATTTACCTTCTTTTGACTAGCCTATGCTTGATGTGTTGGAAGAAGTTAATGTTAATAATGATGCTAAGATGAATGATTATGATGATTCTATTCGCATATTAGATTCTATTTCGATTAATCTTGATGAAGAAAATACTCTTGATGATCCTATTCATGCTAATGATGAATATGAGACTATTGATCTTGATACTGATTTACCTTATATGCTTTCCACACAATTGATAATTGCACCTAGTATCAAACATCGTGATTCTCAAGAGGATCCTTGTTTGGAATTGGCTATTATTCCTACTGTGTTGGATATAGTCCCTCTTGCGAGTTTCCCACCTTCCCTAAATGATATAGACCAAGATGGGGAGAGTAGGCAATGTGCTTGATTAGCTTGTCCTTCATGGTAGCCTTTTATGTGTTTTCATGTTGTATTGTGCTTCTCCCGTAATGTGTTTGCTAAATGTTTGTTAGTTTCTTTTATGCGACCCTTGTTACTTTGTTGGTGCAAGATGATAAAGGAATCACATCTACTGTACTATTCCTCTATATGTATCTCTATTCTTCTATATACTGTCTTCATGTTATTTTTTACCTATGCTATTATTCATAAATTTTTTCCTTGTGTAGTGCGCTTGGATTTGCAACATGGTAGCACTTATTCTTTTTGGTCTCCATGTTGTGGTCCAAAAAGACTCTTCTTCGTAACTCTTACATTTTCTTTCCTCCATTGTGATTGTAGTTCTACTTTCTTTGGGGAATGATGTCAATTCATTTGTAATAATATCATATATATATATATATATATATATATATATATATATATATAATCTTATGATCATACTGACCCCATGGTAGGTAGATCCCTTTTGTGTTATCTGTATGTTTATGTGGTATTTCCCTTTATTTGTCTTCGCTTGGGGGAATCTCATAGTGGAAACATAATCAGTGGAGTTTTTTATGTTTCTGTTAAAGCCATTGCTCCTGTTAAAGTGTTAGCAATGACTTTAACGTGGGGGCATACACTCTGCTCACTTTTTTCATAGATGCACTTTCAAAATATTTTCAAAACTTAAAACTTTTTTTCCCTTTATGGATTAGAGACTAGTCCTTAAAGCACAGATCTTTACCTTATAGGATCTCTTGATCCCTCAAGTTTCAATTTACAATGTTGTGATCCCTTAAGGTCATAAGGTTTCCTTAAGACTGGATCTCTCTATGTTTTGGCTTTGCTCTTTTGGAATAGAATATTCCTAAGGGTAAATCCTTGATGGGTTGACTAGTGAGTAGCCACATTCACTAGGCAGTTCAACTCCATCTTTCCAGTTGCACTTTTTCCTTGTGTGATTCACAATGGGACATAGGTTCTCATTAGGCGAGTTAATCAAACCCTCTCTCTTTTTCTTTGACTAGTGATGTCTGTATTATCATAATATTGGGGTTGAAAAAGACTTGAGTTCCTAGGGGCTTGAGTATTATTTTGTCCCTTTGATTTCAGTAAGATTATCTTTTCTTTATGATCTCCTTTACCAAGAGTTTGCATCGAGTCCATACTCTTGCTAAAGTGGGGGCTAAATGCATTGTTGGAAAATGGAAGCACTTCCATTTTGGACTGGTTTAGCTCTCTAAGTAAGTGGTTTGGGGTCATGTAAAATGCCTTGAATGGGTCTTTGACTTGGATCTGGCTTTTCCCCTGTTCTGCCCTATTTCCCACTTCTCTCCGGCCTGTTTCTAGCATCCTGGTCTACAAATTTGAGGTTCTCAACCTCAGGGTCAAGGTTGACCTTCTGCATCAATGTCTAACTTGACCCTAACCTAGGTCAAGGTTGACCTCGACCCTAACTTAGGTCAGAGTCGACCATGACCCTGACCCAGGTTCCAAATTTCAAGGTTCCAAGGTTTCTAGATGTCGAGCTTTGGAAAGATTTAATTCCCGCTTCCGGGTCGACTGTTTCGGTCTTCAAAGTAACAAATCTTAAAATTATATTTAATATAGGTCCACTTCTAGGGGTATAGGTCTAATTGGAATTTAATTCTCCTATGTAGGCCTGTCTAGAAGATTGTGCCCTAGATTTGTATATAAGGAAGCCTTCTCCTCTCATTTTCTCTAACTATCCAAGAAGCAATATCACCTAGAGAACCTATGCACATGAAGCATAATCTATTGAAGCAATCATCTACTCTCTAGTATTCAAGAATTCAAGAACATTCAAGCATTCAATTCATCAAGGAGATCTTTTGGTAGCCATTGAAGGATTCAATCTCTATGGAGCCTTCTTGTTGAAGATTTCTTCATCCACATCCATGCAAGCTTCTTCCTATTCCAAGATCCATTCAAGATTGGTGTTGAACATCTATGAGAAAATGATTTGAGACATCCTACATCCTACATCCTACATTCTACATTCTACATTCATTTAGATCATACATACTTGTGGATCCAAGAATTTGAATCCTCTACAAGGGTTTCTATACAAGCAAGGTGAATTTGTTTATTTACTTTGTTTATCTCTGCAATTTCAATTATATTTTAAGGTTAATTCCAAAAATAGGGTTTGACGAAGGAAAACCCCTCCACCCAACAAACAAAACCATTTTTATTGTAGGTAAAGGTACATGAAAGTGAATTACTGATCAGATTCAGATATCCTTTTCGGCCAACTTTTGAGATCCACGAACATAATTTCCGTCAGAGCAGTGCAGGTCAAGGTCAAAATTTTGGGGTATAATTGCACCCCCGCATTTGGGTCAAGGTCAACCTGACT
This sequence comes from Thuja plicata, assembly GCA_018584345.1. NCBI lineage: Eukaryota > Viridiplantae > Streptophyta > Pinopsida > Cupressales > Cupressaceae > Thuja > Thuja plicata. The sequence continues at coordinate 1,583,742 of MU228294.1, forward strand.
CAAAAAAGGAAATGATGTTTGGGTTTTCTCCGTCTCTGTGTTTCTGTTCTAGATCTGGTTGCAGAATTTCTCGAAACCTGATACAAATACCAGAAAACAACAATTTCTAGATTTGCTATATTTCGAGGTTAGTATTTGTCTTCAATTTATTTCAATTAATGTTTTAATCAATTCAAATATATTACATACTCTTCATCCATAATTTGGGAATGTAAGGCTTTCTTCTTTCTTCTTATTTCTGATCGATTGAGGCATTTGTTCATTAACCATTTTCTTATGGTTGATCAAAGTGAATCTTTCCTTTGTGAAATTTGGGGCTAGGAGGAGAATCTTATCTTCCCCCAAACCTTTAAATACAACACAAAACACCATTTCTTCCTATACACACATAGACATACCTATACCTTCATTTTTATATCTTACGATATTTAAGGAAAAATCTCTATATATCCATGTTTAGGTGGATTTCCTTAGTTTACTCCTTCCATGTTCGAGCTATTTGGCATCAATCCAAAAATATTTGGGTATTTTATGTGTGAACCAAACATGTTTTTATTATCTTGACCCACAATAGGGTTTTTGTAGAAGTGAACCCTTCCAATTATTTCAAGAAGATAATTAATATCCAAATTCGCTAGATGAGATGCAAAGACCAAATTATCTATTGGAGATTTTATAATACATATTATAGATTCCAATATTTTGATCATATGACCCTAGATTATTTATTGACATCTCCCTATTCATGGAGATGTCAATAAGGGTTTATTTATCTCACCTACACTAGCAACATCAACTTATCATGGAGCTAGACATATGTGCTCTCTCAATGAGTAAAAAAGAAACTCCTCTATCAATCCTTCTTTTTTTCCTATCATGCATTTGTATTTATCCTTGGAAAGTTTCTAAAAAATGTAAAATCAATATTCTTTGCCTTAGTATTGTCATCTAAAATAAATTGCATACAAGATTGGAAATAAAATGTAGAACCTAAGAAGTCATAGTTAGAGCCCTTAGAGCCTCTTCTAAAATTATAGAAATTTCGGGATTTGAGCAACATTATATTGAACTGGAAATGGATAGACATAGGATTGGGTTGGATAGATTCAAAATTGAAGTCAATCTTAAATTGTAGTGGCATCTTCCATTATGAGAATTAAAGGCGATTCAAATCAATGCAAAGGAAAACATGCAAGGAGAACCAAAAAGTTTAGAGGGTTCCACACTAACCACCTAAGGAATCCATGCTTAGAGTATGTTGTTTAAGCCTAACCCATTTATTTAGTTATTTATTTTTATTTAATTGATACCATTGTAGAGATCAATATATTTTTGCAATCTATGATGAATAAAGAGAACATTAGCAATTAATTTATCTATTTATTTGATTTTAATTCTATATCATATATTGATAGTGAACCCCAATATAACTTTTTTATTTATTGTTATATAAAGAAACTAGAAAACCATTTAAACATGTATATTTTCACAACATAGAATAACCAAAAAATTTGTTAAAATTTATTCTATTTTATTTTGCAATGCATATTCATAAATATTTGCTAAGCCAATAAGTGCATCCATATATATCTTGTTAGGGTAATTGAAGGTGAATAACAACTCTAGGTTAAATAATATAAGTTTGTCCTAATCAAAATAAAAATTACTAAAATCCATCATTCCTAGAATTTTGTAAGTTTGATGAAACCTAATTAGCATGCACATGGTGCTTCACAGTTCCCAACATGATGTAGAGCTTGAAAGTCAGGAGCATTATCTATGGGCCCTTTGTTATTTTAGGACTCCAAGATATCAATCCTAAAATCCCACCTTCTTTAATTTAAGAAAACTACTCGGTGAGGCATGCAACAATGAACTACCGAGCAACTAGAATAACCACCGAGCACACTCAGTGAAGCCAATTGAGCACAATAACCGATTTCAACTGAGAACTTTCCTAGTTATCGAGCACTGAGAGGTTTCTGAACCACAAATTCCTTTTCTTCTTATTGACTTGGAAAAAAACTCACAGATTCGAGTACCCTTTAGGGACTTGTGCAAAACTCTAAAGTTGTATGAACCAACTCCACTCCAGCACCCCTTAATCCTCACTGTGTTCACAGACCTAATAGGCCTACTTAGTCTTGGTTAAGAAAGCAAGTATTTAGGACCGAGTTGATCCAACACTTTAGAGATGTTCTTCTACCCCAACTTGTTCCAAATCACCGTCTACCATGTCAAATACTCTGCTTGTCTAACTGTCTACACATATTCATGACTCTAGGCTAAATACACGGGCTTATTTAGCTGATGTCTTGATGGATATAATAGCCAATCAACACTTCCCTTCCTGAACCTTAGGAATCATAAAACACACATGCCTAACTTACATTTCCCAAGTGGTCAAGGAATCCCACTGGTAAGATGGAAATTTAGGGTTCCATCTTGGAATCACACCGAATGGACGAGGGTTTCCCATAAAATCTAAAAAAAATGAATGGAGCTCCCTCCTATGACCACAAATGAATTCAAATCAGTTGCATTTGAAAGTCAACACATTCTAATTCATTCCCATGCAACACAGGAAACAAAGAATTTATTCAGGAAATAAGATGTTGTCTTTATTCATTCCACCAAGAATTGTACAATGTTATCAATCTCATACAATTTCAACTTATGTCGATCAACTTGAATAACTCCTATTTTCAACCCACCAACTCCTTTGTGGATGGGCTTGATTCCTGTAAATAGACCATTTCTACTGACCATAACCAACGTTTGATTGGTTATGACTATTGGGACACAAACTTGCAACTATTCGATAACTTGTTAACAACAATTAGTTACCGACCTTGAAAGTTTAGTTTTTAGACAAACTCCTAGAATTAACACTAATGTTTGATCATCAAGGAGACCCAAGGCTTATAAAATACCTTTGGGGCCCTTAGTCTTACAAAACTGGACCAAAAAAACATCATTGGTTTGGTCCTAAGGATCCAACCTTATTACATCAAATGAAACCCTTGGGGTGCTCTACACCATACTCCTCAAGTTGAAAAAGAACTCAAGTATCTTGAGATGGAATCTCAGTAAGGGTTGCTCTAGCTTTATAAATAGCCTCCACGATCATCCAAACAACATTTTCAGAAGGTTTATTCTTCCACTTAACAAAGAACTCACAATATGTTCTCCTCCTTGTCTTGTGACTTATCCTTTTGTTCAAAATACACTCTATCCCATGCATTTGAAAGTAAACACATTCTACCTCGTTCCCATGTAACACATGAAACAAAGAATTTATTCAGGAAATAAAATGTTGTCTTTATTCAATCCACCAAGAATTGTACAATGTTATCAATCTCATACAATTTCATCTTTTGTCAATCAACTTAACTAACTCCTATTTTCAACCCACCAACTCCTTCATGGAAATGCTTGATTCCTGTAAATAGACCATTTCCAATGACCATAACCAACATTTTAATGGTTATGACCATTGGGACACAAACTTGCAACCACTCGGTAACTTGTTAATAACAATTAGTTACCGACCTTGCAAGTTTAGTTTTTAGACAAAATCCTAGTTTTAACACTAAATTCTGATCGGTCTAAGGAGATCCAAGGCCTATGAAATAGCTTTAGGACCCTTAGCCTTGAAAAAATGGACCAAACAAACATCATTGGTTTGATCCTAATGATCTAACCTTATTACATCAAATGAAACCCTCAGGGTGCTCTGCACCATACTCCTTAGGTTGAAAAAGAACTCAAGTATATTGAGTTGGAATCTCTGTAAGGGTTTCTCTAACTTTAGAAATAGCCTCCATGATCATCCATGCACCATCTTCATAAGGTGTATTCTTCCACTTAACCAAGAACTCAAAATATGTTCTCCTCCTTGTCTTGTGGCTTATCCTTTTGTCCAAAATACATTCTATCCTAGGCTTTGGTAGCTTGGGAAGGTTCTCTTGCAAGTCTATCAGATTAGCACCTATGTCACCTGCATCACAAACATCACTAATAGAACCCTTATATGTAAAAATGTTAGATACATTAAATATTGGAGACAAACCAATTTATCAAAGGGTAAATCAATTTTGTATGCATTTTTCCACATCTTTTGAGGATCCGGAAAGGTCCAATCTTCTTCATCATTAATTTGGTGTACTTTTCTTTAGGTAATATCTCCTTCTTTAGATGAATCATTACCATACATCCCACCTGATATTGCAAATCTCTTCTCTTCTTGTCAACATTCTGGTTATACTTGTCGGTCACATGTTTCAACCTGTCTTGTGCCTTTTGATGAATCTCTTTCATTACCCATTGATCCATCTTTAGACCATCCAGTGATATCACAAATCCAAGAAATACAAGATCTTCCTGCAAGAACACACATTTTTCCAAATTTATCTTCAATTGCTCTTCATGAAGTTTCTTCAAAGCCAAATCCAAATGTCTTAGGTTCTCATCTTTGTCCTTACTAAAGATCAGTATATCATCCAGGTATACCACAACAAACTTGTTAATGTAAGGCTTCAATACTTCATTCATAAGCCTCATAAAAGTGCCAAGGGAATTGTAGAGTCCAAAAGACATTACTAGCCACTCAAAAAGACCCTCTTTTGTCTTGAAGGATATCTTCCACTCATCTCCTTCTCTTATCCTTATCTGGTGGTAGCCACTCTTTAAATCTACCTTTGAGTAGTACTTTTCCCCTCCTAGGCAATCCGATAGGTCTTCTATCCTAGGCATCAGAAACCTATACCTTGTGGTGATTTTGTTTATAGATCTAGAGTTTGTACAAAGTCTCCATGTCACTTCTTTCTTGGGAGCTAACCTTGCAGGGACTACACATGGGCTGATACTCTTCTTTATGAACCCTCTAATCATCAATTATTCAATCTGTCTTGCAATCTCCTTGTTCTACTCTGGAGTCATTTTATAGGCTTCTTTGTTCAGTAAGGTTGCACCAGGGATTAGGTCTTGTAACATAAAAAAATTTATTTATTTTGTGATGTTGTTATGTTACCAAAATGTAAAGGAGAGAATTGTGGTTTAAGAGGGTTTGAATTGTTAATTGTTATTTATGTTGATTGTATATTGCAATTGTGATTGTGATTAAAGGAAAATAAGATGCTCCTTTCTTTCACCCTCAAATACACAAATAGGAGATCCAATGTTGATCAACCCCAAAAGGGTTAATACACACATGAGTCCAATATTTGGAAAGAGACCAAGAAAGGGGATCTTAAATTCTATAAATTGATTGATTAATATGATTAATGACAGTAATATAAAAGAATAGGAGAAAGTACCAACCTTACAAAATTATAGGTCAAAGATTGTTGTTTTCTGAGATCTGTAGACTATTTCTAGAGATGCTGACAGTTGATACCAAACCAGAATAGAGAGATGGACAAAACCCATAAATCTTTTTCCGTTTCGATGTTGTCTTATGAAAAATGTCAACCCTGTACTACTTTTGCCAACTCGATTTGCTCAACTCCAAAAGTGTCCCTGTTTGCACAGTCTAAAAGAAATTCGAAAAGGGTATCCAGATCTGGCCTTGGATTTACAGTCCTAAACCTGTACCTGCAAGAAAAATGTTTATTTGTTGGGGAAAAGGAGTTTGCCTTGGTCAAACCCCGGTTTCAGAATTAACCTTATAATATAATTGAAATTGCAGAGATAAACAAAGTAAACACATAAATTCACCTTGCTTGTAATGTCCTTGTGGCGGATTGGAATCTGTGGATCCACAAGTATGCTTCAAAACATGAAATTTAGAATGGAAGGATGTCTTCAATCTCTTGCTTGTAGATCTCCAACACCAATTCTTGAATGGGTTCTTGAACTTGACAAGGGCTTTGGAAGAAGATGGATGGAGAGATCACCAAAAGGACACTTTTTGGCTTGAATCTTTCAATGGCCTCCAATGGATCTCCTTCATGAAAATAGATACTTGAATGCTTGAGAATGGATGGATGCTTTCTTGAAATCTTTTTCCTTAGCTTGCTTGAATTGCACTTGAAAATCCTTCTCAATTGCCTAATGATGCTTGATTATGGTTTTTCATGCTTAGAGAAAATGAGAAGAGAAGGCTCCCTTTTATATGAAATTAGGGCAAAATATTCTAAGGAGGCCTACATAGGATAATTAAATCATAATTTAAGCCTTTACCCCTAGGATAGGACCTATATTAAATATAATTTAGGAATCAACCAATTCGGAACCCGAAACAGCCGACCCAGAAGCAGGAGAAAACTTTTTGTGAAGACCGACATCCTGGAAACCAAAAGTTCCTAGGATTTGGACCCTAGGACAGGGTTGAGGTCAGACCTATCCTAGGATAGGGTTGAGGTTGACCCTGTCCTAGGGAAGGGTTGAGGTCGACCCTATTCTAGGAGGTCGACCCTGTCCTCAGATCCCAGGATCACAAGTTAGAGACCCAGAATGCAAAAATCAGGTCAGGAAATGGGGGTTAGAAAGGCAGGTCAGGGGGGAAGCCATGTCAAGATCAGGAACCCATTTAGAGGTGCTTGTCATGACCCCAAACCACTCACTTAGAAGGCTAAACTAGTCTCCTATGGAAGTGCTTCCATTTTCTGACTATACATTTAGCCCCCACTTTAGTAAGAGTATGAGTTCAACACAAACTCTTGGTAAAGGAGAACATATAGAAAAGACAATCTTATTAAAATCAAAAGGGATAAAGAAACCCTCAAGCCCCAAAGGGACTTGAGTCTTTATCATCCTTAAGATCCTGATAAGAGAGACATCACTTAGTTAAGAAAGGAGAAAAAGAGTGTGATTATCTCGCCCAATGAGAACTTATGTCCCATTGTGAACCACACAAAGGTGTAACTGGAAAGA
>MU228294.1:1590717-1610230 GCA_018584345.1 Thuja plicata
TCAAAACATGGAATGTAGAATGGAAGGATGTCTTCAATCTCTTGCTTGTAGATCTCCAACACCAAGTCTTGAATGGGTTCTTGAACTTGACAAGGGCTTTGGAAGAAGATGGATGGAGAGATCACCAGAAGGGCACTTTTTGGCTTGAATCCTTCAATGGCCTCCAATGGATCTCCTTCATGAAAATGGATGCTTGAATGATTGAGAATGGATGAATGCTTTCTTGAAATCTTTCTCCTTAGCTTGCTTGAATTGCACTTGAAAATCCTTCTCAATTGCCTAATGATGCTTGATTATGGTTTTTCATGCTTAGAGAAAATGAGAGGAGAAGGCTCCCTTTTATATGAAATTAGGGCACAATCTTCTAAGGAGGCCTACATAGGATAATTAAATCATCATTTAAGCCTTTACCCCTAGAAGAGGACCTATATTAAATATAATTTAGGAATCAACCAATTTGGAACCCGAAACAGCCGACCCGGAAGCGAGAGAAAACTTTTTGTGAAGACCGACATCCTGAAAACCAAAAGTTCCCAGGATTTAGACCCTGGGATAGGGTCAAGGTCAAGGTCAGCCCTTTCCTAGGATAGGGTCAAGATTGACCCTGTCCTAGGGCAGGGTCGAGGTCAACCCTGTCCTAGGAGGTCGACCCTATCCTCAGATCCCAGGATCACAGGTTAGAGACCCAGAATGCAAAAATCAGGTCAGGAAATGGGGATTAGAAAGGTAGGTTAGGGGGGAAGCCATGTCAAGATCAGGAACCCATTCAGAGGCACTTGTCATGACCCCAAACCACTCACTTGAAAGGCTAAACTAGTCTCCTATGGAAGTGCTTCCATTTTCTGACTATACAGGTCTATACAATGAATGATATTTATTGTGGTGGTAAGGGCTCTGAGACACTATCTACAACTATCCCCTTATATTTTTCCAACAAGTCTTTCACTTCTTTAGGACCTACACTCCTTCCCTGCACCTTTTCTTTAGGTTTTTCTACATGTGTTTATTTTGGTCTCACAACTAGTGCAAATCAGGGTGTGTCTTTTTCTTTTAGGGATTTCATGAACTCCTTTTTCCCAACAAGCATTACACTGGTCACTACATGTTGTTCCTTTCCATCATCTAGGAGTGGGGACATAGTGTAGCTTATCACATCCTTAGTAACATAATATATGGTTTTCTCCCCATCATGTTTTGCATCTACATCATAGTGCTAGGGTCTACCTAGAAGTAAATGACAAATATCCATCTCTACTACATCACATATGATCTTATCTTTATACTCCCGTATGGTGAACTCTACCCAAACTTTCTCACTAATTAGGGCTTTTTGTTCCTTATTCAACCATGAGAATCTATAGGGATAGGGTGAGGGGTCTTATGAGGTTTAAGTTTATCAACCATTTATTTAGAAGCCAAATTATCTATGGAACCAAAATCTACTATAAATTTACATACCTTACTATTCACCTTGCAAGTGGTCTTGAATAACGTCTCCCTTTGTGGTGGCTCCTTGGTTGTGGAAACCTTCAAGAGTTTTCTATGCAATATCAGATACTCACCTTGCTCAGATTCTGTAGGTGTAGATGTTGATGTGTGATATGAGGACACATTATGACTATCATCTTCTTGATTCAATTGTACTCTTCTATCTCCCCCTTTCTTATTAGTACCAAGATTCTCAGGAAAGTGAAATGATTGATGTCCAACTTGATTGCAAGTAAAACATCTTCCTATGAACACACTCAATCCTCTACCCCAAATCTTCCTTTGTTATTAAATCTTATCCCTTTGAAACTGCCTCTATGATTTGTTTCACTACCTTGGTCTTGATTTCTTTTCTCTCCTTGAGGTCTTGGAGATTTTTCACTTCCTCCGAATCTAACCCTTCATCTGAAGTCTCCTTGTCTTCCTCTATTCTGCTTCTCTCCACTCCTTTTGTGTTTCTCCTCAATTTTAAGTGCCATTCAAAAACAATTATGCACTGTCTCAAGATTAAACAAAATCAGTTCATCTTGAATGCTATACTTGAGTGCATTCAAGTATCTTGCCAACTTCCACTACTCATTCCCAAGAAGCTTTTCCTTAAGAGACATTTTTTGAAACTCTTCTGTGTAAGAGCTTACATCCGAGTCCTTGTGCCTCAAATTTTGTAATTTCTTGTGCAACATCACCTCATAGTCTTCAAGTAAAAATTGTTTCTTTACCTTTATAACCATCCTCTTCCATGTAGAAATGTGATTATTTTCTTCTTCTATCCTTTCATTCTAAAGGAAATTCCACCAACTAAGGGTTGGGCTCTTCATCCTTGATTTTTCTATCTTCACTCTCTAACTTCTCCGAATGCCATCACACTCAAAATTATTCTCAAGTTCCTCCAAAAGATCCATGCATTCCTCTGGATTCAACTTACCATAAAACATAGGTGGGCCTGTCCTCTCTTTATTACCTACCCTTTCAAGGAATTCTACAAAAATTCTCTATTCTACAACTATTCCATCCCGCCCAGGGTTGTCTTCTTCACACGCTTCTTATTCTTCTTCTTTATTAGAGTCTTCTCCTCCCTTATTTATTTTACCCTTCAAATTTTCCAATTCTCTTTTCATATCCCTATTCTTAGCTCTTACTGCCTTACTTTCTTTCATTTGTTCATTCACTAGTTTTTCCAATTCCACATTGGTCATCCTCGCAGGGACTTCTCTTTCTCCTTCTTCTCCTTCTAACATCTTGAATTTACTTCCTTTCCCAATAGAATCTTCTACGCTTTGATACCACCTGATGCAACACTTGGCAGCCATGAGCATTATCTATGAGCCCTTTGTTCTTTTAGGACTCCGAGATATCAATCCTACAATCCCACCTTGTTCAATTTAAGAAAACTACTCAGCAAGGTAGGTAACAATGAACTACCGAGAAACTAGAATAACCACCGATCACAACAACCGAGTTCAACTGAAAAATTTCCTAGTTACCGAGCACCGAGAGGTTTCTGAGCCACAACTTCCTTTTCTTCTTAATGAATTGGAAAAAAACTCATAGATTTGAGTACCCTTTATGGACTTATGAAAAACTCTAAAGTTGTATGAACCAACTCCACTCTAGCACTCGTTAATCCTCACTTTGTTCACAGACCTAATAGACCTACTTAGGCTTGGTTAACAAAGCAAGTTTCTAGGAATGGGTACACCGAGTTGATCCAACACTTCAGAGATGTTCTTCTACCCCAACTTGTTCCAAATCACTATCCACCATGTCAAATACTCCACTTTTCTAACTGTCTACACTTATTCATCACTCTAGGCTAAATACATGGGATTATTTAGCCTATGACTTGATGGATACAACAAACAACCAACACTTCCCTTCCTAAACCTTAGGAATCCTAAAACACACATCCCTAACTTGGATTTCCCAAGTGGTTGAGGAATCCCACTGGTAAGATGGCAAGTGAGGGTTCCATATTGGAATCACACCAAATGAATGAGGGTTTCCCATACAATTTGAACAAAATGAATGAATCTCCCTCCTACGACCATGAATTAATTCAAATTAGTTGCATTTGAAATTCAACGCATTCTATTTCATTCCCATGCAACACATGAAACAAAGAATTTATTCAAGAAATAAAATGTTGTCTTTATTCAATCCACCAAGAATTATACAATGTTATCAATCTCATACAATTTCAACTTCTGTCAATCAACTTGACTGACTCCTATTTTCAAACCACGAACTTCTTCATGGACATGATTGATTCCTATAAATAGACCATTTCCAATGACCATAACCATTCTTTTGAATGGTTATGACCATTGGGACACAAACTTGCAACCGCTCGGTAACTTGTTAACAACAATTAGTTACCGATTTTGCAAGTTTAGTTTTTAGACAAACTCCTAGACTTAACACTAAATTTTGATCAGTCTAAGGAGACCAAAGGCTTATAAAATACCTTTTGGACCCTTAGCCTTATGAAAATGGATGAAAAAAACATCATTGGTCTGATCCTAAGGATACAACCTTATTACATCAAATGAAACCCTTGGGGTGCTTTGCACCATAGATACCATCTGATGCAGAGCTTGGCAGCCAGGACTGTTAACTATGGGCCCTTTGTTCTTTTAGGACTCCAAGATATCAATACTACAATACTACCTTCTTCAATTTAAGAAAACTAATCGGTGAGGTAGGTAACAATGAACTACCGAGCAACTAGAATAACCATCGAGCACACTCAGTGAAGCCAACCGAGCACAATAACTGAGTTCAACTGAGAACTTTCCTAGTTACTGAGCATCGAGAGGTTTTTGAACCAAAACTTCCTTTTCTTCTTAGTGACTTGGAAAAAAACTCATAGATTCGAGTACCTTTAGGGACTTATGAAAAACTCTAAATTTGTATGAACCAACTCCACTCCAGCACCCCTTAATCCTCACTATGTTCACAGACCTAATAGGCTAGGCTTGGTTAACAAATAAAATATCTAGGAATTGGTAAAATGAGTTTATCTAACACTTCAGAGATGTAATTCTACCCCAACTACTTCCAAATCACTGTCTACTATGTCAAATACTCCACTTTTCTAACTGTCTACACATATTCATCACTCTAGGCTAAATACATGGGCTTATTTAGCCTATGGCTTGATGGATACAATATTTGACCAAAACTTCCCTTCCTAAACCTTAGGAATCCTAAAATACACATCCCTAACTTTCATTTCTCAAGTGGTAGAGGAATCCCACTAGTAAGATGGCTAGTCAGGGTTCCATCCTGGAATCACACCGAATGGATGAGGGTTTCCCATACAATCTAAATAAAATGAATAGATCTCCCTCCTATGACCATGAATGAAATCAAATTAGTTGCATTTGAAATTCAACACATTCTACTTCATTCCCATGCAACACAAGAAACAAATAATTTATTCAGGAAATAAAATGTTGTCTTTATTCAATCCACCAAGAATTGTACAATGTATCAATTTCATACAATTTCAACTTCTGTCGATCAACTTGACTAACTCCTATTTTCAACCCACCAAATCCTTTGTGGACAGGCTTGATTCTTATAAATAGACCATTTCCAAAGACCATAACCAATGTTTGAATGGTTATGATAGTTGGGACACAAACTTGCAACCGCTCGGTAACTTGTTAACAATAATTAGTTACCGACCTTGCAAGTTTAGTTTTTAGACAAACTCCTTGACTTAACACTAAATTTTGATCGGTGTAAGGAGATGCAAGGATTATAAAATACCTTTGTGACCCTTAGCCTTACTAAAATGGACCAAGAAAATATAATTGGTTTTATCCTAAGGATCCAACCTTATTACATCAAATGAAACCCTTGGGGTGCTCTGCACCACAATGGTAGGATAACTACATCAAACCACTTTAAATTAAATCTTAACATTTCAAATTTTCCTCTAAGAGATGGGGATCTCCAATTATTTTGGTTCTTCTTCCTATAAACTAAATGAGAGACGTTATATTATGTAATAATAAATATAAATGTTGCACTCTGTTAGAATTAAGTATGATATTTACCTCATTAATACTAAGTTCTTGTTGAAACCCCACCATCTGTTAGCAATGTTTGGCAAGGTTGGATTTTCACTTGTGTTGGCTTCAAGTGTTAACTACCTTTGGAACCAATTAAGAGATTTATTCAAAATTTTACCTTAGTCAAAACAAGTATATGATTCTAATTCATGTCATGCCCCTCTTTATTTTCATCACACTTTGATATCCTCAAAATGTCTAAAATTAAAATATCTAAGTGTTGAAGTGGTAGGGGCAATTTTATTAATTCATATGTGTTATCAATATTTTGGTCCATCAATATTTCTTGTATGGTCATTCTCTCTTTATATTTCATGAATATAACTACTCATGCATTTATTATAATTCTCCAGGGTGTTGGTCTTTTTAAATTTTTGGGATGTTAGGCTCCATCCCAATTGCATATTTGTCCACCCAATCTAAATGGTCTAATCTAAACCCTTAAAAAAATATTGAAGTATATAATCTTTAGGATTCAAAGTTGTCATGGTTTGCATACTGGTCATTCAAGTATTATAGTTTTTAAATGTTGCAAATGAGCTTTGGTATACACCACAACAACAACAACATATTTTTATCCATAAATTAAAAAACATCATATTTACCAATAAAATAAAATTTTATGTCATATGTATTAATTTCATGCACAAAGATCTATTGTGTATTACACAATCAGCCTTGATTAATTCTATATTACATTTTTTCTATAGATAAAAAAGTTCAAATTGTTATAGAGTCAAATAAAATAATAAAATAGTTTTTTGATCATACTTGGTTGCATGAGTTGTACTAGTTGGTATCTAAAATCACAATATGTGATCATGTATGTAACTACATCAAGTAAGATGATATGTTTTGTGTATTGATTCAATTTCACAGTTATAGAATTGGTTTTGGATTTGACCCTAAAATTTAATGTACAACTTAAACAAACCTACTCACATATACTATCTACTATGTATACCTTTAACAATTAATTGGTTTAAATGTTTAAGTAATTTTGAAGACAAGTCAAACAATATTGTAAAATAGATATCTATAACTATGACTGCTGATGAAATTTTTAGTGTGAAAAAGGATATTTGGACTATCTACTTTTCATTTTCTAGTGTGAACAAAGCACATTATCTAACTACTTCCTAGTTAGATCCTTTTTGCACATATTAATCTTTGGTGTTACAGGTTAATCACGAGAGCTTGAATCTATTGGTGACTCTAACATGGTATTAGAGATTTTAATTTGTTAGCTGCTTCTCAAATCTATGAGATAATTATGTAGGAGCTTGTTTTGTGTGCACTTTAATAAAATAGACCTTAATGTTAAGGCTAAAAGTTTGGAAAGCCTCCTTTTTAAATACTTGACACTATATTTTATTGACATTTTTTTGAAAGTGTTCAAAGAATTTGTAGATTATTCTCCTCTAGTTGTATGGAATTCATACATGTTGTTGATCCACCATATGACACTTTTCATTGTTGGTCTATAAATACATCAACAAAGTACCTTTGAAATATAAATAGAATTTTCTATGTCTCTGTCACCTTCAATTTCATTGAGTATAACTTTTTGGGATCTCTATGCTAACTAGCATAATGACCAGTAGATTTTAGTTTTTAATTCCTCTTTTCTTGAATCATATTCCTTTATAAGGTTTTAGATCAGCAATCCAATTATCCTTTTCTCCTCTTTTTGATGAAAAATTATACCATCTAATTCTTAGTGTCAATAATTGCTCTTTGGATAGCATTAAAAAAATATAAAGGTGTGATATCACCCATGGTCCTCTATTAGGATAGCCTAATAAAATCATCATCCAATAGTCATCATATAAAATTGTGTCCCTATGTTTGATAGTGTTATGTGAATAATTATTTTGGATGGTAAATTTATGAGCCAGGTAACTAACTTCTATTGTCTTGTATTATTTATTAGGTTCATACTATCTTATTGTTGTATTAGTCTTAATATATCATTTATTGTTGATAATATGGTTGTTCTTAAATGGCGTTGACTATTCCACCTAATTTTACAACATATCTTAAGGATAGAAAAGTTAAGTTAATTAAATTATTATAATATATCTAGCAATGTATATAAAGTTTATACAAATATTTTTAAAAATAATATCAATTATCATTTAAAAATATTTCAATATACCTAAGTTGAATTTCAACTTAATCTATATTAAAAAAATAAAAATAATATTTTAAATATATCTTAATATTTGCATCATCTTTGATATGGTAATGAATAACAACAAAATAATCAATTATAAATCTAAATGATATTCATACAAAAAATTTGAAAGACAAAACTTTCAATATCTTATTGTAGGCTTTTTACATAAATGGCTCTAAATTTGGGTACCCATGTACAAATACAATGCAATCACTACAATCAAAATGTTAGGTATCCATGTACAACTACAATGCAATGATAAGAAATCTCTCACAACCGGAGAAAAGGAGAAAAACCAGCCTATGAGAGAAAAATACTCTACAAAAGAGAGAAAACAAAAATGCTGAAAAAAAAAAGTGAAAGGAAGGAGGACTCCTTAAAACCCCCAAAGGAAATCTTCCTTCACCCCTAACATTGATCACAAAAAAAGAAAACAAGGAGATGTCAAAGGTTTAGTGAAGACGTCAGTAACCTACTCCTTTGTGGGAAAATACTCCAAACTTAAAACACCATCCTAAATAAGTTGACAAAAGAAGTGCATGTGGATCTCAACATGCTTAGTATGCTAATGATCCATTGGGTTGTGAGAAATATGAATGGTATTCTAATTTTCACACCAAAGCGTAGTAGGATGATAAGAAGGAAAGAAAAACTCAAACATCAACTGTCAAAGTCACATAACCTCCTGAGTAGCTAGGATTGCTCCCCGATACTCAGCCTTTGTCAATGATAACACAATAATAGTTTTCTTCTTGCAAAGCTATGGAATTGGGCCAAAACTGAGACAATACACAAAGCCAAAAGTAGACTTCTGATCATCAACATTACCAGCTCAATCATAGCTAGTGAAGCCCACAATATCAATAACTTAAGATGTGTAGTGAATGCAAAACTAAGTAGCACTCCAAGTTTGGCCTCCTTCTAGTGATTCTCATGAGGAGCTTGAGAAAAATGGGAGATAAGACCAACTACAAAGGAAATATTAGGATGAATATGTGTCAAATACAAAAGAATTCCTACCAACTAGTGATACAAAGTGACATCAACTAAAGGAGTGGTATAACTAGTAGAAAAAATAGTACTTGACTAAAAAGGAGTAGGGGCAAGCTTGAAATCAACCATACCAAATCTCTAAAGAAAATCAAGATAGTACTTCTATTGAAAGATAGAAATAACTAGAGAATATGATGAACTTGAAGACTAAGGAAGTAATACAACAAACCAAGATATTTCATGTCAAAATGATCCATCAAAGATCTTTGTGTATCCTCATTCATTGAAGAGAAAATACCCATGAGAATCAAATCATCCACATAAAGAACAAGTCTGAGAAGAACCCCCACATGCCTTTGAATATAAATTGTAGGATCAGAGTGACATCTAGTGAATCCAAAAAATAATAAAAAAGCTATCCATATTCTCATACCAAGCCCTAGGGGCTTGTTTGATACCATACAATGAAGATTGTAGCCTGCAAATAAGTGAAGTATCATGCATAAAGCCTAGTGGTTGCTCCATATAGATATCTTCTTGAAGATCACCATGTAGGAAGGCACTCTTATCATCTGTCTAGTACACTGACCAACCCTAAGATGCAACAATAGAAAGAAAGGTTTCATAATAGTCAATACACTCAACTTGTGAAAACCCCTTGGCTACAAGAGAAGCCTTGTAATTGTTAATAGAACCGTTGGTTGAAAACTTGGTATGGTACACCCATTTACACCAAACCAACTTTCTTCCCTTAGGAAGAGGGAGAAGATCTCAAGTATGATTCTTCATCAAAGAAGAATACTCCTCATCCATTATACTATCCCACTTTGGAATGCATGAAGAATCTAAGATTTTTTAGGATCAGTAGAAAGTACATGACTCAAAAGACTAACACCTAATGTCTAGGCATGAGTGTGGAGAGAATCTATCGGATAAATAATAAGAGATCCAACCTCCTCAAGAATAGTATCCCAAAGAGGTGGGTGAAAGAGGAGGAGATTGAGGAACCTCATCAACAAGATCGAGAGCATCATAAAAAATAACATGAACATGATCATGATGATGATGATCATCATCACGAGGCAAAAAATACTTTAAAGAAGTACTAGGAAGAAGGAAGTAAGAGGATTTTTATGGGGAATCCCTCACTATGAAGGACTCATCAAAGTGAACATCATCATGAAAATGAACCTCTTGAGTAATAGGGTCAAACAAATAATAACTCTTCACATCCTCGCAATAGCCAACAAAAATCAACCACTGACTCTTCTTCTGCATTTCTTTCCACCTACTCTATGGAACGAATGTCCATGTATCATGTCTAAAGACTCTTAAGTAGGAAACCTTAGGATAAAAATGAAACCACACCTCCTCATGAGTCATATTTTTTAGTGCCTTATGAGGTATGTAATTATGAATGTAGTTAGCACAATTGACAACCTCTACCTAAAATGCTAGAGCCATGGAACAAAACTAAAGCATATAATTTTTCATCTCCTTCAAAGTCCTATTCTTTCACTCAGCTACACCATTTTCCTAAGGAGTACATGAAACTATGTGAAGATGAAGAATACCCCAGGTACTGCAAAATTCCATAAATGCCTGATTGACATACCCCCTCCCATTATCAGTGTTAATCTTTCAAAGAGAAATATCAAACTGCTTCTCCAAAAATACAAGGAAAGTCATGAAAATTTTGAAGAACCCCATCCTTGTACTTCAAAAAGTACACCCATGTACAGATGGAGAATTCATCAATTAAGGTGAGAAAATACTTGGCCCCTATAAATAAAGGATTCATAAATGACATGAGGTCACTATATACCAACTTAAGAGGTGCCAAAGAATGTGCAACCACACCCTTAGAAAAGGGATCCCTATGATTTTTTCCAAGAACACATGCTTGATAGGATCCATTTGAACAAGAGATCTTAGGGAGACCAATCACCAAGTTTAGTATGCTCATTTGCTAGAGATATCTATAATTCAGGTGTCCAAACCACTCGTGCTAAAGATTGCTTACAAAATTTGCATGAGAAATAAAGGACGAGCCTAATGAAGACTCAAATCCATCAAACCTATACAACCAATCCACATGATCATCTATTCCTATATAAACTACCTTTTTATGATCCAATAATTGTCAAATAGAGATATCATTGGGAGAGAACTCAACAAGTCTTCCAATGTGATAACACATTTGATAAATGAAAAGTAGTTTATAAGAAATTTCAAGAATAAGGAGAGAATCATCAATGAAATCATCCTAAATGTGAACTAAGCATGTCTCTAGAACTATAATCTCTATAAAGTTCCCAATAACAATATGAGAAGTGCTAATTGATGAAATAGAATCAAGAATATTTTTAGCATAAGTCATGTGGTGTGAATCACCTGATTTAAGAATCCAACTATCACTAGTAGATAAAAAATCACTAGTTGAAAGAGCTTTCCCTTTTCCCAAGGAAGAAGACATAGACATAGAAATATTATGCTTCCTCATAGCTTCCCCAATGCTACTAGTCTTCCAAATCAATGTGCATCATTATGTCCAAATTTTCCATAGAAAGAACAATTCTCCTTCTTCTTCTCAGACTTATAAGATGAATCTCCTCAATTATAAGGAGGAGGAGGAGGAGGATGAGGATTATAATTCTAATAATTTTTTTCCTTAGGCTTGGAGGGAGGCTCAACACTTTTAAATGAATATATCTTGGGCTTCTTAGTATTCTTACGCTTTCCTTTGGAATATTGAGCCATCAAAACATGGCTCTTAGGAAGATCATCGATTTGAATCAACTTGTCTTGTTTCCTAGTTAGATGATCACAAAATCCCTCAAAAGAAGACATTTAATGGTCTTCTACCATAGCATCCATGGTAGAATAGAAGGTATAGGAAAACACTTGAAAATGACCTTTGAGCTTGGACATGATTAGGAAAATGCATACTTTCTTATCTTTGTCATGACCACATCACTTCAATTGTATCAAAACTAACTTGAATTATACAAGGAAATCTTGAATATTGGGAAATGAATTGAGATAGAGAGAGAGAGAGAGAGAGAGAGAGAGAGAGAGAGAGGAAAATAACCTAAACTAGTTGACCTTGCCATACAATCCTTAAAGAGTATCCCACACCTCTTTTGGTGACTCACACTCAACAATATGAAACACAAAGTTGTCATACAAATGAAGACCTATGAGACCTCTCACCTTATCTAATTTTTTATTAAACTTATCAATTTACTTAGTGAACTTGAGTTGATCGAACTTCAACATTTTACAAAGACCCCATGATTGTAACAATTGCGACATTGTAAGCCTCTACATGTGATAGTTGTTTGGATTGATAAATTCAATCCTAGGGTGTGACATGTTGAGCAAGGACACACAAAGGATGAATATACAAATTACTCCCCCCATAATGTATACAAAAAAAATTTACAATTCCCAAATACAATTTTTTCCAAAAGAATAATAATAAAAAAATGAAATTTCAAGATATTGGAACTGGCATAAAATTAAAAAATATTTAGAAATTATCTCCATCAAGGTGTAGTTCACCAAATCAACTCTTCAACAATTTCCAAAAATTGACAATGTTTGCAAAAGTTATGCAAGTTTTTTAAAAATGCCTATATTAGGTTCTTATAAAGTTTGCTAAAGGCCTCAATCACATCATACAACCAAAACCATCATAGAATCATAGGATAAAAAAATGGGGCCTTATGAGGCACGTGGTCCTCAAATTTTAAGTATTATAAAGCACCACCGGTTCAACAAATCAACAATCAACTCATTGCCACAATAAATCACTAGGTTACAGTCATGGAGTTGAATCAAAATTACCATGTGTATGCAGAATTCACCAATAGAAATTCATCAAATGGTAAGTCACAACCATAATCACTTATCACCTTTACAACAAAACCAAGCATTACCAACATCAAGCATCATCCCCTACAACTGCGCAAGAAGACAACCCTTCAAAATATTTGAAGTTACTCTTCGATACACATAGGTATATAAAGCTCAAAAATATATTAGAAATAATGCACATGGGATTAATAATCCAAAACTAAAACCAAAAAATGGATCATGGGACTATTGGTGATCAAAATAACCCTAAATCACATAAGAATTTATATTAAACATTTTCTCTAAAAGCGCCTTTCTCCAAATGAAATCACAATCTCAGCGAATTGAAAATGTTGCATGAGGTCTTCATTGAAGGGGCAATGCACTATCATGTGCATTCATATTGGGGGTCTAAAATGGGCAAAAAAAAGGGCAATTTATTGCCTAAATAGGGGGCTGAGGTTTTTTTTGGGGTGGGGATGGGGGTTTATATAGGAAATTGACTGTGGGGGGTATTGGAGGGGGTGAAAAAAGGGAGTTTGTGGCAATATTTTTTGAAAATAGGGGGATTATTTGGTATGCCATGAACACATGTGCTATGATTTTGGTTCACTAAGTGAAGCCCCCTTTAAAAATTACCACTTGAATTGAAAAAAAGGCTAAAATGAAAATTAATATCGCTGCATCCTAAATAGAACTCCACGTGATCAATAATGTATTTGGGTTAAAACGTTGATTCTAGATAGGAACGACTTCAACAATCTTCAAGAAATCATCTTGAAACCAAAAAGGTACTTATTTCTGTGCAAAAAGCAAAAAAGGTTTTCCAAAGACTTCAAGCCACTAGAAATACTTGGAAACTATCAAAGAATAATGTTGGAGCCAAAAATGAAAAATCCAAATAGGTATGATAAGAAATAAAACACATTGCACAACCAAGATGTAATGCAAACCTAAGAAGATCACACCATATAACAATGTCAATACATCCAAGAATTTGATGTAATAATGACCATAAAATCAATTAAATTATTGTGCATACAAAGTTCTTTAATGAAGATTTAAATCACAAACTTTTACACTACTAGAGAAAAATTCTCAATTGAAAGGGGTATGTTAGAAATATTTCTCTGATATCATGTTAGATAACCCAGGAAATCAATCTGCACACCAAAACTAAACCTCCACAATACAAAGAAAAACAACATAGTGAGATGCTATTTCACTAGCAGTGAACAATATGAAAGTGATGATACATAATATATTGACACCTTAATATAATTGGGATATAGAGGGAGATATGTGAACAACTATCACCAACTACCTCAAATAGAAAAATAAAAATGCACTAACTATTAACTAAGTACTAATAAATGAAAAATGTTGTTAGCCTGAGTAAACTTAAGCATACATCAATAGTATTGTTGGTGACAAAGTGGAATAAGGATGAGCTGTTTTCCCACTATAGTGGCCACAGTGTTTGCCTTCCTATTAAGAGAAATGATGAAGATGATACTAGGTACAATGAATGCATCACTGATACAATTTTTTTCAGTTCATTGAGAAGGTCTCTATTGTAGACTGTATCCCATGGGAAGGGCTTCTATATGTACATTTCATGGAAGAATTTTGTTTCCAAAAGATTTGGATGATTGATTATCTATGGGAGAAACATTCTATAATTTGGATGGACTATGATCCTCTCTCTAACGAAGACAAAGAAGAGGTTTAGTATAAGTTTAAGGGGCTTAAAGTGAGTCAATTTCAAATTGCAATGATAAAGACCAAGATATTTAAGGGTATCTTTTTCTCAAAGTCTATGGATGTTGAAGATAAAAACATCATAGTTGTGGTGGTACAAATGGTTAGACAAAAGAGAATTAGTTTTATTTTAACTGAGTTGACTTTGTTGGTTTAGAGAAAAATTACTATGACAACCTTATAGTTGGCATCATATTAGTATTTGAAGGAGACCATTATTTCATATCATTTAATGAAAAACATAATCAATACTTATGGAATGACTATTTTTGGTGTTATATTTGTGGCCACTATGATTTCAAATCCCATGAATGTCATTGAAATTAATGTTTCTATCAATTTACAAGAGAATTTCAATAAGCTGGACAAAATTTAAAAACTTCATTAAGTTTCTATTAGAGTAAGTTTACTGACTATGATTTGGTATGGAGAATACTCATCCAAATTTTTCTAAAATAGAATTGGGAAAGGATTAAAACTCTTGTATATAGATAACTCCTCTCCTACGAATATCACATATCCTCCATCATACTTTTCAAGCTTCATAAAATTATTATCTCATCCATGTCTTCTTCAACGCTGCCTTTAGACATGACTAATTCTTTGAATGCTGCTTCTTTCCTCTTTTTCTTGATCTCATCCATTTTAGTGATCTCAAATGTAGAAAATCAACCAAGAAGTTGATCCAAGGTGTAGGAAATTTTCTTTTAATTAAATATCTCCTTGTCTTGTAGGGTTTAAGCATAGTCAATAATATTTTTCTTACCATTTCCTTTTCTTCTATTATTCCACTAGCACCTTTAATGGTGTTCGCAATCTCATTTTCCTTGTGAATATATACTTTAATGAACTCATCATCACCCATCTTCAAATTCTCAAACTTGTGATTTAGCTTTGTCACTTTGGATTCTTTTGTTTTTAGATCTCCTTCATATACACTTTACCTTATCCTAGATCTGTTTTTCTATCTTCAATCCAATGACTTTCCTAAATACTTCATCATTGAAACAAATGACAATAGAAACCCTAGATTTCAAATTGTTTTCTTTATCTTTTATCTTGCCTAAATTTTGTGGTCCACCCAGAGGTATGATATAACCATTTTGACCACTTTCCCATAATCCTTTTTGTATAGATTCTAAATGAAACCACATTCATTCCTTCCAATAGGAGTAATTTGTACCTTCAAAATTTTGAGCCTTGAAACTCAAATCCTGCACCATACTGAATCTCCCTGATGTGGTTAAGATTCACAAGAAGGGACCAAGCTCTAATACCAATTATTGAACACACATCAAGACTAAGAGGGGGAATTAATCATTCTAGACCGTAATGATAAATTTAATTCATATCTTGGTACACCTCAAATCACCATAATAATCTTATATTAATGAAATTATAAACCACAAAGAATAATCAACATAAGAACACTAGATTTACATGAAAAACCCTAACTTGGGAAAAACCATGGTGAGGATCAAACTTACAATACATATAACCTTGAATTACAATGTTTAGGCTCACCTCGTTAGGGAAAGATACAAAGGGCTTGTACAAGTAAAAATCACTATCTCATGACTAGATAAAATAATATACTAGTAGACTCACTATCATCTAGGAACACCATGAATCTCATAAATAGAATAGGAAGATTCTCTTGAACATGAATCAACATCAAGCGATTAGAGTCATGAAATAAATCTATTACTCTCTCAATATACTATCACTAATTATATTTGTTTCAAGTTCAGACTTTTGCACATCTGCTTCACATGCACCCTTAACCTCTTTCTTCTTTTTCCTTTTCTCCAAGTTCTCTTTTCACACTTCCACTCTTTCACACACCACTCTAACTTTTAAAAAACTCCTTAAATATGATATAAATCATTAGAAGCTTTATGAAGGTCAACCACAACCAAGTTAAAAAAATATTACATAAAATAGGTGATCCAGAGCCAAGATACATAAGGAAATCAACTCTAGGAGAAAGTGGGGACCCAAATATATCACAAAACATGCTCCTAAAATAGATCCATGGTCTAGAAATCATCCAAAGTCATCTCTGTGTGATATGTAGATATGCAATAAAGATTTTAAAACATTTAGCCAAGGAACATCTTGTGAAGTAATATTGAAGCATGTAGATCTCCATGTACCAAGGTGAGACCTAAAATACCATTCCACCATTAATTGCAGGGCATATCCTCACCAAAAGAATAATCCTAGATAAGGAGCACATATAGACACAAAAAAACACAACATAACAAAATATATTAGATATAGATCATCAACGCTCACTTGTAAAACACAAATATCACCAAAACACATATTTTATGACCAAGCATGATTAAAATCATCATTTGAAAACACAGTTTCCAACATATTGGAAGGACATCGAAGATATTTTGGACTAGTCTGATAGAAAATTCAACTCAACAACTCTCCAATTAATTTTGTATACATCCAGACCTAGCACAACCAAATTATCCACATGTTTGTTACTAATACTTCATGCTATAAAAAGGTTTGACATAAATGAAAACCAACATGTCATATTTATGTGTGTGTGTGTGTGTGTGTGTGTGTGTGTGAGAGAGAGAGAGAGAGAGAGAGAGAGAGAGAGAGAGAGAGAGAGAGAGAGAGAGAGAGAGAGAGAGAGAGAGAGAGATGATAAGAGCTAAGTGATTACTAAAATTTGATTAAGTCTAGGCAATTATAATATCTAGATCTTGGGGAGAGATGAGAGAGTAATTTATAGAGAGTTAGAGAGGGAGGACAAAGAGAATGATAGGGAAATAGATAGGTCTAGAGATTGGTGGAGATATAGAGCATGAGATATAGAGATAGCAAGAGAATAGTTATATGAGCTTATAGATTACTAAAATTTGACTAAGTTTAAAAAATCATAAGATCTCCTAAAATAGAGATTCAACATAATGACTCCTAGAGATCTAAAATCACTCTCCAGGATCTTTATAATATATACATAAAATATAAATTACAGTATAATAAAGGAAAAAAAACAAAGAGAATGTAACTATCCTGATGAAAAAAAACTATGGGGAGGACAAAATAATTAGCATTCAAAACTTGTACAATTTTTTGAGAACTAAAAATATGATCTACAACAAGTATTACATTTAGATTTTATTTAGAGAAATGCGTACATATTTTTGTTGTTTAATATTAACCAAAATTCATAAACTTATTTCTTATTTAACATAATGCATACATAACATTTATGCATTTTGGCTCAAATTTTCTAATCCATAACACAACCATATTTTTTGAATTATTAAAAAAAACATACATGTGTAGCTCATTTTTTATTTCTTTGGTGAGTGGCCAATCATTTGTCACCATATTGGATCACATACCTACTAGATATGAATTAAGGGATATATTCTCATGTTTCATGAAAAAATTGTGAAATTAGAAAAGTGAGCTCATGAAATATTATAGCTGGAGGAACATGAATGATGACTTGATTTTTATCATCATACAGAGGCTAAAGGATGGAGTTTTATGATGACACAAACTAGAGAATATTTTCTATGGTACAAAAATATGGGTGACATCAATTTTGACAATATGGCACAAAGATCGACTCTACATATGTAGTAAGGGAGATTCCTAGAATCACCAAGCCTACAAAAATTGACTCTACATATGTAGTAAGGGAGATTCCTAAAATCACCAAGCCTACAAAAACTAACTGAAAAGAATGCCAAATGGGAAAGAAAACATAGAGAAAATGAAAGAACATGGAGTAATCCTATGTTAAGAATAACAGTTCACAAGCACAATTGAGAGGGGGCAAATTAGTTGTGATACAAATTATTAAAATTTAAACTTTATAAACCAAATCCACAATGCAGATGATAACATAGTAAATGCCAACACAATAACACAATCATTTATTATCAAGGAAACCCTGTTAAAGGTAAAACCCTAGTGGGAATTAGCACCCACTAATGATGTACTGAGAGTATAGTATCCCTGTTAAAATATTTAGCCCTGTTAGGAGCTTATTACAATATTAAAGTACATAGTACTTGTTAAAGGACAAACCCTATTAGGAGTCAAGAATAAAAATGGATTCAATTCCTAGGAACACTTCCCAAAGAAGGTTAAGGCCACCCTCAAGGATTAACAACCCGAACAAGTGTATATCAGAAATATACAATCTAGTAAACTGTCTGATAGAAACTATCTTTGCTTGGTCAGCTCCAATAAATTAATATAATCACAAACTATGCTCTACATCTAGTAGCTAATCAAGCTTTGCAGCTTCCACACTACTCTGTCTTTCAATTACCTTTTCATCATTCCACTATCACATCTATTAAAAAGAAAAGATCTCTCATATATAGCCTATTATAATAATTAATTAGGTCAACCAATTAAGCTTTCCCAATATATAAATAATTATTTAACCCCTTACTAAGATACATAAGGTACCTAAAACAAGTAAACATGAGTTAAAATATATCAGATATACTCCAAGATCTGCAATCCATGCTCATAATTCATAATACATGCGATATCACTGAAGTCAGCCAACAAATAGGTCTTCTCCAGAATGCATGACACAAATGACATCACCAAAAATATCACAACTATCGATCCACAAAAAATATTCCTCAGTGTGTCCTCTATCATCCCTTAAGCTTGCATAATCTTAATCTTCTTCACCTGTAAGATATACCCAAAACACATAGACCTACTCTGTCAAGCATCACTGTCACAGTCCAGAAACCAGTCTTCACTAAAACATCTATAACATCTCAAATATGTAATATTAATCCAAGTGACCTTAGGAATAAGGTAATCAAACATCCTTATTTATATCCTTATCTTTGATCATTCTGATTCATCTGTATAGTGTTCTTACACTTCTGTCTGTCATCATACAATAGTAATAACCAGTGTGGTCACTCCACAGAAACATATGTTGACATCAGTGACAAAATATGAATATCAATGGTGCAGGAGCACCTATTTACAAGGAAAAGATCCAAGAGGTTGCAAAGAAGGAAAATTTCACTTTATTTCATAAGGCCATGTGTGATTTATTGAGTCCATTGATGTAAGGCTAAATGAGCCATTTTGTCAAAATTGTCATAGTTGTCCATTTAGGGCATAGATTGGTCAA
>MU228294.1:1616611-1709193 GCA_018584345.1 Thuja plicata
GCTAAAGTTGAAAAGGAAATAGGAAAAAGTTTGAAATGCTTAAGATCTGACAGAGGTGGAGAGTTTATTTCTAATGAGTTTAACAGGTTTTGCAATGACCGAGGCATAAAGAGACAGATGTCCACACCCAGGATTCCTCCACAAAATGGTATTGCTGAATGAAGGAACAAATCTATCATGGACTATGCAAGAACGCTAATGATGGAGAAAAATGTTGCACAGAAATACTGGAAAGAAGCTGTAAGTACTATAGTCTATACACTGAATAGAGTTCAAGTCAAGAAAGGTATAGATGCTACACCTTATGAAATTTGGTATGGTTATGCACCTAGTGTAAAGTATTTTTAAGTATTTGGAAGAAAATTTTTTATACTGAAAGACAAAATAAATGGAAAACTAGATGCTAAAGGTGAAGAAGGCATATTCCTTGGTTATTCAACGAAAAGCAAAGCATACAAATGTTTGAATTCTAATACTAAAAAAATTGTTGAAAGTGCAAATGTAAGAATTGACGAGTTTGCAAAAAGAAATGAAGCTGAAAGTACACAAGAGCCTGAAAGCTACAGATCATTCATATATCTAGATGAGGAAGATTCTAATTCACTACCTGAGACTACTGCTAAATGAAAGCATGCACCTGTCGAGTCATAGAGTGGAGTTGCCAAGCAAATGGAAGTGAATGCCGAGCTATCTGATGGGGATGTCGAGTCACAGAATCAACCAAAACTGAATACAGATAATGAACCTAAAGTAAGGACTGAGCCTACCCTAGCAAAATATGTGAGAAAAAATCACATTTCTGATCAAATCATTGGATCAAAGGATTCCGTTGTTATGACAAGAAGTAAGTTGAAAATGACACATGTCGATTATGTGAATTTGAGCCCAAAATAGTTAAAGATGCTTTAGAAAATGAAGATTGGATACAAGTAATGAATGAGGAAATTGAACAAATTGAGAAGAAAAAAAATTGGAAACTTGTACCTAGGCCTAAGGATAAAAATGCAATTGGCACTAAGTGGGTATTCAAGAACAAACTGAATGAACATGGAGATGTGACAAGAAACAAAGCTAGACTGGTATGCAAGGGTTATGCACTGGAGGAAGGAATTGACTACGGTGAAACTTTCACCCCAGTAGCAAGATTGGAAGGTGTTAGATCCTTACTTGCATAAGCAGCCTATAAGGGATTTAAAGTTTATCAAATGGATGTGAAATCTGCATTTCTCAATGGAATCTTGGAAGAAGAAGTATATATTGAGCAAGTTGATGGTTTTATAGACCCAAGCAAAAGGGATATGGTTTGCAAATTGCACAAAGAATTATATGGATTGAAGCAAGCACCAAGAACATGGTATGAGAGATTGCACAATTATCTGATCAAGATTGGATTTGTAAGAACCAATGACAACAACAACCTCTACTTGAAGACAGAGAAAAGCAAAGGTACATTATTAGCTGAAATTTTTGTAGATGACACCATATTTAGTGGACAAGATGTGTTATGTCAAAAATTTTCAACAGAGATGCAAATTGAGTTTGAGATGTCTATGTTTGGTGAAATAAAATTCTTTGTTGGCTTACAAATCTATCAAATGAAGAATGGTATCTATATCACTCAATCTAAATATATCAAAGAGATATTGAAAACTTTTGGAATGGAAGAGTGCAAACTAGTGAGTACACCCATGGCTACTGGACAGAAGCTAACAAAAGATGATGACACAAAAGAAGTGAACCAAACACTCTACAGATCAATGATTTGAAAACTACAATATGTTGTACATAGTAGACTTGATATTGCCCTAGCTATTGAGATTTTTGCAAGGTTTTCTGATAACCCCAAGGAAACTCACATGATGGTAGTAAAAAGGATTCTAAGATATTTGAAAGGAACTGATGACTATGGTCTATACTACAAAAAGAATGACAAGTTTGAACTCAGAGTTTACACTGACTCTAACTGGGCTGGAAATGTTGATGACAGGAAAAGCACTACTGGTGGAGCATTTCTTTTAGGAAAGAGATTGATCTCCTGGACAAGCAAGAAATAGAACTGCACCTCAAAATCTACAACTGAAGCCGAGTATGTGGCAACAGTAGTTAACTGTTCTAACATTGTGTGGTTGAAGATACTACTGAAAGGTATGAAGGAAGAAATCACTGACCCAGTTGTCATATATTGTGATAACACATGTGCTATTAATATTTCTAAAAATATTGTTATGAACTCAAAGACAAAGCATATAGCTATCAAGTATCATTACTTGAAGGAGCTATTTCAGAGTAAAGAAGTGAGATTGGATTATGTGAACACCAAAGAACAATTAGCAGACATATTCACAAAAGCACTAGCCAAGGATGCTCATGAGTATCTACGAGGTAAATTGTGGGTGATTCCCCTCACTGAGGCTAATTAAGTTCTATATGGTACTGTTGCATCAAATATTTCATTCAGAATATCTGACACATTGATTGACATTAAGTCACACTTTAGGATGCTAGCTAAAGTTGTGAAGATGAACAAGAACAAAAAAGAAAAATTAGTCATAATCAAAATGACAGGATCAGCATGATACTAAAGATCTACATGATAAAGATACTGACATATTTGGCATTGTTGTCAAAGAGGGAGAGATTACCTATTTAGAGAAAGAGAGATTATAAAGAAGGAAAGATTACATAGAGGCAGAAGTTACTATTGAAAACATTGAAGTGATTATCTACTTAGAGGGAGTCTATAGATGATTAGACACAGATGATTACAGTGTGATTACAGACATAGAGGGAGAAATGTTTTATAGATAAGAATAGAATGAAGCTAAACACATTAATGAAGATTCGCTCATATCAAGGAACACAGGTGAATTTTTGGATTGGTTGGTAACTATGCTTGTTAAATCATTGTTTTAATATTTTGTGTTTCCATCAATGCCAAAGAGGGAGATTGTTGGAAAGTGACAATGTAAGCAATTGTTATTTTGTCATTGCTGTCAAACCTTGACTAGTGAGACTATTGTTATCTGTTTGAGTACCATATCTATTTTTGATGGAGAATATTTAACAAGAAAACCAAGTGAATGGTTGAGTTAAGGAAAATAAAAGGGTACTTATCAGTTAGCACTCTAGCAAAGTAATTAGTTGTTTATCTTTCAAAGACATTTTTTTTGGCTGTTGTGTGCCGAGCAAAGTTGCTTGTGCTGAATAAAGTTGTCTGTGATGAGTAAATTTGTTCATTGCCGAGCACCCGTGAAATTGCCGAGTGAAAATAGTGATGTTGGCCGACTTATAATAATTGGATTAATGATGAGATTTGAGATCTTTGGTTGACTTAGTTAATTTTATTGGGATATGTAGTGTTAACTAAAGATTGATCCACATCATTTAATGTATGGGTAACCGTAATTAATGCATGGTTTCAAGATTTAATTAGAGATTACTTTGGAGAAGTAAATGTAATGCAAATATGGAATGATCTGTTGGATCTAACCTAACCTAAGATCTACGATCTTGTTTAAGTGGCAAAATATTTATGTGACCTAGACAGAGAGGTATATGATAACCTCAAGGAGTTATTCACTATGTGTGCAAGAGTGTATGTGTATGCAAGAGGTTTGCATAGTTGATTTACTATTTGGCATGATCTAGCAGAGAAGGCAAAAGGCAGAAGAAGAAAGTTGCATGTGTGATTGCTTGATGGATTTCCAAGCAGATCAGAAGGTTGAAATGACAATGCAGGCTATCCAATAAGTTAACATTAGAGCTGTAATTGGATTTGAATTGCAAAGTAAATTGTATGTATCAGATCACAACTGCTGATTACTTTCTTACCATTGTATCAGTTAAATCCTTTAACAAGGTTGACTTAACAGTCATTTGTATAAATCCTCTAACAAGGTGACATTCAAGTGGAATGATCTAAGTCCCCTAACAAGGCCACTTTTGAAAGGGTGATTAAATTGTTTAACTAGGTCACACCTAGCAGTGTGTTATTATAACCTTTAACAGGGTTGGCTCCTCACAGGGAATCACTTCAGAAGAGTGAAAACTTGGAAGCATGTTACTGGTGGTTTTTCCCATATTGGGTTTCCACGTTAAATACTTGTGTCAACTTGTGTGAATGTTTATGGTTTGCTTGACTGTTATGTTTCTACAAGCTAATTTCAATTGATAGTAAACTACATGATTAAAGTTTTTAATTTATGCTACTGCTGCCGAGTAGATCTAAAGTATAGAAATTTTTTATTTGCTACATCTAGACCTGAGGATAACTGATTCACCCCTCCCCTCTCAGTTATTCTAAATTCATTCTAATAGATTCTTCAACATATTCACTGTGCTAGTGTTATCACAATGGATAACCATTGGCTCTTCAAAAATTATTCCAATGTCCTTCAACATTTGTTTCATTCAAACATCTTGTGTATCATAACTGATTCATCCCACCTCTTAGCTGTGCTTGTGGACTGTTATTCCTAACATCCTATACAAAACATTTGGAGCTAGTGCATATTGAACTTTGTGGACCACCATAATAAAAATATTCAAAGGTAAAAGGTACTTTATGTTGATTATTGATGATTATTATAGAATGACTTGGGTTACATTCTTAAGAGAAAAATTAGAAGCTCTAGAAAAGTAAAAATATTTTAAAAGGAATGAAGTAGATGTATGATCAAATCCTTAAGGTCTATAGGAAGAGGAAAATTTACTTCAAATGAGTTTGAGAATTTTTTTGCAGATCATGGTATTGTATATAGATAAATATACATTTGGGAATATATCTATCAAAACTAATGACAGTTGGAATGACTATGAGCACATAAACAACACTGGTGGATGGACTAGTAGTGAATGCAGAAGAAATAATGATGGGTTGGAGTAAACATATATTTTTGATAACATATAATGTCCATGATGTATATGATAGCATATAGACTATATCTCTTTGTATAAGGTAGCAGTATACTTGTATTTTTTTTGGAGACTAGGATCAACACTATTATGTTGTGTTTCTTATGACTGTTTAGATGGTTATCTCTCTTTCTATTACTCCTTGTAATACAGTTGATACACTATGTTAATATAAAAAATATATCTATCTACACCTCAAGAAAAGGGGCCAAAAAGGAAGTGATCTACCAAGAAAATCCCCTAATTGGATCCAAGTTAGATTAATACAACCCAAGTTATATAGGGGGATCAATGCAAAACAAGAATCTAACCAAGTGCTAAGAAAGAAGATGCTATTTCCTATGTGTCAGGTATAGTAAATTAAGAAGTTAAAGACAATGCTGAAACTAATGAAATGGACTAGATATTAAATGTAAATGCTCAAATTAACTAATGAAACACACCAAATCACCTTTAAATGCTTGAAATGTATGTTACCAAAGTCAAATCAATAATTCTGCTCCCAAAACAACTCAAAAACCCAAACTGAACCGAATCTAGAGCTAGAAACTTGAGATCTTCAAAAGCCAAAAATATTTTTGGCTCGCGACTATACCAACATGGAGGGTGGATGGTGACATACAGAAAATTCACCTAGGACAAGGCCAAATTTTGCATCCACATGCTCTACAATATTTCTTGAAATCTAGATGTCTGACATTAACCTTTTTTTCGAATCTAAATCTCTAAGTATGTATACCAAAATCTTCAAGGAAAAAAATAACATTTTTGTTGGGGAGGGGCTTGCCTTGGTCAAGCCCCTATTTAGTAATTAAAATTAAATGTAAAATAAAAAATGTACAAATTCACCTTACTTTGTAGAAACCCTCGCGAAGGATCCGGATCCGTATTCCACAAGGATGTAGAAGTGCTCAATGTTGTTGAAACTTGTAGGAATGTAGGATATCTCATAAAATTTAATAGATCAATCATACCAATTCATGGATCTATGAATGTAGATGTACTCATATGCTCAAATCAGATATGCAAATGCAAATGAAGAATGGATGAAGAAACCCTTCCTTGATAGCCAACTCAACTATCTTCAAAGAAGGAAGCTTGATATTGAAAGGAAAATGAATGGTCATGGAATGATTATGAAAAGGACTCCAATGAACTCCTTGAAATCTCCTTGAAAGATCCTTGAATGAAAAATATCTTGAAATCTTGAAGTCTTAAATGGTTGCAAAAGATCTCCTTTAATGCTTCTAGGAAATGCTTATGAATTCTCTTGGAATTCTCATAGACAAAAATGTAAAGGATATTTAACCTCTTACCTCCAAAAATGAAGTGATTAGGCCTCCTTTTATACCAATTTAGCAATCAAAATTGAAAAGGGCCGACTACACAAGGTGGGAGAAGATATTGGAAACCCGAGAAGGGACCAGAATCCCAAGGTGCCTAACCTTGGTGGGAGGCCGACCTTAGCCTCACCCCAAGGGCTAGGATGACTTTGGCCTACCCCTAAAGGGATAGGATGACCTCGAAAAACCCCCTTATGTGTGAGTCCATCAGGGGATGGTCTGGGATCTCAGTGATAGAGAAAATAACAGTGGGAAAGGGAAAAAAATAGGGGCCCGGTCTAGCATAAAAGAAAAGGTACATCCATGGGTCCATAAAGGAATTTAAATTAGGTCAAAAGAATCCTAGTAAGGAGGGATAAACATGTCTCAACATGGGTTCCTCCATTTTAAGATGATACATTTAGCCCCCACTTTAGCAAGAATATGAGCCTAACTCAAACTCTCGGTAAAGTAGATCAAAAAATGCATAAGATAATATCATCACGACTAAGGAGACAAGGAATCCATCAATCCCCCAATAGACTTGAGTCTTTGTTAACTCCAAAATAATAAAAAAGAGAGATATCACTAACAAAAAACAAAACAAAAAGGAGTGTGATTAACTCGCCTAGTAATATTTGTGTGTCTTACTATGAACCACACCAAAAGACATTGCTACAACAAAAGATGACATTGAATAGTCTAGCAAGTCTTTGTGCATGCTAGTCAACCAATTCAGGATTCACCCTCAGGAAATTGAATTTAAAAAAGAGAAAAACCACAAAAGGAAATCCAAGTGTAGGGATGTGTGTATCCTTAGGGGATTAGAAAGAGATGGAACATTAGGGATCAAGCCTTCTGGATTCATATAATCCAAGAAGAGATCTGAAAGTGAATTAGACCTTTAGGATTGTTTAGTCATCCATAAAGGGTTTCAAAGAAGCAAAGATGTCATAGTGCGTGTGTGAAAAATGTGAGAAAAGTATATGCCCCCACATTAAATAATTTGCAAGTGCCTCAATTGGATAAATGAATTTAACAGAGCATACATGCATCCACTAGAGATGTTTCCACTATGAAATGTCCCAAAGAGAAGACATATCAAGGGAAATAGGTACATAACAAAAATAAAGAGAATGAAGGGATCTACTAAATTTTGGGTCAGTATGATCATAAGATAATATGTGAAATATTATGTCAAATGAAATGTTATCATTCCACAAAGGAAGTAGAACTACAACACAATGGAGAAAAAACATATAAGAGTTACGAAGAAGAGTATTTTTGGGCCGACATCACGGAGACCAAAAATATTCAGTGCTATCATTTCGCAATATCCCAAGTGGACAAAAAATGCATATTTAAAAACAATATCACATGTACAAAACACCATATAATGACATATAGAAGAAGAAAGATACAAATAGAATAATGATTACAAAATTTTGATTCCTTTATCATCTTGCGCCAACAGAGAAACAAGGATCATTTAAAGAAATATAAAAAAAACTTATAACAAGTAGCTATTGGAATTACTAGAATGATCTACTGAGAGGGGAGGGGTGAGTCAGTACCTCTAAATTTTTTTATGTGATTGGCCCATTAACCTTTGTGTCATCAGATTTGTATATTCACCTATCTATCTATTCATCTTTCTTTATGTATGTGAAATCATAACATAAGTTCTTTACATGTTTAAACATTCAAGAAACATTCATGAAAATAAATAACACAACACCATATATGATATTGCAGAAAACTCCTGTTAGGAAGTAAAAAATGCAGTGGGGATGTCTACCCACAAAAATTCACTATCTACAAATAAGAAGGGAGCCAGTTAAGGCTTATAATTTGATCACTTCTAATGATCTACCCTATTAGGAGTATTAGAGTGGAGAAATTTTAGGATCTACTTTATTTGAAGCTTTAGCAACACTGTTAGGTGTGTACTCTGTTAAGAGATTTATCAAGAACTGTTAAGTCCACCTTCTACAAAATGATTTCTAATGTGATGTACTTGTTAGAATGCAAATACAATATAAATGTTGATATGATAGTATATACAATCTCTAATTTCTGATAACAGATCCTATAAAGCTTACAATGCATATGTAATCACCTTGAGTGATTGAATGATACCTTGTCTCTGCTCGTGGGTAGCCTTGTCTGTGTTCTTGAGAACTGATATGATATGTTTCTAAAATTTGCATGAATTCACTTCTTCTAATTAGATTCTCTTCATGGATACAATCATTTATCAACTCATTACCTATTACAAATGATTGAACATATATATAAACTAGTTTCTAGGTCCATTCTTGATTCACACTTTTCAGATTAACTCTAGATCCAAGGTCTACAACTTGACCTTGATCTTTAGTTAGTTATGTTTTAGATCCATTAAGATGCTTTAAAACATTTACAATATGATTTCTTGAACCTCAAGTAATGTTTTAAAACAAATTAAAATCCTATAAATAGAGTTACAATGATTTATTTGACTTGGAAAGTCAGATCCACTTTTTGCGGGTTCTGTAACTGACTGTCAGTTTTGATGGTCAGGTTGCTCTGTCAGTCTATCAAGTTTCTTTCATTCTTTTCTCTATCGGTCTTCAACTCTGTCAGTGTCCCTATTTTGAACTATTTGTCAGGTTCCTTGCCTTTTCTTCTTTGTCAGTGATATTCACAAAATTGTACCGTCGATTTAGTGATTTTGGATCTGTCGGCGATGTACCAAAAAATGTTTTGTCGGTGATGTCCTTTATTCTTTGTCATTGGTTCAACACTTGTTAGTGTTCATCGGGAAATACTATACTTAGCATTTTTATGTCAAGCATTGTTATTTCTTCAGTTATGTAGTGTGTTGTCCATCGGTTATGCCTATACCGATGATCTTAATCATTTTTTTCACTTAAGTATACTAATGGAAAAAATTAATGTCATCAATCTCCCCCTTTGAAATTAGTATAAAAAACTGATATGTGCAACATACTTAATGTATTAGTATGTACACCTGTGTATACTTCTTCCTTAGTCATTTTTCTTTTAGTCATGAAATGACTCCCCCTATGCATATGTCGGTAAGTGTATTTTATGTACATATCTATTTTTACATACAACATACATTCTCTTTCTTCTACAGTAGTATATTGTACATATGTACTATTCATTCCTCCTTTTTTTATAACAAAGGAAAAGGTACTTACAACTTTTCAAAAAAGTGTGAGTGTGAGGCTTTGATTTCCTCCATCATCTTCTCCCATTTTTCCTTCAAATTTTCTAGAGTCATGTGCTCAAGTGATATCCTCACATGTATATCATAGATGTTGTCTACCATAGACATCTCCAGGGTTGCTATCAGATTCCTTGCATCTGTAATGTGTTTTTATAGAGTGGTGAGGTTTGGCAATATGTGAGCTTACAACTTGGTAACCTCATTTCTAAACTGTGTCTCTGCATCCCATATCTCTTGTCTTAATTAGTTTACCTCTATGATCTTTTCATGATGTAGCTTTATTCTATTTTCATCAGAGGTTAAAATTTGTGCACTTGCTATCAGATCTGAATCTAGCCGGGACAACTTTTCACTATTCTCTTTTGTGAAATTTTCAAGTGTGCACAATTTTTGAACTAAGGTAATAGATTTTGCAATCATAGATTCTAACTGACTTGCTAATTCAGAGAGCTTTACCTTGTTCTCTGCCACTTCTTGGCTGATCTTCTCAACTAGTTAGTGTTGATACTTCTTCTCTGCCCGTTCTTCCATTGCCTGCTCTACATCTACACTTTGAGTAGTGATGGCATTGGTAAGAACTACAATTTTTTCCATGACTGATATATTATCTTCAATTTTTGTATTAGGTACAAGTTGATGTAGTATATCCCTAGCTTTATCAAGTGCTTGGGCTTCCCTATGTGCCTTTTTCATTTTCTCTTGTATTGCTTTTCTTTGACATATCACTCCAAACTTTTGAAGTGTTTCAGTATCTAAAGTAGATACATCCCACTTGGGTATTTCAATTACTTCATCAAGTGTTACAGCCAAGATGTATTTCTTTGTTACTTTCTTCTTCTTCTTCTTCTTCTTCTTCTTCTTCTTCTTCTTCTTCTTCTTCTTCGTCTTTGGTTGAGAGATAGATTGGTGAAATACCATCTGTAGATCTTGAGATTGGATTGATTTGGTAGGTGAAGGTAAAGAAGATGAAGATTCTTGTTGCTTTTGTTCAGAGTCCACCTATTGGTTGTGTGAAGATGTCTGTTTATTGGCCTTGGGTGTATCAACAAACTTTTCTTCCTTTTTCTTCATGCTATCATCTTTCTTAACTTCTTCACTTTTTTCTTTCTCTTCATCCTTTCTCAATGTCTCATCTTTGCTAATATCTTCTCCTTTGTCCTTTTCAATAGAAAAATCTTGCTGAGTGTCGGTTGCATCTTTCATCTCTATATCTGTATCCTTCTGTGTGTCCAATGCATCGTTATTTTCATATTTACCTGTGTCCTTTGGTATATCATCATCTTTCTTAGATGATTTCTCCTTACTTGAATCAATATCATTAGCTTCTATCAATATTTTCATGTTTGTCAGTGTATTTACCTCCGCAGTGTCAGTAAGTGTGTCTTGTCCGTTGGTATCACCTTGTGCAACAGTGACATCTTCATATTTTTGCACTTCTTCTACAGGGTCTTTTCCTGTAATGTCATTAATGATATTATCTAACCATGTTTCATCATTGACATCCTCATATAAGTTACCTTGTATTGGCAATTCTTCTTTTGTAACTTCTTCCTCATCATTCAAATCAATATGAATTAGGCTTGGTGGAATTTGGATTTCTTCACTTTGAGTTTTTTCAAGAGTAGTGTTGGTCCATACCTCATCTATAACTTTAGTATGTTTGGGGCCTACTGTATCACTCTCTTCTTTGTCCAATTCCACTGATGAATCATCCTTTACATCTTTAATGATGATGTGTTCTTTCTCTGGGCTAGCTTCCTTAGTGGGTTTGTTAAGTATCTTGCACCACTTTTTAATGTTGTCTTGATCTAGCTCAGTTAGCTTCCCTTTGAGAAATTAGTATGCTCTCATTTTAGGTGAGATCTCCTTTTCATACTTTTTCATCATTCCACTTATCTCTTCCTTCTTTAAAGCAGAAGGCATGAGGGTAACAAGTACTCTTTCTCTTATCTCTTTTTCTTGGTGAAGTGTGAATGTCCATCTTGTAGACAATCTCTTTGTTAGTTCCTTGGGTACGTCATATTCTGAGAATTGAAGTGGAACATAATGGTATTTGCACATTTTAGCTATTATAGCTTCTTCAATCTTGATTTGATCCTCTTGATCAAATTTCAACCATTTCCTAATGTTAGGATCAGGAATAGATGGTGATTCTAAAATGTTCTTACATATTTCATCAACAGTCTTTGGAATCAAGGATTCTTTCCCTTTTTTTACTTCTATATCAGCTTCATCCATAGTTGAGTCTTCTAGATCTTCTCTAGTTCTGTTTAACTTCATCCTTTTGGTCTATTTTTCCTTTGGTGAGATAGGTTTCCTTATGTAGGTTCTCACTTTTCCTTTCTTTAATGGTGAAGGAGTTTCTTCCTTTACTATTTTTCTTCTTGTCCTTGAAGCAGCAGTTGTTCTCAATTTCTTGGGTGGAGGAGGAGGCGGTGAGTCTGACTATGTAGCCTTTGTATCAATCTTTTTTGTATCTCCACCGATGGGTGACTGGCCCTTGGTTTCTTCCTCTCCTTCTATTTCCTCTTCACCTTCTTCTGTAAATACAAACTTCTTGGTTAAGTCCTTTACCATTTTGTTTTTCTTGTTTATAATTTTCTTGACAACAAGATCTGACTTGATTTTTGGTTTGGCTTCTTCATAAGTGCCAAATCTTGGTTGTTTGATATCCACTGGTTCATTCAATAGTGTCTAGATGAACTTAGTAGCTTGTCCTATTTTGATCTCATAATCTAATGGTGACAACCAAGATTTTCTATGGACTACTGGTTTGATATAGGTAAAATCAGTATCTACCATAAAAGATATGTCTTCCTTGTGTTCTTCTATCAAAATCTCAGGTATCCTTGTTCTAGCTTGCATCTTTTCCTTAAATCCTTTGAAATACTCATTCATTAGGTCATCAAAATATATGCCTAATGATTCTATGTGCTCACATATCTGTATGGTGACTGGTTTGCTTGTGTCCCATACTACTTTGCCTATGGTAGGAAAGTATTCTTCAAAGTAAAAGAATATGCACATAATTAGAGAACCAAAATTACAAGTGTTTTTCCTTGAAGACCTTATGGTGTTCATGTTCTCCTCAAGTTGAGTTAACAATATTTCTGCAAGATCCATCTTCTTTCCTTCTTTGATGATCTTGTAGGTTGTGCTCATAGCATTGCTTTCTATGTTGTTCATTCTATTGGCCTGAAAGATTTTATTACCTATCACACATGCACCAAACTTAAGTTCCTCATCGGTGATGGTGTTAACCTTGAGACCTCTTTTGTCTGATTTTGCACCTATCAAATTTTCTACCTCCTTCAAGGATGGATGCTTGTGACCTTTTGGCTTGTTGGTTGTGGGATATCTAGTAACCATATGAATAACATCTTTTGTTATTCGTTTAGGCTCATCAGCCACAATGTCTGGTTATACATTCTGCTAAGAACTATCTGTATCCATTCTAGCTTAAAAACCCTAGGAAAGTGTAATGCATTTGTTAGACCTTTCACGTCCAGATGCTTGTGTTCTTCTTTTAGGTTTCCAGTTTCATCACATAGTGCATTATAGGAATTGTCTAGGTCTAGATCTCCCAATTCTGAGATCTTTGAATGAATATAGGACCTTACGTCCTCTACTAGAAAAACCCTAGGTGGGATTCTGGAGAAGGCTCTAGAATCATCGAGTTGTGATGCAATTTCTGGGTGTAACTTTTATTTAGGCTCAACACAAGTACTATTGCTGATAGGATTAATTGTTTTCTTCTTTTCCTCTTTCAAATTTGGTGCTCTTGAAGTAGATGCCATAGTATTTGAAATTTAGGTCTTTTCATAAATAAACAGTGCGGTTGGTGATTGTAGATACTTACTGAATCTCTATGATCGCTCATGAATCTATTGAGTCATGTTTGAATCTTGCTGATTTTTCTCTTCAATCTTCTCTTCAATTGCTCTTCTGAGCTATGATTTCTTGCTTGAAAATTGTGGGTGCAAAATGAGTTCTTCTGTCGCCCTTTTATAACTTTTGTGCCCTAAGTTGTCATTAATGCCCAACAACTCGTCAGTGTACAAAGAATG
Source organism: Thuja plicata (assembly GCA_018584345.1). Classification (NCBI taxonomy): domain Eukaryota; kingdom Viridiplantae; phylum Streptophyta; class Pinopsida; order Cupressales; family Cupressaceae; genus Thuja; species Thuja plicata. Next base: position 1,630,150 of record MU228294.1, read on the forward strand.
AGTTCATCAGTTGAGGCATAAATAACATCATCGGTGTAGACACAAAGTTTTAGAGTAGCTAGCAGCTTTGATGTTTTCATTAATGATTGTTGGTAAAATGGCGAGGACAAATTCTGTTGGCTCAAAGATCACCGATGTCTATCAGTTACACTAAGTGACTTGGCTTTTGTGTAATCCCCGATACATTTCAGTAAGTAGTGTCAACTCTACTGTGTGTGTTCACTGATGCTTATTTGTACCCATTAACTAATGAAATTGTTTTTCAAAAATATTACAAGTAACAATATAGTGCATCTTCAATAATGCTAATTTTGTCAACATGATCAATGTGTAATGGAATTAATGCATAATATAACTTGTCATAATGCAGTTCCATACTTACTTGTGCAACTTAGTTTGGAATGGTGATGCCACCAGATCCATTGGATGGGGTGTCATCATTTGCATTGCTTGTTCCAACACCTTTAGTGTTTTTAGCTTTTCTCCACATCTTGTTTCTCATCTCTTGATTTCATCAATGGTGTTTCCATTGGGATAAGTGCTCATGTCTATCAGTCGGTCTTTGCAATCTTTTGCCACATGTCCAACCTTATGACAATGTAAACATGCCATACCTGGATTGGTCCATACTCTTGGTCTTCCAGTCCATTTTCTCATATGGTTTGTAGAAATATGACCATACCATCCACATGTTGTGCAGTTTACCCATGTGTTATAGTACCAAACATGAGTTACCGATTCTTGTCAGTTTATAGCCATTATTAGGTTCTTTTGGTGTCCATGCTTTCTTGTTCTTTTTCCAGCATTCCTGATGTGTATGTCCATTCATTTTTTAGGTAGGAAAATACTTGTCCATGTAGGTTTCCTTCATTGGATTTGTCACCTTGGATCTACATTCAAATGCTGTGTGTCCTTTCCTATGATATTTATAACAATTACCAATAAAAGTAAATTGTTATTGAGGAATACCTTTCATTTTGTTTCTGCAAATGTTTGAGGTGTGGCTTGGTTTTCCACAGTGATTGCATGATAGCTTCTTGGTTCTTGGAGTTGCATAAACATTCCTTTGATCTGTTTGATTAGATGATTCTCCATTGTCAGTGTACCCTATTCCTGTGTAGTTATTGACTCTTCTTTGTCCATCAAGGAAATCATCCAATCTTTTATTGCTATCTTCAGCTTTCTTGATTAATACATTGTGCTGATTCTGAATTATGACTTCATGCTTTAGATTCTCATTCTCTTCTCTTAGCTCACCAATGATCTATATTCTTTCAATGAGTTCAGTGTTTAATCTATTTTCCTCTTGACTCATAAGAATAATCTGATTGATAATCTCATGGCGATGATCAGTAAGTCTTTGAATCTCTGATTCTTTTTCTTGTAGCTTCTCTATAATTTTCCTCCTATCATCAATAGCCAATGTTCTCTCTGATTAAAATTTTCTTGAATCATTCATGACATCAATCAATTTTACCATCTGAGTCATTTGCAGCATCTTGATTTGATCTGTCAGATGTAGATTGACTTCTTGTAGACTTGTGATTTCTTCTACTGATGTGTCAGATGCTTTTCTTGTTGATGATTCAGCCGAGTTGAAGTAATCTGGGATCTCCTCTTCTTGATAATATTTCTCATTAATCCTAGTTTCCATGATCTTTCTTTCATCAAGTACCTTTCTCATGCTTACTCTCACCTCTTTGCACTACTCATAGTAAATCTGAATTTGTAACTGCTCATTCTCAATAGTCTTGTCTAGTCTATACTTTTCCCTTGTCTTGATCTTTTCTCTTAACTCTTTAAGCTTTTCAAGAAAGAGACTTAGCTCTGATACCAATTTTTGGAATTACTAGAATGATGTACTGAGAGGGGAGGGGCAAATTAGTACCTCTAAAACATTTTATGTGATTGGCCCATTAACCTTTGTGTTATCAGATTTGTATATTCACCTATCTATCTATTCATCTTTCTTTATATATGTGAAATCATAACATAAGTTATTTACATGTGTAAACATTCAAGAAACATTCATGAAAATAAATAACACATAACACTAGATGTGATATCACAGAAAACTCCTGTTAGGAAGTAAAAACTGCGGTGGGGATGTCTACCCACAAAAATTCACTATCTGCAGATAAGAAGGGAGCCGATTAAGGCTTACAATTTGATCAATTTTGATGATCTACCCTGTTAGGAGTATTAGAGTGGAGACCTATTAGGATCTACTTCATTTGAAACTTTAGCAACACCATTAGGTGTGCACTCTGTTAAGAGATTTATCAAGAACTCTTAAGTCCACCTTCTACAAAAGGATTTTTTATGTGAAGCATTTGTTAGAATGCAACTACAATATAAATGTTGATTTGATAGTATATGCAATCTCTAATTGCTGATAACAGATTCTATAAAGCTTTCAATGTATATGTAATCACCTTGAGTGATTGAATGATACCTTGTCTCTGCTTGTCGGTATCCTTGTTTGTGTTCTTGAGAATTGATATGAGCTATTTCTAAACTTTGCACGAATTCACTTCTTATGCTTAGATGCTCTTTGTGGATATAATCATTTATCAACTCATTACCTATTAAAAATGATTTAACATCTATATATACTAGTTTCTAGGTCCATTCTTGATTCACGCTTTTCAGATTAACTCTAGAGCCAAGGTTTACAACTTGAACTTGATCTTTAGTTAGTTATGTTTTAGATCCATTAGGATGCTTTAAAACATTTACAATATGCTTGCTTGACCCTCAAGTAATGTTTAAAAAAAAAACAAAATCCTATAAATAGAGTTACAACATTTTATCTAACGTGGAAAGTCAGATCCACTTTTTGCGGGTTCTGTAACTGGCTGTCAGTTCTAATGGTTGGGCTGCTCTATCAATCTATCGGTTTTCTTTCATTCTTTGCTCTATCATTCTTCAGCTCCATCGGTATCCCTACTTTGAACTATTCTTTGGGTTCCTTTCCTTTTTTACTCTGTCAGCGATGTTAACAAACCTATATCACTGGTTTAGTGATTTTTGATCTGTCGGCGATGTACTGAAAACTATTTCGCCGATGATGTCCTTTATGCTTTGTTGTTAGTTCAACACTTGTCAGTGTTCATCGGGAAATACTATACTTAGCATTTTTATGTCAAGCATTGTTATTCCATTGGTTATTCAGTGTGTTGTCCATTAGTTATGCCTATACCAATGACCTTAATCATGTTTTTCACTTAAGTATACTAATGGCAAAACTTAATGTCATCAACAACACGTCATAGGGGAAACACAAAATGATAGAAAAAACACAAAAAATACTACCATGCTAAAGAACCCAATCAAGTGCATCGTCTTCCCCCCTATCTTGGTTTGTATCATTTAGGGAAGGTAGGAAAATCACAAGAGGAGCAACATCCAACACAATAGGAACAATTTCTAGTTCCAAACTGGAACCATGTTGCGGGTCACTATGTTTGATACTAGGAGTGATTGATAACTATTTTGAAAGCATGTTAGGAAAATCATGATCAAGATCAATAGTCTCATATTCATCAGAATTATTAGCATGTAAATCATTTTTAGCATCAATAGTATCATCAAGGGTATCTTCTTCATCAAGATTAATCACAATAGAATCCAAAATACAAATAAAATCATCATGTTTATTCATTTGAATAGTGTTATGATTGTTAAATTCCCCCACATGCTCAAGCATTGGCTAGTCAAAGGAAGGTAAATTTTTTTGGGAAGCATGCACACATGCCTTGGCTTTAGCTATAGGCTTCTTTCGATGGTCACAGTCATGTCAGTTATGTTTGGTCTTTCTAGATATAGGAGGTGGAGTGGGGTCAATAAACATTGGGCCCTTTTCTCCAAGTGAAAGAGGAACTGAAGGAACCACACTAGGTTGAAAGATAGGAACATGAGGTTTCTCAAAAGAAGTCAAAGAATTAGACAAAGGAGGAACCAATGGAATAGGTAAAAGAACACAGGTAGAATCAAGCTTGGGTAAACTCAATTCAATGATCTTTCTATTTTAAAGGCTTGATAAGATCGAAAAAGGTAATCAGGACGGGGTGGAGGTGTCATAGGTAAGGAAGGCCAAAAGGAATCAAGATTAACATAGTCTCGAGGCTTACAAGGATAATAAAGACTATGGTTAATGGTCTTGATATTTCCATCATGAGGAAACTTAAGGAATTTATGGATAGGAGAAGCTATGAAATGCATAGATGAAAACCAAGGAAAACTAAGCTTAATGTCAAACTGATCAGAAGTAGGGATGGAAACAATGGTAGTATCCAAAAATTTACCACAAAGCTCTACAGGAAAGGAAATAGAACCATGGAGACAATAAGGAAAGCCATTACAAGCTTGAATCCAATTATCTATCATATCATAGAAATCTTGTTGCAAGTATTTAGTAAAAATATGTTCTTTAGTTATAACATTCACCATAGAAGTAGGGTCCATAAGAGTACCATAGGAAGGAGTGCCAACAACCCTAGTAGAAATATAGAGAGGACCATCATGAGCTTTAATCATTTCATAATGGTCAAAGGAAATAGGAAGTTGTCTACTAGGTTGAGGTTTCAGTTTAGGCGGGGGTTGAGGTTTAGGAGAGGATTCATGTTCAACATGGTTAGATTCTTCCATCTTTTCATCATAGAAAATCTATGTAGAAGAGGAAGAAGGTTGAGCAATGGTGTTGGTAGAATCAGAATGTAACAAATTGGTATAAATCTAGAGGTTTTGGTTAGGAGGTGCTACAAATTTGTTTCCATGGATAGCTTTAACATCAATAGATATAGAATTAGAATCAATTAGGTATTTGATAACATTCTTCAAAGAATAAAACCTCTCAGTATCATGGCCAGGATGATGATGGTATTGACAAAAAGCTCTAGGATCAAAGGACATATAAGCCATCATAGCTGGGTTAATCAATCTAATAGGAGGAATTTTAATGATATTAGCATTTAAAATTTTTTCCATCATAGTTTGCAAAGAGTCAGATAAAGGAGTACACTTACGATTAGGGTGAAAAATAGAGGAAGAAGAAGCAACACCCTTGGATACAACAACTACTTGTTCATCTCTACATTTGATGCTTTTTTGACCTTGATATAGCAGTTAGGTTTATGGAACTTATTCATATGGGAGTAAGGATCACTCTTATCAATTGGTACATGAGCCATTGGAGTGATTCTCTGAAATTGACTTACTTGTAATTGATAATGGTGAAGCAATGCAAAAATTTGGGAAAAAGAAGTAAACTCAGTAAGAAGAATCTTATCTCTATTGTATTTTTGTAATTTAGCAATAAAAATATGTTGTATATCAATGTGAGGCACAAGATAAGAGATCTAAGCATACAAATGTTCAAATCTACCAATAAAGTCACTAAATTTTTCTTTAGCTCCTTTTTTGCAATGCTTTAAGTCAGTCAAAGGAACTTGAGGACCAATATTGTTTTGAATTGTTGAATAAAAACATTAGAAAGTTTTTGAAAATAATCAATAGAATAGGGAGGTAATGAACAATACCACTGCAATGCCTTATCTCCAAAGGTCTTAGTAAAAAAATGGTCATGAATCTATGATTGTGGGAAAAGTCACTACATAGGGTTTGAAAGGTCCTAACATGAGTCATAGGGTCAACCTTACCACTATAAGTGTCAAGATGAGGCATGTCAACTTGTTGAAGGATAACCATATGAATAATGTCTAAGGAAAAAGGATTAGAAATGTCACATGTACACACATTAAATTTGGATTGAGTCAATGAAGCAAGTTGTTTTGGCAATGCAGAAATAGTTTGAGAAAGAATAATGATGGTGGAATCATTAGAGGAATAGTAGGCATGGACACATTGGATACACTAGGAAAAGTGTAGGAAGCAGTGGGAATACTGGAAGTAATAGGAGGAACACTTGAAATAGTTATAGGAAGAGGATTATAATATGTAAAAGGAACACTATGATAAGAAGGCATAAAGGTAGGCAATAAAATAGGTGAAACACTCATAGGAAGAGACAGAATGAAGGCATTAGAAAGACTCACATGTATAGGATTAGAAACTTGCATGAATGTGGTCATAAGAGGTGGCACATAAGTAGAAGCTTGAGTGATAGGAAGAGAGATAGGAAAAGAAGGTTCAAGAGTCATAGTAGGTGGAACATAACCCAACTCCTAGGCACCTTTGGCTAAAGGTTTAACATTAGAAACAATGAGGTGAGAGATACCATGCAATAGATTAATACCATTTTCACCATTGTGTATAACTTTCCTTAAGGCTTCAATAAAGACAATAGAATCAGGATTGTGATTCTCTTTAATAAGCCAACTTTCCATGTTTTCAAGGTCACTAGTGAGATTTTGAACTTGGGAAGGAGGAACTCTTAAAGCTTCATCTTCATCATGGGAATAAAGAGAAGATTTATTATCTATGAAAAGATTAGGATCATGAGGGATCATGTTATCATCAAGGTTCCTAGGGAAGAAACAAGAATTAGGATAAAAAGAACCTATGAGTCTACGACTTCTTCTCTGGGATACTATAGGTTGGACTCAAAGTAATAAAGCTCATACAAAAAGGAAGGAAAAGATAAAGGGAGATCAAACAAAGGTTTTCAAGCACCAAAATTATATCTAACCAAAATAATAAAGCTAAATCCAACTATTGTATAAAATAGAAAGACGACACAATGCATACAAAAAGAAAGATCTAAAATATTAACTTTAACCACAACAAAATGAATTTAAGGCATGTAAGGTACGGGTTCACCAAAATGTATATAGATAAATGTACATAATGTGTGTGTGTGTGTGTGTGTATATATATATATATATACCTCAAGAAAAGGGTTCACAAAGGAAGAGATATCCTAAGAAAATCCCCTAGTTGGATCCAAGTTAGATTAATACAACCCAAGTGATATAGGGGTATCAATGCAATACAAGAATCTAACCAAGTGCTAAGAAAGAAGATGATATTTCCTATGTGTCAGGTATAGTCGACTAGGAAGGTAAAGACAATGTTGAAACTAATGAAATAGACCAGATCTGAAATGTAAATACTCAAATTAATTAATGAAATAAACCAAATAACCTTTAAATGCTTGAAATGTATGTGTTCAAACTCAGATCTATAATTCTTCCCCCGAAACAACTAAGAAATCCAAACGAGGCCAAATCTGGAGCCAAAAACTCAAGATCTTCAAAAAATAGAAATCTTTATGGCTCAGGGCTATGCCAACCTGGAGGGTGGATGGTAACATACAGAAAATCCACCCAGGAATAGGCCAAAGTCAACATCCACCTTCTCTACAAGATTTCCCAGAATCTATATTTATGACTGTAACCTATTTCTAAAAGCTCTGAATCCAAATCTGTAAGGAAAAACAGTTTTTTTTTTGGGGAGGGGCTTGCCTTGGTCAAGCCCCAATTTAGGAATTAAAATTGAATGTAAATGTATGTAAAAGAAGAGAAAATGTACTAATTCGCCTTACTTTGTAGAAACCCTCGTGGAGGATTCAGATCCGTAATCCACAAGGATATATAAGTGCTCAATGTTGTTGAATCTTGTAGGAATGTAGGATATCTTCTCAAATGTAATAGATCAATCATAGCAAGTCATGGATCTATGCATGTAGATGTACTCATATGCTCAAATAAGATATGAAAATGCAAATAAAAAATGGATAAACAAACCATTCCTTGATAGCCAACTACACTATCTTAAAAGAATGAATCTATATCTTGAAAGGAACATGCATGATCATGGAATGATTATGAAAAGGACTCCAATGAGCTCCTTGAAAGCTCCTTGAATGAGAAAGATCTTGAAATATTTAAGTCCTAAATGGTTGCAAATGATCTCCTTTAATGCTCCAAGGAAATGATTTTGAATGCTTGTAGAAAAAAATGTAAAAGCTCTTGAACCTCTTCACTGCCAAAATGAAGTGAGTATGCTTCCTTTTATACCAATTTAGCAATAAAAATTGAAAAGTGCTGATTTCACAAGGCGAGAGAATAAATTAGAAACCCGAGAAGGGTCCGGAATCCTGAGGTGCCTAACCTCGGTGGGAGGCCGACCTCATTATCACCCCAAGGGATAGGCCAACTTGGGCCTATCGCTAAAGGGCTAGGCCGACATCAACCTAATCCTTGATGGGTCTGTCCATCAAGGGTTGGTATGGGATCTTGAGGACAGAGAAAATAATAATGGGAAAGGACAGAAAATAGGGGCCCGATCTAGCACAAAAGAAAATGCACATCCATGGGTCCATAAAGGCATTTAAATTAGGTCCAAAGAATCCTACTAAGGAGGGATAAAAATTTCTCAACATGGGTGCTTCTATTTTAAGATGATACATGTATTAAGAGACATATGTATGGTCCTAGAACCCCACACCAAAATGGGTTAGTAGAAAGGAAGAACATAATAGTTCAGTAGATGAAAAGGACACTGAAAAAAGATGCCAATATTCCTAATGTATAATAGAAAGAAGTCGTTCATAGTTCAGTCTATATTCTTAACAAAGTACAGTTGAAAAAAATTTAAGAAACCATATGAGATATGGTATGGGAGAGCTACTATAGTCAAGTATCTAATAATTTTTGGCATTAGATGCTATATCAAAAGAGATTAAGAAGTTTTGGGAAAGTTTGAATCAAGATGTGATGAGTGGATCTTTCTTGGTTTCTAAACAAGAATAAAGACTTATAGATCTTACAATAAGAGACTTAGAAGGGTGGTACAAAGTACAAATGTTAAGGTATATGAAGAATAGAACTAGGTCACACAAGAACCTGAAGACTATGGGACTCAAGAACCTCTTTGCATAGAAGAAGAAGAGCTAAAGGAGATAGAAGAAAAGGAAAAAAGTTTAAGAGAAATCCTTGAAGACTCAACCAAGGTATGTAAAAAATAATTATTTAGAAGAACATATCATTAGTGATAAGGATGAAGGAATGTTGACTAGGATAAGACTTACAAAGGAAATTTGATTAAGATAATCTCTATCTTCTATCAAAGATAGAACCTAAAATCTTTGATGATGCTAGCAAAGAAGAAGGATGGTTGCAAACAATGGAATAAGAGTTGAATTAGCTTGATAAGAATCATACATGGAATCAAATCTTAGATCAATATACAATAATTTAATAGGAAAAAAATAGATGTTCTAGAATAAAAATGGATGAAGAAGAAGTAAAAAGGAACAAAACAAGATTGGTCTATAAAGGCTATTCATAGATTGAAGGAATTGATATTGAGGAGACATTTTATTTAGTAGCTAGAATGAAGGAAATCATGATGTTTAGATTATGTTTTCTACTCATATAAAATTCAAATTTTATTAGATGGTTATTGAATTAGCCATATTGAATGGTGCTCTAGAAGTCTACATAGAGTAGTCTGATGGGTTTTGATTTTCAGAAGATCCAGACATAGTTTTCAGACTTAAGAAAGGCTTTGTATACTCTAAATCAAGCCCCTAGGGGTTGGTATGAAATATTGGATAAGTATTTACATCTATTTTTTTTCAAAAAGGGCGTTTCATACAGTAATATTTACATCAAATTTGAGGATGATAAGTTTTCAAATAATAGTTGTTTATGTTGATGAAATCATCATTTTTGGGGATGATGATACGTAAGAGATTTGCACATGAGATGCAAAAGGAATTTGAGATGTCTGTGATTGGTGAGTTTTCTTTCTTCCATGGATTTAAAGTTGTTCAGTTTGATGATGTTATCTTTATTTCCCAAGAAAAGTATGTTAAGGAGATGTTGAATAAGTTTGGTATGAAGGATTTTAAAATAGTGAGTATTCCTAAAAATAGTAGTAATTTGAGAAATGATGATTTGTTAGCTCATGTTGATCATGATCTTAATAGGTTTTAATTGGAAGACTATTGTATTTGACTTCTTTTAGACCTGACATTATGCATGTAGTATGTTTGGTTAAAAGATATCAAGACAAGCCTAAACAATTTTAGAAGCCTATTAAAATAATATTCAAATATTTGAAGGTGTACAATCCCAAAAAGTTAGAACTTATAATTATATACTCAATTTAGCCCCATTTTAGCATGTATAGGTTTCCGCATTGATTTCACACACTCCTAAGACTCATTGGACCATTAAATTAATATTACAAGTCCCGTGTTTTTTAAAATTCACCAAATATTGATGTGAGCCCTTATTTCTAGGCATGCTCCTTAAGTATTTATCCACATCAATCTTTTATTAGCCTACATGGGCCATATATTACCATTTGTGGCCTTTTTACTTCTCCTAAACCTCAAAATTAGTTGTGCCTATTATTCTGGCATCTACCCTATCCTCCCGACCTCTCATCTAATTTTTGGTGCTTTTTTCTAGGTATATAACACCTTAGGTATTGTGTTCCTAGGTACACAATGCCCAAGTAAATGTGTTCTACTAGGTTTAGCCTCAAATTTGAACCGGGGTCTCATTCAGTATTTTGATGGGCAATTAGATCCCGTTGTTAGTAATAAATGAGAGGGGGGGTGGGGGGTGAATCAATGGCCTCAAAATATTCCAATAATCAACCCAAAACTTAGTACCACAATATTAAGCCTCTAGTTATCTTAAGTGCCATAAGATGAATGCCTTCAAATACAATTATCAAACTATGCTACTTGAAATTCTTTGTTAAACCTTATACCATATGTTTACCGAATAGCAGTCTATTAATTTATCGAAAGATAGTAAATTATCTAGAGTATACCGATCAATCCAAATTAGCTATGTGTAATTTAAAATAGTAAAGTAATGACTCATAAACACATTGAAACATGGATTTTTAATGTGGAAACCTTGTTTAGGGAAAAACCACTTGGGATTGATAACCCAAAATTTTCACTCTTCTGAAGTGAGCTTGGTGAAGATCCAACCCTGTTAAAGGTTACAGACATATTGTTAGGTGTGACCTTGTTAGAGGATTTAAAAGTTTAGTCTGTCCCTTGATATCGCGCATCTCTATGCTACCTTCCTTGATCAAACACTCACTTGGCCTGGCAATAGGTATGTGGCATCTCATGCTATCTTCATGATCAAACTTTTTGATACTCCTCGGGATGTATCTCAATATAGAAAGGATATTTAAATCTCACTTGGTTAAGAGACTTTCTGAATCAATGGTTAAACTGAAACAGTATGATCTATTCACATATACAGCTTATACTTGAAATTTTTTAGATCTATTGTAATCTCATAAAACTAATCTGATCAATATATCTCTGATAATACCTTTGCTCCACTTTAATTCTTCTCGGTGATGCTATGCTATGTTGTTCAGTGTCCACATAAAACTTTATCTCTTTCCTCAGCTTGATTGATCAGGACTGTATGAAGTTTCTCTTTAGCATCCTCTTTTCATTCATTCACCCTCTCTCTAATTCATATTGAATTAATTTTTCTCTTTATAGACATGATATCACCATTGTTAGGTTCTTGATTTTCTTGATCTTGGCGTGATCCAATATTCTCGCCAATTAGATTTAAAGAAAAACTCTTGTTTTATCTCGCAGAGATCTTCTTGCCAACTAGACAAAACAACTTTAAATCATTTACTTATCTATGGCTTTATCTTGTCGATGAAAACAAAGATAACTACCAATTAAGTCCATATTTAGGTCTGCCAGCTAGATATTTTGTCATTTTTGAACTCAAGTTAATTTATGTATTTTAACTCTTTGATAGCTTCGGTCAACACTCCAGTTCTCCTCAGGCTTCTCTATTGGTTTACACTATGTTTCTAGCCATCATTTATGCTTGTTATTTTACTTGTCAGTAATGCTCATGGGTGTTCTTTCTTGGGCATCACTGTGACTTGACTTTCGGTGATCTTTGTCTGTTGGGTCCCACTAGCCGTCGGTGTTTGAAGTCACATAGTGAATGCTAGTCTTTTATACATTACTGAAAGCATAATATTTATCTCTCTAATTCTCAAAAGTCTTTGACACTTTGATTATAACTGATTAGATTATATCAAGTTGACATGAATGACAATACAATCCATTAACTGATTTAATGTCTTGCATTATCCTTCTGCATTTTGGTGATCAACTTAACATCTTCAAACATTTAATTAGTTACATGTCATCAATCTCTCCCTTTGGCATTGATGGAAACATACTACATTATCATACTATACTATTACTAATATAATATAAAATATAAATTTTTCATCAAGCTTTCCTAATGTAACTATTACAAATGTCTAGCTTTCGGTAAGATCAAACTAACTTAGATTTGTTTCATGCAGAATGGTTTTCTTCAATCTTCAATCCCTTTACTGGATAGATGTAGCATCTAATGTCTCTGTTCTGATATGTGCTCTTCCTTAACTGTTCCTCTTCTTGATAATCTCTTTTTCATTTGATAGTAATTTCTCTCTTTGTATGAAATCTGTCCCTTTATTACTTCTCTCCCTAAGATGGTTATTTCATATGTAATGAACTTATCTCCCTTTAAATATTGATTAACTCTTTCTTTCTCATTTTTAGGAACTTCATTTCATGAATAATGATACAATCTCTCCCTTTATCATATCTCTCAATGAGGTAATATCTCCCTTGTGATCCTTTTGATAATGAGAATAATCTCTCCCTTTGAAAACAATGCCAAACAAAAACTATTTATATCATGTTCCATCCCTTTACATAATATATTCCTTGAATTTACCTATCCATAAGAAATACAATGTAATACTTGTACCTTATTATGTACAAATGTATCTGTGGGTGTTCATCTCGGTGTTTGCATGAACATGACTGATCTTCAGATTTTGTATGGGTTGATGCAACCTTCTAGTCAGCTTACTAACTGATAGACAAGGGTTGGACCCTTAGTCTCTGTCTCAGGTACTCAAATGTATCCTTCAGTAATGGCTTGGTAAATATATTAGCTAATTTTTCCTTTGATTGAACATATTCCAGTGTCACTTCCTTTGCTTGCACTTTTTCTCTCAGATAGTGATACTTGATAGCAATATGCTTAGTCTTAGCATGCACGACTAGATTCTTGTAAATGTTAATTGCACTTGTGTTATCACAGTAGATAATTACTGGTTCAAGAATATTCATATTCATACCTTTTAGAAATTGTTTGATCCATGAAATATTGGAGCAATTTTCAGCACCAACCACATATTCTGCTTTTGCAGTAGACTAAGAGATGCATCCTTGCTTCTTGCTGATCCATGTGACAATTCTGTCACCCTTGAAGAATGCTCCTCCAATTTTTCTCTTTCAATCATCAATGTTTCTAGCCCAATCAACATCTATATATAATTGTAGCTCAAATATTCCTTCTCTTTTATACCATAAGCCATAATCCTCGGTGTTCTTCAGATATCTCAGAATTCTCTTGACAGCAGTCATATATGATTCTTTGGGATTAGCAGAGAATCTTGCAACTATTCCAACTGCATGTGCTATATATGGTCTGGTATGAACAACATACATCATTTTTACAATCATTGATCTATATAAGGTCTAATTTACTTCATTGTATTTTTCTTCCTTTGTCAGCTTACATCGGGTATCCATAGGTGTTCCAACTGGTTTGGAATCTTCCATGTTGAATATCTTCAACACTTCCTTGATGTATTTGTACTGAGTGATATATATGCCTACATCTTGTTGAAGAATCTATAGACCAAGAAATAATTTGATCTCCCCAAACATAGACATTTCAAATTCCATGCTCATTTCATTAGCAAAGTTTTTGCATAGCAAATCATTTCCCGCAAAAATGATATCATCAACAAAAATTTCAGCAATCAAAATATTACCATCGGTATCTTCTTTTAAGTACAGATTTTTATTTTCACTTGTTCTAACAAATTTTATGCTAATAAGATAGGAGTGAAGTCTTTCATACCAGAATCTAGGTGCTTGATTAAATCTATACAAGGCTTTATGTAGTCTACATACCATGTTTCTCTTGTCTGGATTGTTGGTAAACAGATTGTTCTTTTTGAATTTAACTCTCAAATGCTTGAATCTAAAAGAAATGATCAAATACCAACAGTTGTATAATCTATCATCAGGTTGATAGATTTCCTCTAAATTGAAAGGTATAACTCCCTTATGAATGATATTCAATGATTTTTTTATAATCCTAAACTAATAGGGGTATGTTCTTAACCTGAGAATAGAAGAGGCAAACCAAGCTATTCTTAGATAAAAAATAGCTCAGGTAAGACAAACTCAACTCTAAACCTAGCCAACTCTGAGATTTCATCAATCTGATTCACTCCCAAAATTGATAATGCATAAACTTCTACTAAAAATGTAGATGCAAGACTAAAGACTAATGATGAAACAACGATGAATTAATCTATATCATAAGAACATTTCTGAAACTTAAGATAACAACAAATTTCCCCTTTTGCTAATTGTATCAAATCATAATACAAAGCTCTAGTTTGAACACAGATTGTAAATCCAATTTCAAAGAAACATTCAAATTCAACAAAAAGATAAATGCAATGCAGATGGAATAGATAAAACAATGGTATTCAAACATACAAGTTTGACTAAGCAAAATGCTATCTTTCATAAAAAAATTTAGCCGACCTTTGTATTGATTTTGGAAATAGTACATAAAGAGTCCCAGATTGGGCTGTTACAAGAAAGGGGGAGAACCGAAATGGTTCAAATTCCCCAACTAGAAATGATAACTAAAAGATCATCCATTACATAGTATCAAAAATAGCACAAGGGGGAATCTAATTAAGCTTCAGTTTCCTTCCCCTTGTCTAATTTATCCCTATAGGCCGTAACACCTATAATGACTTGAATGAGTTCTTTATGCCTATTGACATGGATGTTAGTGTATCGAATGAGCCACCTGGAATGTTCCTTGGCAAGAATCTTAATGGAATCAGTCTGATCTTTCAATTCCTCTGTCGCTCTGAAAATTCATCCACTCAATTGCTGGAGTTCTGGTATTTTTTCTAGATGAGAGGTAAAATCTTAAGTCAGTTTATATAAATAACCATAAAATGAATTCTGCATATTGGCTACTTTGCCCTGACTATTACTTTGCCCTGACCACTAGTCTGTGATTCTGTATGAATTTGTAAGAGGAGTTTGAAATCTTTTCTCTACTCTTCTTTGATCTTAACATCTGTCTGTTGCAATCCTACTTCAGCCTAGATGATCATCTCGATCTTAAAGTCTAGGCTTTGAAGCCATTCAATCAAAGGCTCATCTCCTTTCTGTAAAATCTTAGCTTTTAGAGCTTCTTTAGTCTTCAACTTTACTGCCACATGCAACATGACTATACATTCTTGGCAGTTCACCCTTTCCGATGTGAGGGTCTGTAAGTTTGTAGCAATGTTATTTCTCTCTACCTCCAACCTTAGAAGGGCATTACCTAGTTTCTCAACCAATGCTAGTCCCTTAGACTCGAGCCTCTCAATCCACCATTTACCAATCTCCCCATAATTCTGATCTTCTTGCAACTTAGCCAGAATGGCTTGGTTCTCCGTAGCACTGGGGTCATAGGTGGTTTGGGTGTTGGGAATGCTTGCAATCAGAGTGCGGAGTTGCCTGATGAAGTTTGTCAGCTCAGCCACTTCTGCCTTAAGGTGAACTTTGGCAGTCTTGAGCTCCTTGAGATCTTCTTTTATCACTACATTGGTAGATTTCCACCAATCCACCTTGGTGTCATGATGAGCCAAGCCCATATCAAATTATTGTAACTAAAAGTGTGAAGTATTCATATCTTCAAATTTACCTTCCATAGTTGGCTTGGCCACTTCCATGGTGAAGTGCCTAGTCTTAGGATCACGACCCAGGGTAGACATTGTCTTCACTTTCTTCTATTTTCTCATAGTGGCTTTGGGCTGAAAGGATCATGATAGAGTGTCTTTGTTGGAAGCCCCTTCTTTTGCACTCTTCCTCTTGCATTCCAAAGTATGTTCTATCCATGACTCTGTGCTAGTAACTTTGTTGGCAAAAACCAACTCCTCAATGAACAATTTCCTGATGACTGGAGGTGTAGCCTTTGGTCTGGAAGCAAATGGATTTATTGAAGTAGGAGAAATGGACACCAACTTGGCTACTAATGTGACCTTCTAATTCTTTCTGGCTTGTCCTTCTGATTTTGTGGTTGGAGTATCTTCACCTACTTCCACTATGATGGGAGACCCTCTCCTGGGAGAATCCTGGGTCGGGGTGTCAACTGGTACATCTACTGTGACTGGTTTTATCGACTGCTCTTGTTCTGCATCCTTGGTGAGCTCCTTTGGTGTTCCAATATTTGGGAGTAGACCTTCTCCACAAGTCTTCTCCAATGTGATTGTTTCCTCAAGAGGTTCATCGCCTCCTCCCTCTGGCTGGGTTGATCCTTTAGTAATGGTTGGCATTGTTACCGATGAAGTGGTTGTAGTACCAATAGTATCCTTTATCAGGGTTCGCTAAGTAGGAGGCTTCCTTTCTGATCTCTTCCTTCGGCTTGCAGTGCATTTGAACCATTGTTCTATTCTTTTGTAGATACCCCCCATTAGAGTTGGAAAATTGATAATGGCTTGGTCTAGCATGGGTTCACAACTGACAGGGGTGAACTTTATCTCCTCTAGATATGTATCATCATACATATGATTTCCATCATCTTCTAGCCCCTCTACTGCAATGTTAACATTGAACCTCTTGATTTGTTCAATAGTTAACCGGGCGTAAAATCTCTCTCTAATTTCCAAATCATCTTTACAATTAGCCCAGTAGTCTTCAATATCATGTACATGATGAATTGCGTGACTCATTTGAAATACATCCTTGGCATAGTTCACTAGGTCATATTGCGGTCTCAAGACACCATAGGTTTCCAAAGAAGACCTCTTTGAGAATGTCTTATGAACATTATTTTCTTCTGACCAGGATGCACAGTTGTAAGCTCTGATGGTCATGGGGAAGTCATATCCCTTCTTCTTAGCCACAACATCAATTAAGTACACCTGGAGTTCTTGCATCATTACTTTGATCAACACGATCATATTAGTAGGATACCTAGGCAACTTCAAAGGGAAGTCATCAAAACCTACAAGACAAAGATATGAGAAACCTCTAAATTAAATGAAATAGCATCCAAATTGGCTGATGAAAGTCATGGCTTCAGGGGAGAATCTCCTTTCTGGATAGCCTTGTAACTCCCTACACAATCTCATTGTAAATGCATTATTAACTTGAAGATACTCAACATAACTGTTATGCAATTGTAAAGAGGGGAAAAATTCATAACTATTGACATCATTAGGAAATTCCTCTAATCTGGGAAGACCTAGCCAAATTTGGAGTGTAGCTAGAATATATAAGAGGACTAAAGACAAGTAAAATTCATTCTGGTGTTTATCTCTATCTAGGGCCTCTGAGAGATTCTCACTTACCATAAGCACCCAATCAATGAAGTGATGTTGGGAACAGATTACCTGAACTAGGAAGAAGTGATGATCAACAAAATTGAGTGCCTCACTCTCACCTCTGATCCTATGGAGTAACACCATAATGTCAATGATTTTCAGCTTTAGATTAGTTCCATATAATGTCTTTGGCAACTTCCCTTTGGCACTCTTGAGTTCTTGAAACCATGGTTTCATTATCTCTTTCTTGCAAACTAAATTTTTGGCAATATATTCAGTCACCTCTTTACTCTATGTCATTTTTGAATACTTAGCTTTCTCTAGGATGCAAAGCAAGTTTTGGACCGATTCCCTGTCAATAGATAACAACACCGTATCATTGGGCAAGAGAATTTTCCTGGTATCTGGGTTGTATAAAGCGATGCATTCCTAGATAAATTATGGGGCTTGAACAACCATGAGAAAACCAGTAGCCTCAACTAATCTTCTCTCCTTCAACTTCTTCATAATAGGATGTATCTAGTCCACTTTTAATCTGTTCTGTAAGTTCTGCATGTCAAAGAACTTTAGAAATGTATCCAAAATCTTATGCCATTCAGAAGTAATGCCGTTCATTCCATCGAATCCCATGAATCTAGAAGCCACGCTTCTGATGATTCATATTTGGAAATTAGAAGTATCTCTTAGGGATGCAAGAGCAAGGAATAGCTAAAATATGAGACTTCTAATTCAAAACAATTTGGTGAAAAAATGGTAGCTCTTGTTTGCAACTTTCAACTAATTTTATAACTTTTGAATTCTTACCATTTAACAGCCAACTTCCCATGCCACATGAATGAAAAGACCCCAACATTAATGAAAAATCTCATTATGATGTAAAATGACTTTATTTGAATTAATTACCTTGCTTTTACAGGCCGTTATGAAATGTCTTTTCAATTTTAGTAACTGCAATCGTAACTTTTATGAGGTAGCAGAAAATCACTTTTTCACTTCTCCTTTGGGCGGAGAAGTGCTCTCGGTTTAAAAATCTTCCAAGGGAGAAATTTGGTCTATCAGGATGGCAAAATGACATGTTTCAATTTTGTCTGTCTTCTTTATATCTCAGATTCTTTACGAGATAGGTTCTTCCTCAAAATCATTTCATTTAAATGCTTTGGTGGAAAACATACTCTGTGGGCCAAAACCCACCTGTAGGAGTAGGGGAGAAGCCATTTTCTACTTTTCTGCCTTTGTCTCATTTCCTCAATTTATTTCTATTTAGTCATTCTCTTTGGCTTGCAGATGTGTAATCTAGACACAACAACCCTTCTTAAGCATATAGGATCCATTTTAGAACTTTACTTCTTGTTGGGGCATCACTTAGTAGTTGTCAGTAGAAGATGCACTCTGTTGATACTTTTCCACCAGTGGAGAAGTTTGAGCCTGATTCTCCACCAAGCTACAAAATGAAGGATTACAGATACATACCTCCATTATGTGTAACACTGATGTTAGAAATCTTTGAACCATGGCCTTTACCAGATTGGGAACATAACCTACCTGATGAAAACATGAACTGATAAATAGAAACCCTCCAGTTCACAAAAGAGAAGGCAATTTGGAAAAATCCGATAAAGGCTCCCTAGCCTAAGGGAAATATTTCTAGACTTAGACTCAAGACTAGAAAGAAGCTTTCAAGACCACTACTATACATTAAATACTCACTTTTGTCTAAAAGGTATGCAGACCAAAAGTAGGGCAATAGCTGGCTTTGTTTGGGGACTTGGACATTCACATGTCCAAGGAAGAAATCTCAAATCTCTTGTTTTGAAAAGGCTCAACAAAAGGCAGCTCACAACAAAACTAAAGCAAGATGCAAAAAGGGAAAACAGGAAGGGAACCTAACGAAGAAAAGAAAAAGGAACTAAACATAACTATTGTACAATATAGGGGTTACCTGTTTTCAATTTAAACTTGATAGAGCTTCAAATCCTGACCATTATACGTCAGGGGTAGCGCTTCACCATCTAGATATGTCAATTTGAAAGAATTCTTCTTGAACACTTGATGGATCTTGAAAGTTCCTTTCCATAGTGTTTCAAATTTTCCATGCATCCCCTTGGGTTCCCTACACTTGTCCCACAACAACACCATGTCTCCTATCATAAAATCCTAGGGTTTTCTCTTTTTTTCAAACAAACTCTTTACACGTATCTGATTCTGTGTAATGTGGTCAACCATTTTATCTCTTTCTTCTTCCAATTTTTTAAGGTACAAAATCCTCTTTTCTAAACCATTTTCATATATGCCATCTTCTACTGCTATTCTTAGTTTGCAGGTTACTAAATCTAGTCGTAATGTAAGGATGGCCTCTACTCCGTAAACAAGTTCAAAAGGGGATACACCTATGGATCTTTTTGGAGTCACTCTATCTACCCAGAGGGCTTCATAGATTTTCTTATGCCAGGTTCTCTGGTTGTCTACTACAAGCTGCTTCATGATATTCACCAAGTTTTTATTGCTAGATTCGGCTTGACCGTTCCCTTGAGGGAAATAGTCAGAAGAATGATTGACCATGATGCCATACTTAAAACAAAATTCAGTAATTTCTTGAGAAGAAAAGTATGCAACGTTATCTATAACTAACTTAATAGGCACACCAAACCTTACCAAGATGCTTTCTTTGATGAATTCACATACTACTTCTGAAGTAGTCCTTTTAGTTGCTTTCGCCTCCACCCATTTTGAGAAGTAGTTAGTCGCAGTGATTATGTAGGTATGACCTGCATTGGACATGGGGTTTATAGGGTCAATAAAATCAAGACCACATTGTTGAAAAGGTTCTTCAATTATCATCGGTATCAGAGGTAACACTGCTAACTGTGGCTTTCTGGTAGACATTTTGCATTTCTCACACTTTGTGACCTAGTGGTAAGCTTCTCTAAACATTCCTAGCTAGTAATAACACTTCCTCAGAATCTTGAATGTGGTAACTGATGAGGAGAAATGTCCTTTACAGGCTTCATCATGAAATAATTTTAACAACTTCTATTGTTGCTGTCTATCGACACATCGGAGAAAGGTCCTGTCTATTGATCTCTTATATAACCTATCTTCCCAGATAACATATTTAGAAGCCTTTAGTTTCAGGTCTCTTCTTTTCTTAGAAGTCAGCCCTTCAGGTCATTCACCATATGTAAGGAAATATATGATGTTTTCAAACCAGGGGTCTTACATACTTACTACCAAAACCAATTGTGTTGCTTCTGGATCTTTGACTGCTTGGTTTTCCGCCATCGCCCTGTATAGTGCATTGCCTCTTACCAACTTTGTGGTCTTGATCTCTACATCATATTATTTCATTTTAGCTACCCATGATCCTTTGTTGTTGCATGGTACATCCTGTTGAGTCAATATTCTTTTCAATGCAATATATGGTACATACACAAGGGAATGTGAGTGTAAGATGTAGAATCTAAAATTCTTTAAAGCCTTAATGACTGCGAAGGCGTGTTTTTCAGTTTGGGAATATTTTAGCTCATGATTTTTTAGAGGCATGCTAATAAAAGAAATAGGAGCCTAGACTCCCTCCTCATTTTCCTGCATGAGAATGGCTGATAGAGTATGTTCAGAAGAATAAAAATAGATTACAAAGTCTTTCTTGTAATCAGGGTGACATAACACCGGAGCATTGGCTATGGCAATCTTTATGTTTTTGAAGGCTTGCTTATTGGATTCATTCCACTTAAAATTAACATTTCCCTTCATCATATCAACTATACAGTTAGTAATTTCTAAAAAATCTGGACAAACCTCCTGAGAAAGTTAACCTGACTAAAAATAGATTTTACTCCAATTTTATTCACAGGTAAACTCAATTACTGAATAGCTCTGACCCTTTCTGGATCAATTCTTATGCCTGTTAGGGTTTTTTCTTGTAGGGCCTTTAAAGATGATTGAATACTTAAATAACTCTATGACACCCAATACCTTTTGATACTATGACTCAAGAAAGAGAAAAACACTAATTGATGAGGTATTTTGATAACACTGTGGATACCTATTATCACCTCCTTCTTTTTTGAGATCCACTGACTCAGGAAGATCTCACCTATGACTAATTACTGACTTGACAATATCTTTAGAGTAGATTTTACTTATGTGCTAAATTCTCTATTTTTATATGGACATGTATATAACAATTTAGATAACTATGACTATTCTGAGAAAAAGCTTGACAATCCAAATCAATATCGTAGTGATAGCAGACAACATCATAATAGGGAATTTCATCCCTCTTTCCTTTTATAATTATTGTGAATCTAGGAGGAATAACCTATTGATTTACTCTTTAAGAAATCAACAAACTTCAACTGTAATCTCATATAAGTACAATTGATTTTACACAAATATTCTGAAAGTAATTGGTTTAAATGATATTGAATATTTGGATGATGATAGATTACCAAACCAATTCCTAGACCAGTGCCTATCCTTGGGCTTATAGAATAAATAAATGAAAATCCCCAGAAAAACAAAACAAAATACTATAAGCTTCCTTACAACCTACATGCAACTTGGAAAAAATGCCTTACAAACTATCCTGTCACCTCTACAATATTGTATCAAAACCTTAAATATTGTTATGCTCCCTGAAACCACTCACAAAACTTAGTTATTTCCTTGAAAGAAACTTGCAAGAAATTTAATAGCTACCTTGTAACCAATATACTTCAAAATGCCTTATAGATTTAAACATAAAAGAGCATACACAACAAGTAAAGAGACAATAATAAGATAGAGTAAAGTTGAACTGTATTTTATTCATATGTTTCTTCTTTAATACATGAAAAGATTAAAAAGCTTGAAGACACAGACACAAATATAGAAAGTCTGATTTTCAATATATTTCATCCTCTCCCTTACTAATACAATTTTGATCTATTTATAGGTCCCCAGCCATCTTAGAATCATTAACATTAGGATGCAACAAGATTCGGATGGTTTAAGGAACCTAACCCTAAAAGAACAGAAAAGACAAAGAAAGAGAATATAGAAGCAGTGGAGAGACAAAAAGAGGGGATGAGATTTGATATTCTTTGTCTTCATCTGGAATCTGGTGCCTTTGTCTGATAGTGTTTAGGACAGCATCTGATATTCATATTGAGATCAAGTGACCACCATTACAGGCTAACTTACACTTGTCTTTAGTAATAACTAACCTCCCTGTGCTCAATGATCAGGTGCCAAGTGTTCCACTTTATTCTTCATCTGGGATTTCCTCCTCTACTACCATAGGCTTCTTTTTCTTTGGATTGGTCATCAATTCCCATGCTATCACTTCCTCTTCTGTAGGCCATTTAGAACTCTATGTGCTCTATAGTTTTACCTTCTATCTTTCCCACCTGACATTTGTGATGCTTTTAATATCTGTTAAGAACTTGTTCATGTCAGTTTCTGCCTTGAAGACTTCATCCAAAATCTTATTAAAACCTTCCAAATCTAAATCAGGTCCTGAAATAACTACCTCATTGCTTGGCATTCTACTATCAAATTCACTCCTCTAGGCGTCCAAGGCCTTAACTTAACCATCTTCTCCTTTCAATGGAGGAACAAATCTATTAAAATCTAGAGAAAACAAGCTTAACTTAGCCTCTATCTGATTTATCTTACCTTTAAAGAAAGATAAGGCTATATTAACCTTTTTAATCTCATCCTCCACCTCTATCACAATCTCAGGTAAATCTGACCTAAGGCTGCAAGGAGGCAAGTTTTTCAAATAATTAGACCCTAGGAGACCAATTAACAAAATAAGGGTTCAAAATGGTGATATACCCTATCACTTCTGTATGCAAGGTGGGAAATTTACCGTAAGCATTTGGGATGACATCTGTTTTATCCTTGAGTATATCAATTCTATGTTGAAGAATGCATCTTAGTGCATTTAGAGCTATCTCATTTTTCTTTTTTCCCATATCTTCTATCTCAGCTACTTCCTCTGATTCTGCTTTCTCCTTTATCTATAAAGGTTGTTCTGAAGGCACATAAACTACCTTAGTTTTCTCTTGTAGTTGCTTTATCATCTCAGTAATGACCAGGTTTTGTTGATGTATCTTTATGTGATACAACTCCCTATCCTTTGCCATGACACTCGTTTCCTCAATCAAAATGCCACACTTCACAGAAAATTGTTTTTTCTTGTCTTCATTCAAGTGTGCCCAATGAGTCATGATCTGTGAAATCTTAAGATCTCTATTATTCTGTATAGTCCAGACTATTTGGTTCCCCACCATACTCTCTTGAATGTTTACTAGTTGAGGCTTCTGGTCCTTGGGACATAAGTTCCACATGGAAAAGGCTTGTGATTTTGGACTATATCCAAATCCCTTGATCATGTCGGCAATCTGAATCTCACTTGCCAACTTGAGGTATGGCTGGTTCCTCATCTGATCAATAATGAATGCTGAGGCTAGGTCCCAGCCCTCAGCAAGAAAAATGCCACTATTCAAAACCATTTTTCTTGCCTCATATGGGGAGACATCCTCACTATCAGGGTCATAGGCTTGCAAAGCTAGGAAAGCCTCATTTGTAATTGTCTCCTCTCCATCTGACTTCAATTTTTCCCTAATCCATTCCTTCTTATGCCACCTCAAAAAATATTTAAACTCATCAGTCTTGACAAAATTGTCATCACTTAGAAACTGCTGCTGATACAATAACCTTTCATCAATGCATGCCTTAAGAGGCAATTCTATTTTTTCTTCCTCATCCTGCTGTTGTCTCTTCCCCTATCTAATTATTTTCCTTAGATTATGATCATATAATCTGTGACCAGGAATGAGGGCACTTGTTCTATCTCCTTTCTTCTCTTTCCTAATAGAGGAGGTCTGACCAGGGTCAACCTTTTGCGTTTTAGTGGTAGGATCTTCCACATCATCTGGCTAAGAAACCTCAGTCAGGTCAATGATGTGGCCTTGTTCTCCTTGTACTTATGCTACCTCTACAACATTCTATTGAGGTTGATCAAATTGAGTTGGACAGGCATAATCCCCATCACTGTCACTCTCATATTCAGATTCTGAATATTCAAGCTCTTTTCCTCCTTTCTTTATATCTAAAACATTATCCAACTGCTCATAGAGTACATAAAAATTATCAATCATGGCTTTGATCTTGTCAAAATAAGGTAAGTCAGGGTAAAACCCTCCAAATGACAATCCATTTCTCCTTATCTCATCTTAATCAAGGAGATTTCTTGTAGCATCCTCCTCCACACAAAAACCATGAACATTTGTATTGGGGATAGTAGGAGTCAGGATTTTCCTAGCTCCTGCAATGAATCCTTCTGGGTCAATGTATCTATATAATGCTGCCCTCATCTTGTAGCTTTCTAGCCATGTGCTCACCAAATCAATCGCACCCTTACCAATAGTAAATTGAAATATTTTAAACTATCTAGGGGTTAAGGTCTCCTTCCTATGTGGTGCAAAATTTTCATTGTCAGTTAACAACAGCTTCCAGATAAACTCCATAGCCATAACTTTGGATGGCACATGATAGGGTAGGACATGAGGTGGATGTGCACATACATATACCCTAATCATAGTAAAATTTTCTTCTAAAATGAAGTCTCCCTAGTTATGGTCACCCTCCCACTTGTCCACATACTCACAAGGTCTCAACAACTATAGCACCTTTACTGGGAGTCTGGTTTTGCTGATACCCATGTTCTACATTAATGGATATACAATCCAATTTTCAAATCCACAAAGGTCACAGTCCTTGGATGTATAATTCCATATCCTAACCCAAAATTGAATAGGATTGGATCGATCCTAAAAAATCCTCTAAGGATTCAAGTTGTTCACATTCATGATCCCATAGTTAAAATGCAATAACAAATGCATCAGGATTGAATAATGGAAGAACCAAGGTTCCTTCTCTTTGGGATTCTTCTCCTTCTTCTACACAATTACAAATCCCTCATGCATTTTGTAAATAATGTACTGTATGTAGTCATAAATGGTGCTAGAATGTACATCTTGCAACTGTAGCACCATCATCAAAATTCTAGCATTTATTTTCTCTGCTCCTCCATCTATCCCTAACACTCTACATTAAGCATAGGAAATATACTTAATATAGAAATGTAAGTCTTTAAAGCATTACGGTGCAGTCCCAGGTATAGGACTACTTTAAGCATATGCTTCTGCAATTGATTACTAGCAGCACCAGGTTGTAACCTACACCGCTCCTCTTTCCTAGTAATATTTATCTTGGTAGACATGGTACTGTATAGGCCAAAGGATTGCATGAATAAATTTATATTCAAAATCAATAGGGTAGTACCATCATTTTTCTTAATTGTCCTGGATAAAGAATCATAATGGCTAGCCAGACCTAGAAACAAGTCTATGTCTACATAGACATCAGGGAAAATTAACCTAGCAAGACCACTGGTCCAAGGGTTTTACATTGGAATGGCCTTATTAGAATTATTATAAACATAATTGTATAAAGAAAAACCTGTGGATCCTGGAGTACGAGCATCTCTGATTTCATAGTAGTCACCTACTAGCAAGTTTGCATTTTCCCTCTTGTTCTGTGTGGACCCTGGCAACAACTTCAAGAATTCATCAGAGAAATTTCTCTTCCCTTTAGCATCATCATCTACTTCATCACTCCTTCTACTGGTAGAAGCCACACCGACTGTTTTACTCATCTTTCTTTTTTTTCTCCTTCTCTTTTACCAATATTGAAACAAATATCCTCTCAGAACTCACTGCTCTTCTCTGTGTATTTCTTAACAATTCAAGAAGCTTGTCAACCGT
Source organism: Thuja plicata (assembly GCA_018584345.1). NCBI lineage: Eukaryota > Viridiplantae > Streptophyta > Pinopsida > Cupressales > Cupressaceae > Thuja > Thuja plicata. The sequence continues at coordinate 1,656,357 of MU228294.1, forward strand.
AAAATTATCCTAAAATTGAACAATTTCTGCCTTCTGAACACAAAAGACCTAGCAATTCTTCACTCTGTAATTCTGGAAGTATGAAAAATGAAAATGAACCCGTGATCAACTCTTTATGGTAAATTTTCCAAGTACTTAGATCATCAATTAAAAGACAATAAATTTTTCTTTCAAGTTAACATGCTGTGGAATTAATTGAAATCCTAGTCGTATTTCATGAATGTGATAGGAAATCAAAATCATATAAGTGGGTCTTCAAAAAATCCCTTACAAAATTTGAACAGGATGACATGTCTTCATATGATTGGTTCTTCGTCAGACATCTTAGCTACCCTTTTCATATAGTAATTAATCCTCTGGATTCTCATTGGACACTGAATATCTATGTTTTTATGTCAACAACTACCACCTTTTATCATTTTTCATACTTAGCAACTACACGACTGTGCAGTATCTCCTTGTCGCTGATCAAAATTCTTAACCCTCAATTCTTCTGGAGATCTAGTGACTGTATGATTTCCTTTACTTGGATAACCATGGTTAACTTCTAGCAATCACGTGACTGAATGAATCAAAGCCACTAGATGAAATTCTTAACCCAAAGTTTATTTGGAGACCCCGTGACTAAAGGTTACCTTTACCTTTAACTATTATCGCCAAGTCTCTGAATGTTTATTTCTCTTTATGAGACCACATGACTAACCTTTACTCTTTGATTTTAATTCAGAGACTATGTGACTAAAGGTTATCTTATTGTTGCAAGCTCTTTTTACTCTCATGCAAATTTGATAGAGACTTAGCGACTATAATTGATCTTATTACACTTAACATCTGCGGCTCTGCTAAGTCGCTGAGTATATTTTAAAAAACTTTCAATCATTTGGAGACTATGCAACAATACATAACTTTATACCTTTTAGTCTCTTAATCACCAAATGAATTTTTCCTTTTGGGAGACCACGCAACAAACCTTTGTTCTACTCACTATGGACACGTGTCTCATCTTAACTGTTTGTCTCCAAATCGCTGAAAAAAACACTGACTTAGCATTTTTAACTAGAGAATACCCAACCAACATATACTTTAATCACCTTTCAGTTTTTTGTGAAGTCTCGACATCTTTCTCTTAACTAAATTTTTAATTGGAGACTACGCAACATAAGTCTTTAACATGTCACTTAAATGTGTTCTGATTCAGAGACCCCACGACTGAAGCAATCGCTAAGTTTCATGAAAATTCACTAACTACATGATACTTTGCATGACACCGCAACTTAACTGCTTGCTTAGATGTTTCCTGATGACATTTTTTTGCATTGGGAGTCTTTGTGAATGAAGGGTTTCGCCAAGTCTCATAACAAATAAGGAATATTCTATTTCTTTCTGAGACATCCCAACAATAGTTAATCACTAAGTCTCGTAAAAAAATGAAATATGCTTCAAAGATCAAGCGACTAGGCGACCATTGAAATAGGCACATGACTTAAGTTTCTCAAAAAGGTTATACAATAATAGAAACCTGATTGACATTTTAGGGATTTTTTGCATTTTACTTAGAAGATAGCTTAGGGTTTTGGGTTTTTCCACTATTCATGTGGATTTTGACCTAAAAACACAAAATTTTCATAGGGATACTTCAAGAATAAGACAAACCTTCTTCTTTTGGATAGAAAATGGCATGAATACAACAAAAATTGGGGCAAACCAACAAAACCAGGAATACAACCAACAGTGTCTCTACCTAAGGATTGACTAAACATAGTTTATGGCAAAGAACCATAGAATCTCTGGTTGCAGACCTTACAAAAAATAGAGAGCAAACCAACTAACTTAAAACAGAAGGGAAACTATCCACAACATTTACATACACAAAGGGAAAGTATTCACAATATGATACATACTTACTTGTGCATCACTGTGACTCTCAATTAAAGAAAGGCTTCAAGAATTTCCATGCATAGGCAACTCAAAATCTTCTCCCTCCATGTTCTTTAATAAGTAAGAGTCTTTTCAAAAAAAATTTGAGATAATAAATGGTCCTAACCACAAAGACTCAAATTTCTTGTGTTTTCCTTTATCTTCTGCTCTTGCATACCACTAGAGAACTAGGTCACCAGATTGGAAATTTATCTTAGTAGCCCTCTTATCAAAAAGGTACTTCATCTTCTGCTGCAACTTTATGTTTTTCTTTTGACTATTTCTCCTTGCTTCATCCAATTCTATCAATTGAATCATTCTATTCTGCATATTATCAGAAACATCTAAATGTTCTTGTATAAATTGACATATTGGCAATAAATTGTTGATAGGCAATCTTTCTTGTAGACCGTATAACAGCTCAAATGGAGACTTACTAGTTGATTTTTTAACTGTTACTCTGTTAGCCCAAAGTGCTAATTTCAACTTAGTATGCCATGTTCTTTTATTCTTTTCTAGAGTCCTTTTTAGTATTTTCAATATGCTCTTATTACTAGACTCAGCTTGTCCATTAGCCTGTGGATGATATGGGGATGAATATGATATTGTAATCCCATATTTTTCATAGAAACTTGTCATTTCTTCTGATCTAAAACTCATGGCATTGTCCATTACTAACTTAGTAGGTACACCGAATCTGGTTATAATATTCTCCATGAGAAATTCAATAACTACCCTTCTTGTTGCTTTCTTTGTAGGGATGGCTTCAATCCACTTAGTAAAATAATCTATGGCAACTAATATCCAGCTGTGTCCCCCACTGGATTTCTCCTAAAATTCACCAATAAAATCAATTCCCCACATAGTAAAAGGAGCTTCAGTACTTACTGGGTTTAGCAACAGAGCACCTAAAATTTTTAGTTTATTAGAGAACCTTTGACAAGGTTCACACTTCCTGACTTGTTCATAAGTATCCTTGAATAAATTAGGCCAATTATACCCAACCCTTAAAATCTTGTGGGTAGTAGTCTTAGCAGAAAAATGACCCCCACATTCTACTTCATGCATTTCACTCAAAACTTTCTCAGCTTGGTATTTGTCAAGGCATAACAATAGTACACCATTATTATCTTTCCAAAACAAGTCACCCTAGATCAAAGTGTATCTTTGAGTTTGTAATCTCAGACTTATTTTCTTGATTCTCTGACAAATGATTAGGACATTTAGCATTTTTGAAAAAGAATACAATATCAATATAGAATGGTTGCCTTTCTATGCTTGTAATAGTTTGATCATGCATTTCTGTCTGATTTATCTGTACTAGATCCAAGTTTTCTTCTGTCATGAGCTTTTCCAAACCTTTTCCTCTTATCAATTTTTTAATATGGATCTCAAGGTTAAATTCTTGAATTCTGGTGATCCATTTACACCTCTTACCAGTTACCTCTGACTGTGTAAGGATATATTTTACTGCTGAATGAGGAACATAAGCCTGCATCTTAGCACAAACCAAGGATGGCCTGAAAGATTTCATATCTTTTACCAAGGCATAAGCCTGCTTTTCCATTATTTTATAATTAAGCTCTGCAGCTTGCAAGTATTTACTGTAAAAAGCTATTGGATGTTAAAATCCTTGTTCATCTTTTTGAAGCAAAATAGCAGCAATTGTATGAAAAGATGAAAATGAAAACAAAGAGAAAGGCTTAGTTTAGTCTGGATATTTCAAAACTAGAGCCTCTTGCACTACCCTTTTTATTTTTTCAAATGCCTGTTGGGATTCTTCATTCCAAATAAATTTAGCATCTTTCTTTAAAATTTTTACAATGGGTTTAACAATTTCTGCAAAATTTGCTATGAATCTTCTAACAAAGTTGATCTTTCCTAAGAAAGATTGTACAACTTTTAAGTTCTTTGGAGCAATCATTCTTTGAATTGCTTCGACTCTCTCAGGGTCTATTCTTACCCCTTCCCTAGACACTATATGCCCAAGCAACTTTCCCTCTTTTACTAAAAAATGAAATTTATTGGGATTTAGTGAGACACCATATTCTAATGCCTTATTAAAAATCTTACCCAAGTGATCACAGTGATCCAAAACTTTTTTAGAATATGCAGTCAAATCATCTTGATAAATAACCATGAATAAATCAATGAATTCTTTGAAAGCAACATCCATGGCCCTTTGAAAAGTTGCGCCTGCATTTATTAATCCAAAAGGAATTCTGATATACACATAAGTCCCCCATGGAGTAGTAAATGCAGTTTTGTACTGCTCTAATTCTTTAACTAGGACCTGGTTGTAACCTGAGAAACCATCCATCATAGACAGTAACTCACAACCAGTCACCTTATGCAACATTGCTTCCATATTAGGTAAGGAATAATTATCTTTCAACGAAGCAATATTTAGATTTATGAAATTCACACACAGTCTGATATCACCATTTTTCTTTCTGACTGGCACTAAATTTGATACCCAAGTTGAATGTCTGATTGGCTGGATTATCCTAGCATATTTTAGTTTCATCAATTCTTGTTGCATTTTAGGATCTAGCAAGGGGTTAATAGGCCTCTATTTTTGCCTAAATGGTTTCACATCTGATTTCAATGGGATTTCATGTTGAAAAAGGTCCTCTCTATATGCTTTCAAGTCCTCATATGACCAAGCAAAGGCATGTTTATATTTTCTCAATAATTTGATCAAATTTATTCTTATATGAGAGTCTAAACCTTTTCCAAAATAGACTATTTGAGGAATACTTTCGGATCCTAAGTTTATTTCTTCTAAATCCTCAACTTTGGCATTGCTTAACTTTGATGAATCATTTTGTTGACTACTAAACAATGCTTCAAGTTCAACCAAACCCCTAGGAGTCTGATTAGAGCTTAACTGGACAACCTCATTTCCCAAAATGTAGTCTTTTCTATCATTATTTTCTAGTAAAGTACTACAATCTATACTCTAGTTCTCATAATGGTCTAGACATTGTGTTGGTTGTATTCCTAGTTCTGGTCTATTCACCAAAAGTTTTGTGTTCCTCTTTTTTCTTTTCCCCTAAAGCCAAAATTCTCTCAGTTCCTTGTATTCTCCTTGTTGAAATCTTAGGGTTTTCAGGTCAAAATCTCTGAGAAAATACAAAACCTCAAAACCCTAGGTTTTCTTTAGTAGGCCAAAATGAGAAAAACCCTTAGACATTTATCACACTTCTATTTTGGCATTGCTTTTTGAGATTCACTTAAATCATGAGTTTAAAAGCTTGGTCGCCTAGTCGAATAATCCAGATGGCATATTCCTTTTTTCCTTGAGACTTTTCCATTAGCTTGTGTTGGGATGTCTCTCACAGAATTAGAATATTCCTTTAGCTTTAAGAGACTTGGTAGATCTCTTCATGTCCCGTAGTCATTGAATGAGAAAATAGGTCAGCAGTTTGTGAAAGGGCCCACAAATAAGTCACGGTGTCGTGAGAAAAGATCAGCAGTTAGTGGTTCATCATGAGACTTGGAAATTTATTTATGTCACGTGATTGCTAGATTAGTCTGTAGTTAAGTAAAGAGTACAGAGTTCAGGTCACATAGTCTCCAGAAAGAGTGGTGGTTAAGTGAAAGTTACTAAGACTTTGTGACTAACCATATGGAGTTTGAGATGAAACACTGTCAAGTTGTCACTGAATTGAAATGCTGAGTTAGTTTCCCATTCAGCGATGCAAAGACGAGCGATGAAAGAGACACATGTCCAAAGGTGAGTTGACTAATGAGCTTGTCACATGGTCTCCAAATGGAAAAATACTATTCAATAATTAAGAGACTAAGTATAAAGCTTTGTTATCATGTAGTCTCCAAAAAATCTAAGGGTATGATAGATTACTCAGCGATTTAGTGGAAACTGTCAGATGAAATGATTAAAGGATCCAATGGTGGTCACGAAGTCTCTAAATAAAAGGTTACAAAGGAAAAGATACTCGCGACTTGGAGATAAGGGTATGTCACATAGTCGCCAAATGAGCTGAAGGGTAAAAGGCTTGTTGTGTTGTCTTTGAAGGATTTAACACTTAAAATTGGTATTCAGTGATTAAGCGACTAAGGGTAGTAGCGGGGTCTCGTAAAGGAAAGTAAACACTCGATGACTAGGAGATAACCATGAAAGCTAGAGATGACTGTCAGTCGCTTAGTCTCCAAATAAGATGTGAGTTAGTTTTAATATCCAACAAATTTGATTTCTTCATGTCGTGTGATCGCCAGAAAGTAACCTTAGTTAACCATGATGGGGAAAGTTACATAGTCGCTAAGTCTCCAAAAGAATCAAAGGTTAAAGAGTTGGGTCAGCGACAAGGAGATTTTACACAGTCGTGTAGTCGCTAAATATGAAATCATAAGAAAAGGTGACAGTGTCTGACATGACAACATGAATCATTCAGCTTCCAATGATAAGCTTGGACATTGATTACTGTGTAGAAAAGGGTAGCTGAGACATATGACAGGGAGCCAATTACACTAAGACATGTCATCACCTTCGAATTTTATAAGGTTTTACACATATATGAATTTGATTTCCTGTCACACTCATGAGCTATGGCTAGGTTTTTAATTAATTCCACAACATGCTGAATTAAAGACATGAATTGATGATTTTTCAAATGATGAGCCGTATACTTGGAACAATTACCATAAAGAGTTGATTGAGGGTTGATTTTAACTTACCTTGTTTTCAAAATTTCAGAGCGAAGAAGTGGTAGGTATTCTGAGAAGAGAGAATAAATTAGAGAAGTTGCAGAGTATTCAGTTGATCAGAGAGGCTTTGAATTTCTGAGAATCATGCACAGAGAAGTAAAGTGAGTCTTGGGAGGAGATTTGTTTCAATATCGGTAAGAAAAGGGGATTGAAACACAACAAAGATGAGTAGAGCAGTTAGTGTAGCTTCTATCAGTGGGAAAAGTGAAGAGATGGATGAGGAGGCTAAGGGAAAGCGTAATTACTCTGATGAATTCCTCAGATTGCTGCTGGGTTCAACTCAGAACAAGAGGGAAAATGCTAATGTGCTTACTAATGACTACTGCAACATTAGGGATGCTGATACTCCGGGAACAACAATTTTTTCCCTTTTTAACTACTTTTATAAAAATTCTGATAAACCTATCCCAATTTCAAACCCTTGGACCTGTGGTTTGGCTAAGTTAATTGTCCCTGACGTTTACATAGATGTAGATTTGTTCTTAGGCCTTGCCAATCATTATGATGTCTTGTCTAAGACAATTAAGAGGAATGATGGCACTACCCTGCTCATCCTAAATAGAAATTCATTTATGCAAGCTTTTGGCTTGTATAGTACTATGTCTACCAAGATTGACATCACTAAGCAAGAACAAAGGTACAGTTTGAAGCCTGGTATTGCTAGGGGACAGTTGCAAAAATACATGCTTAAGGAGGTGAGAAAATATCTTGATCCTATGTCTGGGACAAGGCCTTATTACTTCAAGGACTTGCATTTCTACATTAAGTACATCACCTATGCCCTATGTAGAGTGCTAGGGATAGATGGGGAAGTGGAAAATATCAATGTTGGGATATTGATGATGGTGCTAGATTTACTGGAGGTGCATTCTAGAACCAGTTATGACTATATACAACATATCATTGATAAGATGCATGAGGGATTTATAGAAACTAAGAAGAAAATGGCAGATCCTAAGGAGAAAGAACCCAGGTTTTTACACTACTCCATCCTCATGCATCTCCTGTTGCATTTTAATTTTTTGATCATGGATATGAATAATTTGTGTCCTCAAAGGGTTTTTCAAGATGCACCTAATCCCATTCAGTTCAAGGTGAAGATTTGGAATTATACATCTAGGGACTATGACTATTGTGCATTCCAGAATTGGATTGTGTATCCAATAGTACAGAGCCTGGGCATTAGCAGGACAAGGCTTCCAATTAAGATTATGCAACTACTGAGGCCTAGTGAATACTTGGATAAATGGGAGGGAGACCATAATTGGGGAGATTTCTTCCTAGAAGAGAATTTTACCATAATAACGGTACATGGATGTATACATCCACCTCATATCTTTCCTTACCATGTGCCAACAAGAGTAGCCACCATGGAATTTATATGGCAATTATTATTAATAGATAATGAGCACTTTGCATCACACAGGAAGGGGACCTTAACCCCTAGACAGTTCAAAATTTCCAATTTTACTATTGGCAAAGGTGTCATTGATTTAGTCAGTCAGTGGTTGGAAAGTTGCAGAATGGGGATAGCCTCATACAGATACATTGATCCTAAAGGCTTCATGGCAGGAGTCAGAAAATCATATACTCCCACAATCCCCAATACAAATGTCCATTGTGAATGTATTGAAGAGGATGTAATAAGAAATATTCTTGATGAAGATGAGATCAAGACAAGGAGAACAAGGATTTAAGAGTTGCTGAACCTTGAAAGACAAATCAAAAGAAATGGGTTAGCTTTTGGAGGTTTTTACCCTAATCTACCATATTTTGATAGAATAAAATCTATGTTTGATAATTATTATGTGCTTAGCAAGCAACTGGAGACTGTTCTTGATAAGAAAGGTGCCCAAGGGCCAGATCATTCAAAATCTGAGTATGATAGTAGTAGTGACAGTGACTATGCCCGTCCTACTAGTTATGTTCAACCTTAGTAGGATGTTGCTGAGATACCATAGTTGTAGGGAGCTGAAGGCCACATTGTTGACTTAACAATGGCCATACAACCTGATGATATAGAAGAGACTTCTATCAAGAGGCAAGAGATGGAAATAGGTCAGCCTTCAGTTGAAAGGCAAGAAAAGAAAAAGGATAAAGCAAGTGCCCTAGTGCCTGGAAATAGGTTATATGATCATAACCTAAGAAAATTGATTAGGCAAGGCAAGAAAAAATAGCTTGACCTGGAGGAGAATGTGGAATTGCCTCTGAAGGCTTGTGTTGATGAAAAGCTGATACATCAACAACAGTTTTTGAATGATGATAACTTTGTCAAGACTAAGGAGTTTAAAGACTTCCTAAGGTGGTACAAGAAAGAGAAAATTAGAGCTTAGTTGACTATTGATGGGGAAGAGACAATAACAAATGAGGCCCTGGTGGCCCTACAGTCTTATGACCTAGACAGTGAGGACATCTCACCTAAAGAAGCCAAAAAATTGGTGTTAGACAGTGGCATGTTATTGGCTGAGGGTTGGGACTTGGCATCTGCTTTCATAATTGATCAGATAAGAAAGAAGCCTAATCTGAAGATGGCCAGTGAGATACAAATGGGAGATGTGATCAAAGGATTTGGGTATAGCCCAAAGTCTCAAGCTTTTGCAATGTGGAGCCTTTACCCAAAGGATCAGAAACCTCAACTGGTAAATATCCAAGAAAACATGGTAGGAAACCAAATGGTGTGGAAAATGTAGAATACAGGGGATTTGGAAATATCCCAAATCATGACACATTGGGCACACTTAAATGAAGACAAAACTAAACAGTTGTATGATAAGTGTAGCACGTTGATAGAAGAAACAAGTGCATTGGTTAAAGAATGGGAAATGTGCCATATCCAGATACACCAGCAAGATCAAGTGATTAAGAGGTTAATGAAGGAATTATAGGAGAAGCCTGAGATGGTGTATGTGCCTGTACAACCACAAATTTTTAAAATTGAAGATAAGGAAAAATCAAGAGAAGTGGTTGAAAAGAATGATATAGGAGAAAAGAAGAATGAAATTGCCTTGAGTGCATTAAGGGGCATTCTACAACATAGGATTGAAGTCTTGAAGGATAAGACTGATGTTGTCCTTAATACCTATAATAAATTGCCAACTTTGCATGTTGAGGTCATGGGGTATCTTGCTATATTAAACCCCTATTTTACCAAATGGTCTACTAGGGCACAATTTTTTAAAAAGCTTGCATCTTTGCAAACCCTAAGATTAGATTTGCCAGAGATAGTAACAGAGGTGGAAGATGAGATCAAAAAGGTCAATGTTGCTCTCTCATTCTTCAAAGGAAAATTGAATCAAATAGAGGTTAAATTGAGCCTCTTTTCTACAGATTTTAATAGATTTGTTCCTTCCCTAAGAGGAGAAGATGATCAGATAAAGGCTTTAGATGCCTGGAGAAATGAGTTTGACAACAAGATGCCTAATAATGAGGCATTTATTTTGGGATCAGATTTGGATATTGAAGGGTTTAATAAGATTTTAGATGAGGCATTCAGGGATGAAACTGATATTAATAAGTTTCTATTGGATGTTAAGAACATCACTAATGTTAGATGGGAGAGGAAAAAGGCACAAGTATAGGGCACTAAGGACTTCAAGTGGCCAACAGATGATGAAGTGACAGCATGGGAACTGATGACTAGGCCCAAGAAAAAGAAGCCTACGGTGGAGGAAGAAATCTTGGATGATGAATGAAGGTGAACACTTGGTGCATCACTATTGAGTATAAAGAAGTCAGTTATTACTAAAAGAAAGCTTAGGTGAGCATGTCAAGATGGTCACCTAAGCTCAACATAAATATTACCAGCTACCATAAATATTGTCAGAATGAAGGCGCCAGCAAAGGTGAAGAACAAAGATTATCAGATTTCATCTCTTGACTTTGTCTTTCCACCACTTCTTCTTTCTCTTGCTTTGTCTTTTCTGTGGTATTAGGGTTAGGTTTCTGAGACCATTTGAAGCTTGTTGCATCCTAAAGAAAAGGATTCCAAGATGGTTGAAGACCTATAAGTAGTCAAAAAGTTGTAATAAAAATGAGGATGAAATATATTACAAAATCAGACTTTTTGAATTGGTGTCTATGTTTTCAAGCTTCAAAACTTTTCATGTATGAAAGCAGGATCATATCAATAAAATACAGTGCAATTTTACTCTTTTCTATTGTCACACTATTCACCCTCATCATTTCCCTTTTCTTCACTTACTCTCAAGTCTAAGGAAACAATACAAAAATCAGGGTTATCAGGGGCTTCACAAGCTTCACACCAAGGATCATCATTGTAGAAATGGACATAATTTTTATATAGAGGATCTGGAGTTATGTTATCTATCTTTTCTTTTCTAGGTAGAATAACAGGCTTCCCATCCTTGAACTGAGTTCCATAAGGATGGTTTTTCATTCTATTTTGAGGATTGTATGTAGGATTATAAGAAGGCCTATTGTTCTAAGGAGCCCTATATTCCTTATACTCTGGTTCTTTTAAATTTCTCCTACTAAACCTTGAGTCATCCCTCCTATTTAACTTACTAGATACTCTTTTATTCATTTCAATATTCACTGCTATCTTATAAGCATCAGTAAGAGTTCTAGGATTTTTATCTCTAAGAGCATATCCCATCTTAGAATCAAAGGCATTCAAATAAGTTGCTAGACATACCTCTTCATCCAGCCTTATTTTCTAAAATAGCTTGTGCATAGCTCTTTGAAATCTTGTATTAACTCTGGGACCTCTTCATTATAATTCTTTTTGATATTGTTGAAATCATTCAACAAAAAGCCTTTATTTGTTTTATCTCCATATTGATCCTTAAATAATTCAATCAACTCATCCATAGAAACAACATATCCATTAGAAAGGCTCCTAAACCATTCCCTTGCATCTTCCAATAAAGAATGAAGAAATAATTTCATTAACACATCCTCGTGAGTGATATTTAAATCATCAACAAAATCAATGAACTTTCTTAAATGTGTTTCACAAGAAATAACATTGTTACCTGCAAAATTTGGGAGATTTTCTCCTATATCACCCACATCTTTAGGGAAAGCATTAGGATATCCAGGGATACCAACAAAATTAAATTGTTTATACCTTTTATTATGCAATGGCTTCCTTTGAAAACTATCATTTTCCTTGAAAGTGGTGGCCTTTGCTTTAGAAGTAGTAATATTTTCTGGCCCAACATGAGAATATTTTGAAGACTACAAAAAATCTATCTTTTTCTTCATTTCAACTGTTGCAACTTCCATTTGTGCCTTTCTAACATTTTTTCCATGGTTTGTTTTTCCATTCTCAATTTCTCCAAGTCAATGTCCAACTTGGACATTTGGTCGGTTAAAGGCTTCTAAAACTTAGGTTCTTGATTTCTGTATTCACTCATCTTTTGCTTACCTTTATCCTTTTGTGAAGTAGAAGCCTTATGACTGAGTGGTATTTCTTGGTCTTTTTGAGACCTCTCTGTATCTTTCATATTTTGATGTCTTTAAGATATTATTTTGCTCTTATCAACATCCTTATGCTCATGTTTTTTCTTTCTCATTTCTCTCTCCCTTTTCATTTGTTGAACTAGGGAAAGCTGTTTCATGATGAACTTGTCTTCATTTGCTAGCATATCAAAGGGAGCATCTTCAGAATCTAAACTAGATGTACTTGTCTCTTCTCTCTCATTTTAAGTAGAAGTGACTATAGGTGTTTCTAATACTCTTTTAGCAGCTTCTTCATACTCTGAAGTATTTCCATCATGAGAATGTTGATTTCTATTCATGTCTCTCCTAACATTACCCTCTTTAGTTCTTGGAGGGGTTTCATCCATACTAACTTGGTTTCTCTTTTTTCTCCAAGACATTTCCATCCTTGAGGATGATGGGATTCCACCATATAAAACCTTCTCAGGATCATTTCTCATCCTTGACCTAGTGTTCATTCTGAGAGATATTTATGAAATTTGCACTAATCTCAGAGATTTCTTTTAGAGTCGCCACCCAATAACTTGGAATGAATGAATACTTAAGAGACAATTTGACAAAAACAACTGGTATGATTTGTAAAAATCTTAAACTTTAAATCATCAAAGATTTCTGACTACTTGGACTAGAGATATTCTGAAATTTCTTTAACCAGACTTTATAATCTCTAATTCCTAGTAGAGTCACCAATTTGTTAGGGTTTTTTCTTGCAAGGCCTTTAAAGATGCTTGAATACTTAAATAACTCTATGATTCCCAATACCTTTGGATACTATGACTCAAGCAAGAGAAAAACACTAATTGATGAGGTATTTTGATAACATTGGGGATACCTATTATCACCTCCTTTTTTGAGATCCACTGACTCAGGCAGGTCTTACCTATGACTGATTACTGACTTGACAATATCTTTAGAGTGGATTTTACTTATGTGATGAATGCTCTATTTTTATATGGACATGTATATAACAATGCAGATAACTATGATTATTCTAAGAAAAATCTTGACAATCCAAATCAATTTCTTAGTGATAGTAGACAGCAGCATAATAGGGAATTTCATCCTTCTTTCCTTTTATAATTCTTCTGAATCTAGGAGGAATAACCTATTGATTTACTCTTTAAGAAATCAACAAAATTCAAGTGTAATCTCATATGAGTACAATTGATTTTACACATATATTATGAAAGTAATTGGTTTAAATGATATTGAATATTTAGATGATGATAGATTACCAAACCAATTCCTAGGCCAGTGCCTATCCTTGGACTTATAGAATCAATAAATGAAAATCCACAGAAAAACAAAACAAAATATTGTAAGCTGCCTTACAACCTACATGCAACTTGGATAAAATGCCTTACAAATTATCCTATCACCTCTACAATATTGTATCAAATCCTTAAATATTGTTATGCTCCCTGAAACCACTCACAAAACTTAGTTCTTTCCTTGAAAGAAACTTGCAAGCAATTTAATAGCTACCTTGTAACCAATATACTTAAAAATGCCTTACATATTTAAACATAAAAGAGAATACACAACAAGTAAAGAGACATAAATAAGATAGAGTAAATTTGAACTATAATTTATTCATATGTTTCTTCTTTAATACATGAAAATCTTAAAAAGCTTGAAGACATAGACACAAATCTATAAAGTCTGATTTTCAATATATTTCATCCTATCCCTTACTAATACAATTTTGATCTATTTATAGGTCCCCAAACATCTTGGAATCCTTAACATTAGGATGCAACAAGCTTTGGATGGTTTAAGGAACCTAATCCTAAAATAACAGAAAAGACAAAGAAAGAGAATATAGAAGTGGTGGAGAGACAAAAAAAGGGGATGAGATTTGATATTCTTTGTCTTCATCTGGAATCTGGTGCCTTTGTCTAACAGTGTTTAGGATAGCATTTGATATTCATATTGAGATCAAGTGACCACCATTATAGGCTAACTTACACTTGTCTTTAGTAATAACTAACCTCCCTGTGCTCAATGATCAGGCGCCAAGTGTTCCCCTTTATTCTTCATCCAAGATTTCCTCCTCTACTACCATAGGCTTCTTTTTCTTTGGCTTGGTCATCAAGTCCCATGCTATCACTTCAGCTTCTGTAGGCCATTTAAAAATCCGTGTTCTCTATAGTTGTACCTTCTGTCTTTCCCACCTAACATTTGTGATGCTTTTAATATCCGTTAAGAACTTGTTCATGTCAGTTTCTGCCTTGAAGGATTCATGCAAAATCTTATTAAAACCTTCCAAATCTAAATTAGATCCTAAAATAACTGCCTCATTGCTTGGCATTCTGCTATCAAATTCACTCCTCTTGGCCTCCAAGGTCTTAACATGATCATCTTCTCCATTCAATGGAGGAACAAATCTATTAAACTCCAGAGCAAACATGCTTAACTTAGCCTCTATCTAATTTAGCTTACCTTTAAAGAAACATAAGGCTATATTAACCTTTTAAATCTCATCCTTCACCTCTGTCACAATCTCAGGTAAATCTGACCTAAGTGGCTGTAAGGAGGTGATTTTTTCAAATAATTGGACCCTAGGAGACCAATTAACAAAATAAGGGTTCAAAATGGTGATGTACCCTGTCACTTCTTTATGCAAGGTGGGCAATTTATTGTAAGCATTTAGGATGAAATCCTTTTTTTCCTTGAGCATATCAATCCTATGTTGAAGATTGCATCTTAATGCATTTAGGGCTATCTCATTTTTCTTTTTGCCTATATCTTCTATCTCAGCTACTTCCTCTGATTCTGCTTTCTCCTCTATCTGTAAAGGTTGTTCTAAAGACACATAAACTACCTCAGGTTTCTCTTGTAGTTTCTTTGTCATCTCAGCAATGACTAGGTTCTATTGATGTATCTTTATGTGACACAACTCTCTATCCTTTGCCAAGGCACTGGTTTCCTCAATCAAAATGCCATACTTCTCAGAAAATTGTTTTTTCTTGTCTTCATTCAAGTGTGCCCAATGAGTCATGATCTGAGAAATATCAAGATCTCCAATATTCTATATAGTCCAAACCATTTGGTTCCCCACCATACTCTCCTGAATGTTTACTAGTTGAGGCTTCTGGTCCTTGGGACATAAGTTCCACATGGCAAAGGCTTGTGGTTTTGGACTATATCCAAATCTCTTGATCATGTCACCCATCTAAATCTCACTTGCCAACTTGAGGTCTAACTACTTCCTAATCTGATCAATAATGAATGCTAAGGCTAAGACCCAGCCCTCAACAAGAAAAATGCCACTGTTCAAAACTATGTTTCTTGCCCCATCTAGGGAGACATCCTCACTATCAAGGTCATAGGCTTGCAAAGATAGCAAAGCCTCATTTTTAACTGTCTCCTCTCCATCTGACTTCAATTGTTCCCTAATATGTTCCTTCTTATGCCACCCCAAAAAATCTTTAAACTCATCAGTCTTGACAAAATTGTCATCACTTAGAAACTACTACTGATGCAATAACCTTTCATCAATGCATGCCTTAAGAGGAAATTCTATGTTTTCTTCCTCATCCTATTGTTTTCTCTTCCCCTATCTGATTATTTTCCTTAGATTGTGATCATACAATCTGTGACTAGGAATGAGGGCACTTGTTCTATCTCCTTTCTTCTCTTTCCTAACAGAGGAGGTCTGACCAGGGTGAACCTTTTGCCTTTTAGTGGTAGGCTCTTCTACATCATTTGGCTGAGAAACCTTAGTTAGGTCAATGATGTGGCCTTGTTCTCCTTGTACTTGTGCTGCATGTGGATCAAATTGAGGTGGACAGGCATAATCCCCATCACTATCACTCTCATTTTTAGATTCTAAATATTCAAGCTCTTTTCCACCTTTCTTTGTATCTAAAACATTATCCAACTGCTCATAGAGTACATAAAAATTATCAATCATGGCTTTTATCTTGTCAAAATAAGGTAAGTCAGGGTAAAACCCTCAAAATGACAATCCATTTCTCCTTATTTTCTTCTCTAAATTTAGTAATTCCTAAATTATTTCTCTTGTTGTCCTTATCTCATCTTCATCAAGGAGATTTCTTGTAGCATCCTCCTCCACACAAAACCATGAATATTTGTATTGGGGATGGTAGTAGTTAGGAGTTTCCTAGCTCCTACAATGAATCCTTCTGGGTCAATGTATCTATATAATGATGCCCTCATCTTGCAGCTTTCCAGCCATGTGCTCACCAAATCAATAGCACCCTTACCAATAGTAAACTGAGAGATTTTAAATTGTCTAGGGGTTAAGGTCCCCTTCCTATGTGGTGCAAAATGTTCATTGTCAGTTAACAACAGCTACCAGATAAACTCCATAGCTACAACTCTAGATGGCACATGATAGGGTAGCTCATGAGGTGGATGTGTGCATCCATATACCCTAATGATAGTAAAATTTTGTTCTAAAAAGAAGCCTCCCTAGTTATGGTCACCCTCCCACTTGTCCACATACTCACAAGGTCTCAACAATGGAAGCACCTTTACTGGGAGTCTAGTTTTGCTGATACCCATGCTCTTCATTAATGGATATACAATCCAATTTTCAAATCCACAAAAGTCATAGTCCTTGGATGTATAATTCCATATCCTAACCCAAAATTGAATAGGATTGGGTTGATCCTAGAAAATCCTCTAAGGATTCAAGTTGTTCACATTCATGATCCCATAGTTAAAATGTAATAACAAATGCATCAAGATTGAATAATGGAAGAACCTAGGTTCCTTCTCTTTGGGATTCTTCTCCTTCTTCTTTACAGCTACAAATCCGTCATGCATTTTGTCAATAATGTACTATATGTAGTCATAACTAGTGCTAGAATGCACATCTTGAAAGTCTAGCACCATCATCAAAATTCTAGCGTTTATTTTCTCTACTCCTCCATCTATCCCTAACACTCTATATAAAGCATAGGCAATATAATTAATATAGAAATGTAAGTCTTTAAAGCAGTAGGGTGCAGTCCCAAGTATAGGAGTAATATGGTTCCTAACCTCCTTAAGCATATGCTTCTACAATTGATTACTAATAGCACTAGGTTGTAACCTATACCGCTCCTCTTGTCTAGTAATATTTATCTTGGTAGACATGGTACTATATAGGCCAAAGGCTTGCATGAATGAATTCCTATTCAAAATCAATAGGGTAGTACCATCATTTTTCTTAATTTTCCTGGACAAAGCATCATAATGGCTGGCAAGACCTAGAAACAAGTCTATGTCTACATAGACATTAGGGACAATTAACCTAGCAAGACCACTAGTCCAAGGGTTTGACACTGGAATGGCCTTATTAGAATTATTATAAAAATAATTGTATAGAGAAAAACCTGTGCATCCTGGAGTGTGAGCATCTCTGCTTTCAGAGTAGTCATCTGCTAGCAAGTTTGCATTTGCCCTCTTGTTCTGTGTGGACCCTGGAAACAACTTCAAGAATTCATGAGAGAAATTTATTTTCCCTTTAGCATCATCATCTACTTCATCACTCCTTCTGCTGGTAGAAGCCACACTAACTGATTTACTCATCTTTCTCTATTTTCTCTTTCTCTTTTACCAATATTGAAACAAATCTCCTCTCAGAACTCACTGCTCTTCTCTGTGTACTACTTAACAATTCAAGAAGATTTTCAACTGGAGAATTATCCTAAAATTGAACAATTTCTACCTTCTAAACACAAAAGACCTAGCAATTCTTCACTTTGTAATTTAGGAAGTATGAAAAATGAAAATGAACCTGCGATCAACTCTTTATGGTAACTTTTCCAAGTACTTAGCTCATCATTGAAAAGACAATCAATTTTTCTTTCAAGTTAACATGCTGTGGAATTAATTGAAATCCTAGCTATAGTTCATGAATGTGATAGGAAACCAAAATCATATAAGTGCATCTTCAGAAAAACCCTTATAAAATTTGAATAGGATGACATGTCTTCATATGATTAGTTCTTCGTCAGACATCTCAAGTACCCTTTTCATAGAGTAATTAATCCTCTAGATTCTCATTGGATGCTGAATATCTATGTTGTCATGTCGGCAACTGCCACCTTTTATCATTTTTCATACTTAGCGACTACGCGACTGTGTAGTATCTCCTTGTCGCTGATCAAATTTATTAACCCTTAATTCTTCTGGAGATCTAGCGACTGTATGATTACCTTTACTTGGCTAACCATGGTTAAATTCTGGCGATCACATGACTGAATGAATCAAAGTTTCTAGATGAAGTGCTTAACCCAAAGTTTATTCAGAGACCCCATGACTAAAGGTTACTTTTACCTTTAACTGTTATCGGTAAGTCTCTAAATGTTTATTTCTCTTTACGAGACCACATGACTAACCTTTACCCTTTGATTTTAATTCAGAGTCTATGTGACTAAAGGTTATCTCATTGTCGCAAGCACTTTTTACTCTTATGCAAATTTGATAGAGACTTAGTGACTACCATTGATCTTATTACAGTTAACATCTGACGGCTCCACTAAGTCGCTGAGTATATTTTAAAAAACCTTCAATCATTTGGAGACTACGCAAAAATACATAACTTTATACCCTTTAGTATCTTAATCGCCAAATGAATTTTTCCTTTTGGCAGACCATGCGACAAACCTTTGTTCTACTCATTGTGGACATGTGTCTCATCTTAACTATTTGTCTCCAAATCATTGAAAAAAACAAAGACTTAACATTTTTAACCAGCGACTACCCGACCAACATATACTTTAATCACCTTGCGGTTTGTCGTGAACTCTCGACATCTTTCTCTTAACTAACTTTTTACTTGGAGACTACGCGACATCAGCCTTTAACATGTCACTTAACTATGTTTTGATTTAGAGACCCCGTGACTGAAGCAATCGCTAAATCTCATGAAAATTCACTAACTACATGATACTTTGTGTGACACCACGACTTAATTGCTTGCTTAGATGTTTCCTGATGATGTGTTTCTGCATTGGGAGACTTCACGACTGAAGGGTTTCACCAAGTCTCATAACAAATAAGGAATATTCTATTTCTTTCTGACACATCCCAACAATAGTTAATCACTAAGTCTCATAAAAAAATGGAATATGCTTCTAGGATCAAGTGACTAGGCGACCATTGAAAAAGGCACATGACTTAAGTTTCTCAAAAAGGTAATACAATAATAGAAACTCGATTGATATTTTAGGGTTTTTTTTCATTTTACTTAGAAGATAGCTTAGGGTTTTGGGGTTTTCCACTATTCAGGTGGATTTTGACCTAAAAACACAAAATTTTCACAGGGATAGTTCAAGAATAAGGAAAACCTTCTACTTTTGGATAGAAAATGGCATGAATACAACAAAAATTAGGGAAAACCAACAAAACCAGGAATACAACCAACAATGCCTTCCAGGGAGACAATGTGACCTATCAATTTTCCCTTAGTTACACATAAGAATTTCTTCTTGGGATTTAATGAAATGCCATCCCCCCAACACCTTTGTAAAACTTTCCTTAAGTCATTTATATGATCTACTCTTTTCCTAGAAAATATAGTAAGATCATCCAAATATGTACCAACAATTTTATTCTTCATGTCACTGAAGGAAAGGTCCATACCTCTCTGAAAAGTAGCTCCAGTGTTGATTAGCCCAAATGGCATTTTATAGTAAGTGAAAGTGCCCCACATGGTGGTGAATTCCATTTTATGATGGTCCACTTTCTTAACTTCTATCCGATTATATCTTGAAAAGCCATCCAACATAGACATTAGTTCAGCTCTAGCTACAATATTCAGTAAGTGATCCATATTGGGAAGAGCATAGTTGTCTTTCAAAGAAGATTGGTTAAGATTTATGAAGTCTACACATATTCTTATCTCTTCGTCCTTCTTCCTCATAGGCACTATGTTTTCCACCCAAGTAGAGTGTTGTATAGGATAGATGATCCTTGCTTTAAGCATTTTATGTACTTCCTTGAATATTGCATCCACAACTTTGGGATTATAGTTCCTTTTCTTTTGCCTGAATGGGGTAGTTTTAGGTTTTAAGGGGATTTGATGCTTGAATTTCCCACCCATAAAACTTTTTAGGTCTTCATAGCTCCAGGTGAAAACATCTGAGTATTCTAGGAAGAGTTTCTTGGCCTTGTTCCATTCTTCTTCTGTACAACACTTCTCAATGTTGATCATCTTGGGATCATTCTCAGTTCCAATATTCATTCCTTCATACTCATCGATAGTAGGACCTCTTTTGATTCTTTTCTTCTTCACAAAAGTGTCGTTCCTATTGAAAAGTTTTTCAATAGTGATTAGATGGGGCAGAATGATATTACCTTGCAGCTTTATAATATCTGACTTATCTTTCCTTTTCTTGTCTGGATGATCTCCTCTACAATTTCCATAGACCTCTTTGTGGAAGTTTCCACCACTCTCTAGAAAGAGAAGGAGATTCTTGTCATCTTTGAACACTTTCCAATCTTCCACATTGTCGGGTATGGATGGTCGATATATGACTTCCACTTGATACTTCTTGTCTTTGAATTCTGGGTGGGGAAGGAGTAATGAAGTTGACATAGCTAGGGAGTCTACTTTGGCATTCAACTCTCTTGACACTAATTCAATAAAGAATGCATCCAATGTTTCTATCTCATCCCATACTCTATTTCTATAGTTCTTTAATCTATGATTTTTAACAGAGTATTGATTCTTAACTTGGTGCACGATAAGCTCTGCATCACCATCAACTCTCAAAATATTCATGCCTTTTTCCTTTGTAGTGATGATTCCTAACAGGAGGCCTCATACTCAGTAGTATTATTGGTATTTCCAAACTCTAATTTATAAGCCATAGGCTCACATATTCCATCTGGTGATATCAAGACCACACCTACACCATATCCTGACGAATCACAACTGCCATCAAATTCAAGTGTCCAGATTTGAGATGACTCCTCTTCAGCAGAAAATTCCTTTTCCTATTCTCCTGGTTTCCCTTCCTCATCATGATCATCTGTAAATAGCATATAGTTTCCAAATTCCAATTCTTGATATAGGATTTGGGCTTTAGGATAATCTGACTTCAACACTGTAAACTTAGCTTTCTCTTCCAGGACCAGTTTAATCTTTTTATTACCCACCAGGATTAAAGCTTGAGACCAATCTAACTTTATTTCCCCTCCTAGATCTCTACAAAAACCCCTGCTTAGCAACAAACCATAGCTAGTAGGTATATCATCAACCAGAATTGTTAACAACTTCTTCTCAAGGTGCGTTTCCATAGCTACTTGGTCATCCTTAATTTGTCCAACAAGACGTACTTTCTCAGAGTCCATAGAATAGCACCTACCATGAGATTTAGTAAGGGTAAGTCCTAAAGCTTTAGCTACTATTGATGGCATCACGTTATCTGAGGCTCCTAAGTCTATTATACAATTTCTCAACTTGCATCCATTAATATATAAAGACACATAGAATGGATCAGGTTTCTTACCCGAGAAAGTAGCTAACACAGATGATTCACCTTGCTCAATGGGCTCCACAAAAATAGACTCATTTTCTATAGTAGTCATGATGTTCTAGTTTAGGTTCTAATTCCCTTCAGTACAATAATCTACTAATTTTTGCAATTCTATAGGATTGGACTTGAGATAATCTATGGGAGAGATTTGAATTCAAGAGTCCCTACAGAATTGAATAATGTCAAAAGTGTTCTACTCCTTACTTGGTTGTAGAATTCTCATGCCTTGATTGGCTTTCTTAGAGTTGGAGGTAGATGCCTCATTATTTTTTGGTGGGGGGGAAGAGACAGGACCTTTATCTTTCTGGCTCCTGGTCAAGACTGTGTAGGAATTCCCATCTATGGTCGCATAACATGTTGCTCCTTATTCAGAATCAGACTCATACTCTAAATATAAATTTTCAGAGTGGCCATGTGAGTATGAATCTGGTTCAGCTTCGGAGACTCCAGCATTCCATTCATCAGTCTGATACATTTTCCAAACACGGGATACATCAGGGCAACTTTCTCTATTGTGATCTATAGTTAGATGAAAGGCGCACATATTCCCTCTTTTAGGGGGGGCTTCAATAGCTAGTCTTTGTGGTGGACCAGCTAACTGTAGTGCTTTACTATCAACATTCCTCCCATCATTGCCCCTTCTAGGTTGCTCTTGATAGTTTCGTTGATAAGGGTTATTGAATCTAGGAAGTTTCCTTTTGAAGGCGATGAATTCATTTAACAATTTTTGGATCATCTCATTAGATGATGTAGCACCACTAGTACTGGCTCTTGACTCAATCTCTCTCTTCCATTTCCCAGATGAGATCATGTGGTCTTCAAGTTCCATGAAAGTCCTCTATGAAGCATCTAAACCTGCAGTATTAACTCTTCTTAGATCATAATTAATGTCTGGTCACATAGCACTAATAAAGAATGTTTTCAAATTTCCCACCGTAGGCCTGTCAGCCACTAGAATATGATTTATGAGCTTTTTGAATTTAGCTATGAAACCTCTCATACTAATAGAAGGCTCTTTCTTGATAGAGGTTAATTGTGTCAATAGAGCATGTTCATCTTTCACAGTTTTAAACCTTCTTTCAAAAGTAGTTCTCATGGAGGCCCAGTCTGTAATAGAAGAATTTGGTAGGTGGTGAAACCAATTGGCAGTGCCCTCAATAAGGGTCTCAAAAAATAATTTGACGGCCACATCCTCTTCTCATACTGCTAAAATATTGACAAAAGCAAAGAATGCAGCAATATGTTCATCTGTGGATACTTTCCCGTCTTAAGAAAAATTAGGAAAATTCTTTCTAGACCTTGAGGGAAGAGGATTGTATGCTGCTAATTGTAGGGGTCTGACTATAGCAGCCCAAGGGAGTGCCATTGTTACTTGAGGTAAATAAGGGGTTATGATGATAATAGGGGGAGAAACTAATCCATGTAACATTAACACTTGGCAAGTGGTGGATAAGAGAAAAGACTTCTTAGGGGGTGAAGAAGGTCTGCTCTGGATTTTTGCGGTTCTATTCTTTCGGTGAGGTACTTCAAGTAGAGAAAAATTAATATCTGCAAGTCTCTCAAATACTGGATCTGTACTTCCTTCTTTCTTTGTGTTCCTGAGAAATCTTTTAGGCTCCAGATTTTCAACTAATTCTGTGGCCTAGCTTCATGCTCTGCTTGGCATTGAGCTCTTCTTTGATTTATCCTTTGGATGATTCTTTCAAGTGCTTGTTCTCTAGCTTCTTCTTGCTCTAGCACTTGACTGACATTTCTATAATGTTTGGTGTTTCTTCTATTCCTCCAGGCAAAAGTGTTTAGTGAAGAACTAAGGTCTTCTTGATCATCTTGAAAACCAAGATTTGGTTGGAGTACATGAATTATATTTTCATGGGGAAGCACCATCTTTCCTCATGATATGCTTCTGGTGTAACGACTATTCATCTCCCTAGTAGAGGTGCCAAAAATCTGTTGGTAAACAAATTTTTCTTTTTGAATTTAACTCTCAAATACCCAAATCTGAAATAAATGATCAGATACCAATAGTTGAATAATCTATCGATAGGTTGATAGATTTCCTCCGAATTGAAAGGTACATCTCCCTTATGAATGATATTCAATGAATTTATTATAATCCTAAACTAACAGGGGTATGTTCTTAACCTGAGAACAGAAGAGGCAAACCAAGCTAGTCCTAGATAGGAAATAACTCAGGCAGGACAAAATCAACTCTAAACCTAGCCAACTCTGAGATTTCATCAATCAGATTAACTCCCAAAATTGATAATGCATACAATTCTACTTAAAATGTAGATGCAAGACTAAATACTAATGATGAAACAATGATGAATCAATCTATATCATAAGAATGTTTCCCAAACTTAAGATAACAATGAATTTCCCCTTTTGCTAATTGTATCAAATCATAATACAAAGCTCTGGTTCAAACACAGATTGTAAATCCAACTTCAAAGAAACATTCAAATTCAACAAAAAGATAAGTGTAATGTAGATGGAACAGATAAAACAATGGTATTCAGACATACAAGTTTGACTTAGCAAAATGCTATCTTTCATAATAAAATTTAGCCGACCTTTGTATTGATTTTGGAAATAGTACATATAGAGTCCCAGACTGGGCCGTTACAAGAAAGGGGGAGAAATGAAATGGTTCAACTTTCCCAAATAGAAATGATAACTGAAAGATCATCCATTACATAGTATCAAAAATAGCACAAGGGGGAATCTAATTAAGCTTCAATTTCCTTCCCCTTTTCTAATTTAGCCCTATAGGTCATAATAGATGCAATGAATTGAATGAGTTCTTCATGCCTATTGACATGGATGTTAGTGTATTGAATGAGCCACCTGGAATGTTACTTGGTGAGAATCTTAATGGCATTAGTCTAATCTTTTGATTCCTCCATAGCTCTGAAAATGCATCCACTCAATTGCTAGAGTTCTGGTATTTTGTCTAGATGAGAGGAAAAATCTTTTGTCAGTTTATGAAAATAACCAGAATATTAATTCTGCATATTGGCTACTCTAATTATTTCTTTGCCCTGACCACTAGTCTGTGATTCTATATGAAGCCCTAAGAGGAGTTTGAAATCTTTTCTCTACTCTTCTTTGATCTTGACATATGTCTATTACAATCCTACTTCATCCTGGATGATCATCTCGATCTTAAATTCTAGGCTCTGAAGCCATTCAATCAAAGGCTCATCTCCTTTCTGTAAAATCTTAGCTTTTATAGCTTCTTTATTCTTCAACTTTACTGCCACATGCAACATGACTATACATTCCTGCCACTTTACCCTTTTCAACATGAGGGTCTATAAGTTCATAGCAATGTTATTTCTCTCTACCTCCAACCTGAGAAGGGCGTTACCTAGTTGCTCAAGCACTGCTAGTCCCTCAGACTCAAGCCTCTTAATCCACCATTTACCAATCTACCCATAATGTCGATCTTCTTGCAACTTAGCCAGAATGGCTTGGTTCTCTACAACACTGGGGTCAAAGGTGGTTTGGATGCTAGGAACGCTTGCAATTGGAGTGAGGAGTTTCCTGATGAAGTTGGTCAGCTTAGCCACTTCTGCCTTAAGTTGAACTTTGGCAATCTTGAGCTCCTCGAGCTCTTCTTCTATCACTACATTGGTAGATTTCCACCAATCCACCTTGGTGTCATGACAAGCTAAGCCCATATCAAATGACTACAACATAAATTCTAAAGCAGTCATATCAAAAAATTTACCTTCCTTAGTTAGCTTGGCCACTTCCATGGTGAAGTGCCCAGTCTCAGGATCATGACCCAGGGTAGACATTGTCTTCACTTTCTTCTATTTTCTCATAGTGGCTTTGGACTAAAAGGATTGTGATAGAGTGTCTTTTCTAGAAGCCCCTTCTTCTTCCCTCTTCCTCTTGCATTCCAGAGTATGTTCTATCCATGACTCTGTGCTAGTAACTTTGTTGGCAGAAACCAACTCCTTAATGAACAATTTCCTGATGACTGGAGGTGTAGCCTTTGGTCTCAAAGAAAATGGATTTACTGAAGTAGGAGAAGAGGACACCATCTTGGTTACTGAAGTGACCTTTTGATTCTTTCTGGATTCTCCTTCTAATTTTTTGGTTGAAGGTGTATCTTAACCTACTTCCACTATGATGGGAGACCCTCTCCTAGGAGAATCCTGGGTCGCGGTGTCAACCGGTACATCTACTATGACTGCTTTTACTGACCACTGTAGTTCTACATCCTTGGTGAGCTCCTTTTTTGTTCCAATATTTGGGAGTGGACCTTCTCCACAAGTCTTCTCCAATGTGATTTTTTTCTTAGGAGGTTGATCACCTCCTCCTGCCGGCTGGGTTGATCCTTTAGCAATGATTGGCATTGTTACCGATGAAGTGGTTGCAGTACCAGCAATATCCTTTGCTGGGGTTCGTTGAGTAGGAGGCTTCCTTTTTGATCTCTTCCTTCAGCCTACAATTCATTCAACCCATTGTTTTGTTCTTTTGTAGATACCCCCCATTAGAGTCAGCAAATCGCTAATGGCTTGGTCCAGCATGGGTTCAGAACTAACAGGGGTGAGCTTTATCTCCTCTAGATATGTATCATTATACATAGGATTGCCATCATCTTCTAGCCCCTCTACTACAATGTTAACATTGAACCTCTTGATTTGTTCAATAGTTAACCGGGAGTAGAATCTCTCTCTGCTTTCCAAATCATCCTTACAATTAGCCCAGTAGTCTTCAATATTATGTACATGATTAATTGCATGACTCATTTGCAATACATCCCTAGCATAGTTCACTGGGTCATATTATGGTCTCAAGACACCATAGGTTTCCAAAGAAGACCTCTTTGAGAATGTCTTGAGAACATTCTTCGCTTCTGACTGGGACGTGCAACTGTAAGCTCTAATGGTCATGGGGAAGTAATATCCCTTCTTCTTAGCCTCAGCACAGAGTAAGTTCACCTAGAGTTCTTTCCTCATTACTTTGATCAACACGATCATATTAGTAGGATACCTGGGCAGCTTCAAAGGGAAACCATCAAAACCTGCAAGATGAAGATATGAGAAACCTCTAAATTGAATGAAATAGCATCCAAATTGGTCGATGAAAGCCATGGCTTTAGGGGAGAATCTCCTTTTTGGACATCATTGTAACTCCTTGCACAATCTCATTTTAAATGCATCATTAACTCAAAGATACTCAGCATAACTATTATGCAATTGTAAAGAGGGGAAAAATTCATAACTCTTGACATCATAAGGAAATTCCTCTAATCTAGGAAGACCTGGCCAAATTTGGAGTGTAGCCAGAGTATATAAAAGGAATGAAGACAAGTAAAATTCATTCTAGCATTTAGCTGTATCTAGGGCCTTCGAGAGATGCTCACTTACCATAAGCGCCCAATCAATGAAGTGATGTTGGGAATAGATTACCTAAACTAGGAAGAAGTGATGATCAACAAAATTGAGTGCCTCACTCTCACCTCTAATCCTGTGGAGTAACACCAGAATGTCAATGATCTTCAGCTTCAGATTATTGCTGTATAATGTCTTCAACAACTTCTCTTTAGGGCTCTTGGGTTCTTGAAACCATGGTTTTATTATCTCTTTCTTCCAAACTAAATTTTTGGCAATATATTCATTTACCACTCGACTGTATGTCATTTCTGGATACTCATCTTGCTCTGGGATGCAAAGCAAGTTTTGGACTGATTCCCTATCAATAGATAACAACACTATATCGTTGGGAAAGAGAATTTGCCTGGTATTTGGGTTGTGTCGAGCGATGCATTCCTGGATCAATTCTGGGGCTTGAATAGCCATGGGAAAACTAGCGGCCTCAACTAATCTAATCTCCTTCAACTTCTCTGTAATAGGATGTATCTGGTCCACTTTTAATCTATTCTGGAAGTTCTGCATGTCAAAGAACTTCAGAGATGTATCCAAAATCTTATGCCATTCAAAAGTAATGCCATTCATTCCATCGAATCCCATGAATTTGGAAGCCATGCTTCTGATGATTCATATTTGGAAATTAGAAGTATCTCTTAGGGACGCAGGAGCAAGGAATAAATAAAATATGAGACTTTGAATTCAAAACAATTTGGCAAACAAATGGTAGCTCTCATTCGCAACTTTCAACTGATTTTATAACTTTTGAATTTTTACCATTTAACGACTGACTTCCCATGCCACACAAATTAAAAGACCCCAACATTAATGAAAAAACTTGTTATGAAGTAAAACAAATTTATTTTAATTAATTACCTTGCTTTTATGGGCCGTTAAGAATTTTTTTTTCACTTTTAGTAACCACAATGGTAAATTTTCTAAGGTAGTGGAAAATCACTTTTCCGCTTCTCCTTTGGGTGGAGAAGTGCTCTTGGAGTGCTCTCGGTTAAAAAATATGCCAAGGGAGAAATTTGGTCTATCAGGATGCCAAAATGGCATGTGTCAATTTCATCTACCTTCTTTATATCTTAGATCCTTTATGAAACATGTTCTTCCTCAAAATCACTTCATTTAAATGGTTTGGCAAAAAACATACTCTGTGGGCCAAAACCCGCCTATAGGAGTAGGGGAGAAGCCATTTTCCACTTTTCCGCCTTTGGTTGATTTCCTTGATTTCTTTCTATTGAATCATTCCCATTGGCTTGTAGATGTGTAATCTAGACATAGAAGCCCTTCCTAAGCCTAAAGGATTCATTTTAGAATTATACTTCTTGTTGGGGCATCACTTAGTAGTCATCAGTGGAAGATGCACTCTATTGATACTTTTCTGCCAGTGGAGAAGTTTGAGCCTGATTCTCTACCAAGCTGCAAAATGAAGGATTACGGCTACATACTTCCATTATGTGTAACACTGATGTTAGAAATCTTTGAACCATGGCCTTTACTAGATTGGGAACTTAACCTACCCGATGAAAACATGAACTCATAAATAGAAACCCTCTGGTTCACAAAAGAGAAGGCAATTTGGAAAAATCTGGTAAAGGCTCCCTAGCCTAAGGGAAATATTTCTAGACTTAGACTCAGGACTAACAAGAAGCTTTCAAGACCACTACTATACATTAAACACTCATTTTTTCTGAAAGGTATGTAGACCAAAAGTGGGGAAACATAGATCAACAAACCCTTCTGGTTGTTCAATGTATACCTCTTCTTCCAGTATTCCATTCAGGAATGCAAATTTGACATCCATCTAGTATACCTTGAATCCTTTAAATGCAGTATAAGCAAGTAAGATTCTAACTCCTTCTATTCTAGAAACGGGTGCAAAGGTTTCTCCATAATCAATACCTTCTTCTTGTGCATATCCCTTGCATACTAACCTTTCTTTGTTTCTTGTGACTTCTCCATTCTCATTCACCTTGTTTCTGAATATCCATTTGTTACTGATGACATTCTTGTCATCTGGTCTCAGTACTAGCTTCCATGTACTGTTCTTCTCAATCTGTTCTATTTCTTCATTCATAGCACTGAACCATTCTTCATTCTCAAGTGCAGTGTTAAAAGATTTAGGCTCAAAATCACAAAGTAAACATCTAGTGTTTAGTGACTTACTTCTTGTTCTTGTTCCAGCCTTCTTGTCTCCTATGATTTGATTATGTGGATGATGTCTTCTGACATACTTGGCAATTTTCGGTTCAGCTTTGTGTTCATCATTCTGATCATCTTCTTGACCTTCATTCTAATCTCCATTGTTTGGAACATCATCTTGAGGATTTTCATGATTTTTTCTAATTGCAACCTAATGCTCGGGTGCAATTTTTTGTTTCTCAGGAGTGATACACTATTTCTTGTGTAGTGTGTCAAGTTCTATATAAAAAAACATGTTGTAGTCCTCTAGTTCTTTTATGCTTTCCTTATTATTCTTTTCTGCAAATTCATTTATTTTCACATTTGCACTTTCAATGATTTTGTTAGATGACTTGTTAAGACATTTATAAGCCTTTCTTTTGGTTGAGTACCCTAGAAAGATACCTTCATCACTTTTGGAGTCAAGTTTTCCATTTGTATCATCCTTTAAAATATAACATTGACTACCAAAGATTCTAAAGTAACTTATATTGGGTGTATGACCATACCAAAGCTCATAGGGTGTCTTCTTAGTGTCCTTCTTTAATTGTACTCTATTTAATGTGTAGACAGTAGTGCTGATAGCTTCCCTCCAGAAATTTTGAGTGATTCTTTTCTCAATCATTAATGTTATTGCACAGTCAACAATTGATCTATTTCTCCTTTCAGCAATTCCATTTTGCTATGGTGTTCTCGGTGCAAAACCTATCTTTTAATTCCATGCTCATATCAATAGTTATTGAATTCATCTAAAGTAAATTCCCCTCCTCTATCTGACCTTAAGCATTTCAATTTCTTTTCACTTTGTTTTTCTACCATAGCCTTGTACCATTTAAACATCTTAAATGCTTCTAATTTATCTTTTAAGAATGTGACTATCATCATTCTAGAATAATCATCAACAAAGAGAATAAAATACCTTTCTCCATAGTAACTCTTTTTCCTCATGGGGCCACATAGATATGTATGGAATAATTCTAGAATTGCATTAGATGTATGTGTTTTACTCTTGAAACTAGATTTTGTCATCTTACCTTTTTGACAATTTTTGCACATGATATCATTGGGCTTAGTCATGCTCGGTAAGCCTCTGACATTCCTTTTGTTGCTTATCTTTATCACATTGTCAAAGTTCACATGACACAATATTCTGTGCCACAACCATATGTCTTCGTTTCTAGCCATTAAACAAGTGGTGTTAGTGTCATCAAGATAGAAAAGATTACCTTTTGTCTACTCACCGGTACCAATCAAACTTCCTAATGCATTGAATATCTTTGCGTTCTTATTTTCAAATGCCACTTAGTGACCTATATTATTCAGTTGTGATACACTTAAAAAATTATAATTCAGTCCTTTTACCCAGTAAGCATTTTCACATTTTATGATGTTATTCTTGACATTATATTTCCTTTACCTTCAACTGAACAAGGTGTATCATTTCCCATTCTCACTGAACCACCATTATAGTATTCAAAAGTATCAAAATTTTATTTATCACCAGTCATATGGTGGGTGAAGCCACTATTTATGATCCAAACATCAGTATTACTAACTTTATATATGAGTGCAGTTTCTACATATTTTTCTTCCTCTTCATCTGAATCATCCTTTATGGATACAAATACCATCTCAATGTCTTCTTCTGATTCGGTGTCACTGTCATCAACTCTGTTCTCAGCTAGGTAATAATATTTCTTCCCTTTTTCCTTGTAGTCTCAGGTAATTTACCTTTGTATCTACCTTTTCCTCTCTACAATCTTCTGGCCATTAGTGCTTCAATCTCATAAAGTCCTTGATCCTCATTATCAATGTTACTATCATTTATAATAGCATGTATATGACTTGAGTTACTTATCCTTAAAGAAGATTTGAATGAAGATTCTATAGATGGTAAGACACTATTATAAAAGTTATTCATATCAAATGAAATAACTCTACCAATCACACTATCTAGAGTAACTATATTGTTTGAAAGTACACTCATTTCTTGAATAGCAGAAACTCTTATAGCATATATAGAAAGTAAGGTTCTTAAGATTTTACTTACCACTGTCTCCTCTTCAAGTACACCTCCAACTCCTTGGATAGCATTGACTACCTCTTTGATTCTATAGCTATAATGAGTGATATTTTCTCCTTCTTTCATTTTTAGGTCATCAAACCTCCCTCTTAGGATTTCTTCCTTTGCTCTTAGTACATTGGCATCTCCTCCATGTACCAGCTTCAACTTATCCCAAATTCGCTTTGCAGAGGTGTAGGTTTTGACATATTCAAACTCAACATCAGAGAGTGATGATGCAAGTTCTATCATCATGTAATTATGCTCATGCTTTACTCTTAATTTTTCAAGAGTGTGAGGTCCTATAGGCAACACATATTCAATATCAAGGTATTGAGTAAAATCATTTCCAATACCTAATAGGTGGAGTCTTATTTTTCTTTTCCATGATGAAAATTTGTCTTTATTCAACTTGGGCACATCTCATCTGTTCATCTTGTGATCTTTTTCTTGAGCTATTAAACTCCTTTTCTAAGCACACAAGCTCTGATACCAATTGTTAGTAATAAATGAGAGGGGGAGGGGGGGTGAATCAGTGCCCTAAAAAATATTCTAATAATCAACCCAAAATTTAGTACCACAATATTAAGCCTCTAGTTATCTTTAGTCCTATAAGATGAATGCCTTCAAATACAATTATCAAATTACTACTACTCGGAATGCTTTGTTAAACCTTATACCATATGTTTACCGAATAACAGTCTATTAATTTACCGAAAGACAGTAAATTATCTAGAGTATACCGACCAATCAAAAATAGCTATGTGTAATGCAAAATAGTAAAGTAATGACTCATAAACACATTGACACATGGATTTTTAATGTGGAAACCCTATGAAGGAAAAAACCACTTGGACCGATAACCCAAAAAATTTCACTCTTCTGAAGTGATCTCGGTGAAGAGCCAACCTTGTTAAAGGTTACAAACACACTGTTAGGTGTGACCTTGTTAGAGGATTTAAAATTTTAGTCTGTCACTTGATATCAGGCATCTCTATGCTACCTTCCTTGATCAAACACTCACTTGGCCTATCAATAGGTATCTGGCATCTCATTCTATCTTCATGATCAAAATTTTTGACACTCCTTGGGACGTATCTCAATATAGAAAGTATCTTTAAATCTCACTTGGTTAAGAGACTTTCTAAATCAATGGTTAAACTGAAACAGTATAATCTGTTCACATATACAACTTATACTTGAAGATTTTCAGATCTATTGTAATCTCATAAAACTAATCTGATCAATATATATTTGTTAATACCTTTGCTCCACTTTACTTCTGCTTGGTGATGCTATGCTTTGTTCCTTAGTGTACATAGAAAACTTTAGCTCTTTCCTCAGCTTGATTAATCAGGACTATATGAAGTTGCTCTTCATCACTTTCTCTTCAGCATCCTCTTTTCATTCATTCACCCTCTTTCCAATTCATAATGAATTATGTTGTCTCTTTATAGACATGATATCAGCTTTGTTAGATTCTACATTTTCTTGATCTTGGTATGATCCAAAATTCTTGCCAATTAGATTCAAATAAAAAATCCTATTTTATCTCACAGAGATCTTCTTGCCAACTGGATAAAACAAATTTAAATCCTTTACTTATCTCTGGCTTTATCTTGTTGATGAAAAAAAATATAAGTACCAGTTAAGTCTATATTTAGCTCTACCAACTAGATATTTTTTCATTTCTGAACTCAAGTTAACTTCAGTGTTTTAACTCTTTGATAGCTTTGGTTAACACTCTAGTTCTCCTTGATCTTATCCGTCGGTTTACATTGTGTTTCTGGCTGTCGGTTATGCTTGTGATTTTTCTCATCGGTAATCCTCATCGGTGTCCTTTCTTTGGCATCACTGTGACTTGACTTTTAGTGATCTTTGTCTGTTTGGTTCTAATAGTCGTCGGTGTTTGAAGTCACATAGTGAATTATAGTATTTTATACATTACTAAATTCCATTAACTGATTTAATATCTTGCATTATCCTTCTACATTTTTGTGATCAACTTAACATCTTCAAACATTCAATTAGTTACATTTCATCACCTGTGCTCAACCTAGATCAATTTTGAATCCCAAAATACTGTGAGAGGTATATAATTGGTCTATCTTTCCTCATTTTGTATCCATAAGAACTAATTCAAAAACTCTTCTACTATCAAGGTCTCCAAGAGTCTAAGTCTTCAAGCCTTCATTCTCCTCGCATATCAAGCATTGTGGTAAATTACAACGTTAATGGTGCAAAATCTTGTCTTTCATGATTTTATTTGAGGATTTTGTGTGGAGTCAAAGGCTATTGCATTAAAACTTATGATTACAAATGCGAATATGATTTTTATCATTATTGATGTCAACATATATACCTATTTGATGAGGTTTGGTTTGTGGTATACTAGTAATTCTGGTTAATAAGGATTTGTATTATGGTGGAATGTGCACTAGAGGGTGTGTTGTGATGATCTATCTTTCACCGTGATTTATCTTGGTCCCATTCATGGTGTTATGTGTTGAAATATAATATTTTGGGTCCAAACCAATTTTTTTATTGGTTGAAGTGTTTCAAAGTGACCTTTTGTGCATTGTAACATATACATTTCTATTCATCATCTCTAAATGTCATGAAGAATGTGAAGTGTGTTAATCTAAGAAAGGAGGTATTGTAGTCCATGTTTCATTCCTTACCGCCATGGAAATTATTCACTGTGACCTAATTCAAATTGTGTTAGGCTGACTTGGATGTTCTATGAATTGGTATATATATAAGATACTTTTTTAAATGGGTATGCATGCATACAGGAGTGCAAAGATGAAATATAACTCAATAAATCTTACTCTTTGTGCAAGCATGTGTTATTAGAGGCAATAGACTGGTGCTAGTTACTTTTTTGGTGGATTTATTGTTATTAGTACTCCTTTTGGTAGTTAGCTAGTCTATATAGGTAGTGAGGCTCTTGTATTAGTAATTATCCATTAGCTGTTATAGCTATTTGTATTTAGGGTAGTGATCCTGATCGACAATGAGCCTATCAGTAGTGAGCCTTACTTGTAGTGAGCATTGTAAAAATCACCTTAATCGGTGTTCTTATTCATGAGAATTAGCTTCTCCATAATTTTTCTCATCTTGGGTTTCAATGAAAATTTGGTGTTCATTGTGCATGGTCTTTCTTTTGTGCTTTCATGTTTATCGATGTTTAGATTATCAGTTTGAGTTAAGATTGTTATCGATATAATTGAAGTTTAAAAATATCTTGGGATAATAGATTCACCCGCTTTCAGTTACACAAGGTTGTTCAACATTTGGTATCATATTTTTGGTTCCTCGATATAGAGATTAACCACTCGAGATAGATATGATGGAACATAAATTCAACATTCCTATGTTTGATCAATCCAACTATAGTACCTGGAAAGAAAAAATGAGGAGTTACACAATTTAAATGAGTTTCAACACATAGAAGGCTATGAGGAATAAGTTTGTTGCACCAAAAAATGCAAGTGGGTCATCTACTGTAGATGATATTTCAGCTTATGAAGAGAATGAAAAGGTAAGGTATGCTATTTTTAGTGCTTTATCAAAAACTAGACTTGCAAAATAATTTCATAAAAAGACTGCTTATGAAGTTTGGGAAAACATGGAAGAGATTTATGGAGGAAATGATAGAGTTAAGTTATCAAAGAAGTTGGCTTCTAAGCGTAGTTATGAAAACCTGAAGATGGATGAAAAATGAAGATATAACTAGTTAATTTCAGAAGATTGATAATGCAGTAAATGAGGTTAGAAATCAAGGAGGTACCTTGATAGATGTAGGGTGACCATATTCATTATAAGATGTCACACAATAGTTTGTTGAGAACAATAGATATGATATCAGCTATAACATAAATGATTAAATTATATAAATAATATTATGCAAATGCAAACTTCACTATCATCTAGAAATTTAGCCTTGTTAAAAGCAATGGAAGTTACTGGCCCTTGTTCAAGTTGAAAATGGCTATCCAAAACTGGTTCCCAACCTATAGAAAAGAGCCCATCCAAAAATAGAGGGATTTGCATGCAATCCTTGAGACATTGTATTTGAATGCGCTAAGATATGAATGGTCAAGCTCTTTGGTTTCAAAATGTCACCATAATCTTGGTTTATGTTCCTTCTATAGCCCAGTTTATTTATATGTCTTCTAAAGAATTCACAGGTTGTTCTTCATTTTATTTCCAAGGTCACAATATACTTAGCAATTACTATATTATATTTGCCTCCTGTCTATACCAGGCCCATTATTTATCCAATGATAAAGGCTTTGACAAAAGAAAGGTACCTGATCTTCTATAGACATTTGTTTCCTTAGTTGCAGTGATTTGTGTCTAATTGCATTACTAATGTGTGATTAGTTTGAATAACAAAGAAGATTTCCCACATGTCATTAAATACATGGTGTGTCCTTTATAATCTCATTGACTACAATCTACTATACCATATATTTGCCAAATATTTCACATTATTCAATACATATGATACCTAACATTTGTATTTAATTTGATTTGGTTCTTATAATGAATTCGATCATGGTTTGAGTATTTTATCGATGTCAAGGTAACTATATATATATATATATATATATATATATATATATTTCAAATTTTAGGTGGAAACTAGAATCTTGTAAAAATAAATAACCAAGAGCTCAAAAATAGTATAAGTAGGAGAACATGTCTAAAGATTTAAATAGTTGTCATTAGGAATTTCTACTTATTGAGATGATACTAATGCTTTAGTCAATATAAAATTTTTTAATGATGAGTTATCATTAAATCATATTGTATTTTGATCTTGAATTCTTTAATTGAGCTATTTAGTGACATGGTATAAGAATCTTAAAAAAAATCAAAATAAAATGACAAGTAGATTAACATGTTATTTTAACAATCATAATATATCTTGTCGAATAGTGTTGTCATTTCTTTAGGCACTCAATTGAGAGGTTTTTTTTATAAATAGATTCTTATTTAACGAAATAAAATAGGAAAATTATTTCATATTCTTGTTTGTAAAAAATGGGTGCGTGTGTACTTTCACAATTTATAACATTATTCTAGCCACCTTATAATGTTATCAAGTATTTAACGCCTTTTTCTATTATCAACATAATTGTCAAATTTTGGGTTGAGCTAAAACTAATTAGAGAGAAGATTTGATAATGGGAGTGTTCACATTTATTTTAATCAAGTTCTAGTTTGGTTTATGGCATGGTTGTGGGGTTTTCTTAATCCTATATTTTGATACATAGTGATGAAAATATATATAGGAACTTACTTAAATTCTAAGGTGGATTCTATTGTTAATTAAATAATTATTGATCTTATAGGTAGGTCAAGTGACTAGGATATGAGGAAGTTAGATGTAGCTATTGCATCTTTCCTTTGTAGAAAAGGTTAGGGGGTAGTGAAAGATTGTGAGTAAATGCTATAAAAAACCTCAATGTTGTTTTAAGGGATATCGAGTTACAAATTAGATATAATAATTCAAGCCACATAAATACTTATAAGAGAGCTTATGATATAATTAATTAGTTATAACTATTCACATGATGTATTAAGAGGAACTGTGCCATTTTCCTTCTATAATATTTAGTTGATGGGGTAAAGTTAAAGATTAACATGCATAGTGGTTACGTTTGTGTGTTTTCTTCACATTTGAGAAAAGAAGATAATTCATGTGATATTTATCTCTTGAAATATGCATGATTGAGATGGAATTAAAAAATTGAAATGATAGCTAAGAAAATATTGTTTCTTTTATCTTTGTAAATATATGCATCTTGTGTGTTCACAATAATAATAATTTAGTGTTAGAGAGAAAATATATGATTTCCATTACCCTTTCTAGTACTTAATTTTCTAGGTGTCAATGGATCATTTTTCAATCAAGAAAGCCCCTTGGATTGTGATAGTTTATCATACCCTTAATAATGGTATTGTCTCTGCTTCACCAAGTGCGTGGCAGCCAACAATGAAACTATCTAGAGTCTTAACCCTAGAAAGGGTTGCATACCCAATTTTGTATCTTTTAAAACATTATAAACACATGATTCAATTTGGTACCCTTGCTTTGTTAACTAGTTTTATATGGTTCAAATTTTCAAGAGTTGAACTATGAAGTCTCTGTGCATAATTTAGACAAGGTCATCAGAGATAAGCCCCTGAGAGTTATGTCTTACCCCTTAGGAATTTTATATTATTGTCCGTAGTTTTTCTAGATAAGTTATTAAGAAAGGTTATAATATGATCATGTATATAATATTAAATGACTCTAATGACATGCATCCAATAATGAAGATATGTATGCAAATATAGGTATTGGGACATGATGAAGAAGTAAGAATGCATAGCTCAAGTATGTAGGGGTGAGTAGTTTGTTAATTTTATAGGTATAATCTTAACCCTCTTGGTTTTCTATTTTAGATATAAAAAATGGCTTTATATTTTGTTTCTTAGTTTAATATAGTGCATCCTTTCTTTATTTAAAAATATATATATATCTGTATGTTTTTTTGACCATTATGTCCTTGTGTCAAGGGTTCCTCGGTGGGGTATTACAGCTTTAAATAAAAATTGTGTTGAAATAGTTTTGAGTGTTAACTTATTCCAACCTAAAATATTAGGAGAAATGTTACAATAATTGAGAGGGGGGGGTGAATTATTTAGACTCAGTTTCCTTAGCAATTATCCTATAGTCCCAAATTCCTCCTAATGTATATCAAAAGAAATTCAAACATATAATTCAACTCGGTGAAATGTATTATGTATCTCAAACTTTAGTCAATAGTGTTTACCGAATGTCAGTAAATTAATACTATGATTACCGATCTAGGTCAATAAAATAAAGTGTAAAGTAAAATAAAAATCCACAACATTCATGCACATTGACACATAGATTTTTAACGTGAAACCATGCTAAGGGAAAAACCACCTAGGACCGGTAACCCAAAATATTTTCACTCTTCTAAAGTGAGTTCGGTGAAGAGCCAACCCTATTAAAGGTTACAATGCACACTATTAAATGTGACCTGGTTAGAGGATTTAAGACTAACAAATCTCTCTTGACCTTCACTATGAGGTCAATAAGAAAACACTCAACATTCTCTGAATGTTTTTGATTAAGGTAACAATAGGTTTTGAAGGGACCCTGAACCCCTTTAACATATATAGGAAAAGATAGGCATAGTAGACCAAAATAACAACATTCTGTCACAACAGAGGAAAGAAGACCAAAAAAGGGCTTAAACCTAGATTACATGATAAAGTTCATAATATAAACAAAAAACTGTGAGAAACTTCTAGCAAAATAGAAATGGAAAAACACCCAGCAAAAAAAATAGTCTAGCATTACTGTTCACTTCTCAGCTACATCCATCAGGTCTTCAATGATCTAGATTTCCTCCATCTGAGATTCCATGTTCTAGATTGAGTCTTGTAGATTTGTAATGTCTTTAATTTGGACCTCAGTATTCTTTCTAGTGGTTGATCTGGTTTTGGATCTTGTGCCTGAAGTTTGTATTTTCTATTTTCCATCTTCCTCCTGTTTAGCTCTATCATTAGAATTCCCTTCCACTAGGGTGTGCAGGGATTTCAGATTATCCATAGAATTTTGCATTCCCAATTTGATAATCATAGTCCACTTCTTGAGCATTACATTATTGTTGTTTTCCTTCTCAGTAATGTTTTTCATCCTATTGTCAATCATAGTGCTTAACTTTTCTTCTAGAGTAATATTGTTATTGTTTACCTTTTCAAAATTTTTTTTCCCTCACTGATAAATAGTCGCATCATTTCTCACTATATCCACAATCTCCTCCAATAGAGAATTTCTATCTTTAAGGTCCTTGCATTTGGCCTGAAGTTCCTTCATGACATCCTGCATCTATTTATCGATTTTATACCCTTACATAGCTTTATTTCTTGCTTCTTGGAGAAAAGAGATATTAACTTTGAAATCTTTATCCCAGAGCTCTTCTTCTAGGTTCCTCTAGTTCTGGTTGTTCTTCTCCTCATCTTCACCATTCAGACTCTCAGGGGGAGTAGAGTTGATTTTACAGTAATTATGCTCTTTCCAGGCTTCCTCCTCAAGTTCATCATAAATTTTATCATTGTGGGCCTTTTCGGTATCTTCCTCTGCAACCATTACTTCCTCATTATTACTTGTCTTACCCTTTTCAGTTTTATTCTCCTTAGGATCCCCTGATTCTGTATTAATCCTATTCTCTAGAGACTCTTGGTTTTCATCTTTACTCTTATTATGATCCTCCCAATATTCATTATTGTTGTGCTGATCATCAATATAGGTTTCCACTATATTATCAATCTTTTCAGATATCTCTTCCAGGATAGTGTTGTCCATCTTCAAGGTATCCTCAATATCCCCTTTCTCGCCCCTAGGCTTAGTAGAAATAGGGATATTCATCTCAACCTCTTCTATATTTCTCTACTCCCCAATGTAACCCTCATCCTTAGAAGACTCCACATCCTTCTCATCTTCAGTCCTCATGCCTTCAATGTCATCATAGAAAGACAACATGATATATGCTCCAATAAGGCCCTTGTGGCTTTTTTTGTTAGAAGCTTTACTAGTTTTCTTTCCTGAAGATATCTCAAAACTCTTGCATTTTACATTGTCAATTTTATTAGGAATCGGGCCATGAATGTGATCTTTGACATAATCCATTATTAGAAGGATGAGCCCTTCATGTAGAATAGGGGAGGATTTAACTCTGTGATCTATAATAATTTGATTGAGTGAGATTTACAAACAATTAGGGAGAGAAACCCTAATATCATGTCAGAAATGATTAACAAGCACAAAGTGGTAGTTATAGAGAAAATAAAAAGAGTCAGAGGTGTAGATCTCATGGTGAAAATAGTAGATATGAACTAGACAATTCAATTTCAGACACATCTCAAGACAAAGGAAAGACTAAATGGAAAGGTGAAAGTTCATATCGAGGAAGAGGTAATTACTCCAAAGGTGGATATAGTAGAAAAGGATTCCAAGTTACTTGTTACAATTGTGGTGAAGAAGGACATAAATATTTTGAATGCACACATGCAGTAGTAGAAGAAATGCATTGGTGCAAGAGGAGTCACCAAATGAAGCTGAGAAGGAAGGAAATTTCATGATCTGAAGGATACTATGGAGTGAGAAGGATAAGCAAGATCCTATCAAGAAAAGTTTGTTAAAGACCAGATGTAGAGTTTCAGAAAAAGTTTGGAAGGTGAATGTTGACAGTGGAAGATCAAAGAATTTGGCATCTGAGGAAATGGTTACAAAGTTGCAGTTGGAGAGGATGAAACATCCAAAACCCTATCAGATCTCATGGATCAAGGATGATCATATATTAATGGTGAGTGAACAATGTTTTTTGAATCTGAAAATTCAAAAATACTATGATAAGGTGTTGTGCAATATTATGCCTATGGATTTTTGTCATATTTTGTTGGGTAGACCTTGGAAATATGATAGACATGCTATAGATGATGGAAGATTGAATAGATATTCTATTTGGGTTGATGGTAAGAAGCAAGTTTTGTTACCTTTGGTTGAAGAATCTGTTGGTGAGATATGTACATCTGTGAAAGTCTGTCTAATGGAAGGTAGATAGTTTGTTAAGGATTTGAAAAGAAATGATATTTTTTATGCTTTGATTCCTAACAAACCAAGTAAGAATATAGAAGATGCCATTCCTGTAAAAGTTGAAAATTTACTCACTGAGTACAAAAAGATAATTTTAGATAATGTACCTGATGGTTTTCCACCGATGAGAGATATCAGTTACTGTATGGATCTAATTATAGGAGCTAGTTTACCGAACAAAGCACCACATAGGTTAACACTGACTAAGAATGAAGAGCTTAACTGACAAGTTCATGAATTATTGAACAAAGGTTTGATCCAAGAGAGTTTGATTCCATGTGAAGTACCAGCTATATTGGCACCTATGAAGAATGGAGAATGGTGAATGTGCATTGATTCTAGATTAATTAATAAGATCACAGTGAAGTATAGGTTTCATATACTGAGAATGGATGACATAATGGATTGTTTGAGTGGAGCAAGATATTTTACTAAAATTGATTCGAAGAGTGGATGTCATCAGAGAATCATAGAAGGTGATGAATGGAAGACTTCTTTAAGGACAAAGGAAGGTTTGTATGAGTGGTTGGTTATGTCCTTTGGTTTAACTAATGCACCAAGTACATTTATGAGGTTAATGAATAAAGTTTTGAAGAAATTATTGAATAAGTGTGTGATTGTATACATGGATGATATTCTAATATTTAGTAAGACTAGAGCAGAGAATTTTATGCATATAAGGCAAGTGTTGCAGAGACTGAAAGAGGAAAAGTTGCTGATAAATCTAAAAAAGTGTTCCTTCATGAAAGAAGAACTTGTATATTTGGGTTTCATGATTTTAGCTGATGGTTTGAAGATGGATCTAGAGAAGATTGAAGCTATACTTAGTTGGCCTACACCTAGAAATGTCACTGAGGTAAGATCATTTCATGGATTGGCAAGATTTTATAGAAATTTTATCATAAATTTCAGTTCTATTTGTAATGCTATGACTGAAACAATGAGAGGAGACAAAAGAGAATTAAAATGGACACATGGAGCTGATAAGTGTTTTGAAGCTTTGAAGTTGAAAGTTGTTGAATTGCCTATGTTAGCATTACCTGATTTCAATTAGGTATTTCAAGTTAAATGTGATGCAAGTGGAAGTGCAATTGGAGCTGTGTTGACTCAAGAAGGTTAACCTGTTGCTTTCTTTAGTGAGAAGTTCAATGATGCAAAGAGGAAATATTATGTCTATGATCAATAATTCTATGCTATAGTGAAAGCTATGAAGAAATGGAGACATTATTTGATGCCAAATGAATTTGTGTTGTCAAATGTATTTGGGTAGTCAGAATAAATTGAATCAGAGACATATAAAATGGGTAGAATATTTGCAAAGTTTCACATTTGTGATTAAGCATAGGAGTGGAGTTTCTAACTGATTTGCTGATGCATTGAGTAAAAGAAGATCTTTGTTGACTAAAATGAGAATTGAGATTCTTGGTTTTGATGACATGAAGAATTTGTATGAAAGTGATCTTGAGTTTTATGAGTAGTGGAGAGTTTGTAGAGAACCTAATTCATATCAATCAAGTAAGTATGAAGATAATTTTATTCAGGAAGATATATTTTTCAAAGGTATTCAGTTGTGTATACCAAGAGGATCAATGAGAACTAATTTGATTAAGGAGACACATAGTAGCAGATTGGTTGGATATTTTGGTATTGCTAAAAATTTGAGTTTGATGAAGGAGAGGTATTTTTGGCTTCAGTTGTATAAGGATGTTCAAAAATTTTTGAAAAGTTGTGGAGTTTTTTAAGTTGCAAAAGTAGTAAGTCAGAATACTGGTTTGTATACACCTATTACTGTTCCTGAGAAACCTTGGAGTGATATCATCATGGATTTTGTTCTTGGGTTACCTAGGACAACAAGAGGTAATGATTCTATATTTGTTATTGTGGATAGATTTTCTAAGATGACACATTTTATACCATGTAAGAAAACATTAGATGTAGTACACATAACATATCTTTTCTTTAAGGAGATTGTCAGATTGCATGGATTACTAAGGAGTATCATCTCTGATCGAGATAGTAAGTTTGTTAGCTATTTTTGGAGAACACTTTGGAAGAAGTGGGATACTGAGTTTAAGTTTAGTTCTAAATTTCATCCATAGACTGACGGAAAAACATAGGTTGTAAACTGAAGTTTGGGTAATTTGTTAAGATGCTTAGTTGGAGACACACCAAGTAATTGGGATTTGATGTTGGAACAAGTAGAGTTTGCATATAATAGTTCAATGTATAGAAGTACAGGAAAGACACCTTTTGAGATAGTTTATGGAAAACAACCAAGAGGTATATCAGACTTGAGAGATATTGTTGGAGAAGAGAAAATAAGTGCAGAAGAAGAAGAATTTGCTAAGTTCATGGAGACATTGCATGAAGATGTAAAACAGAAGCAGGATAAAAGTAATCAAAAGTACAAAGATAGTGGAGACACATCAAGAAGACATAAAATGTTTTAATTTTGTGATGCTGTAATGGTTCATTTGAAGAAAGGAATATTTCCTATTGGAATATATGGTAAAATAAAGATGAAGAAATTTGGTCCTTGCAAAATAATGAGAAGATTTGACAGTGGAAATTCTTATGAAGTTGAATTACCTGATGACATAGATATATTACCTATATTCAATATTTCAGACTTGTATGAATATCACAAACATGATGAAGAAGTGACAATACCAAGTGATTATCCTAAGAAGCAGATAGAGGAATTTGAGAAGATTTTGAAATAGAGAATTGGTAGAAGTACAAGAGGAAAGGAATACATGGAATATCTGGTAAAATGGAAGAACAGACTGATTGAGGATTCATCTTGGATTTCTCAATCTAAGTTGGATTCATTTCAAGTTGGACCTAATACATGATTTGGGGAATCATTTCTTGTAACCCCAGGTGTTTGATGCAGGAGCATCTTAGGTCCTTGGCAATCCTACTCAACTAAAAAGATGTTTACTTTTTCTTTGTATTTTGTCTTTTGTTGCTCAAGTTCATGCTTTACCAATAGATTTTGGTGATCTCTTTACCAACGAGTTCTCTGGTACTCCGATATTCTTTTACCGATGGATTTTGGTGATCTCTTTATCGATGGGTTGTCTGATTCTCGGGTATGTCCTTACCGATAGCTGTTCATTTTTGGTGATCATCCTCCTGAGATGTTTATCCTGATCTAGCTGAATTCTATATTTAATTTCTGTTGCTGAATTAATGTGGGGTCTCTCTCAAAATTCTATTGTTTTGTTCTTTCCAAATTTGCCAGCATAAGTGTGGGGGAATTAAGGTCTAGACAGCTCCATTGAGTAACAAAATCCTATCATAGAAGAGGGAAGAACTAACACAAATTCTATTTCCTAAAGATAATTTCCAAAACCTTACGGGTAAAGGGATAGTGAAGAATTAGATGATCACAAGATTTAGAAGTTTCCAAACAAAGAACACACCTATTCAAAATATAGAAACCCCTTTTAGCAAGGTTGTCAAGGGTTAGTAGTTTATTTTGAATTAAAATCCTAAAAAATAA
This sequence comes from Thuja plicata, assembly GCA_018584345.1. Lineage (NCBI taxonomy): Eukaryota > Viridiplantae > Streptophyta > Pinopsida > Cupressales > Cupressaceae > Thuja > Thuja plicata. The sequence goes on from MU228294.1 coordinate 1,700,788, forward strand.
ATTGATTTAGGAGTGAGATTTTTGTACCACACATAGGAGAAAAGAGGTCTCTCCTCTCTTTCTATGAAAATATTGATAACTGAAGCCACTATGTACTTTCCATCTCATCTTGAATCCCACACAATAGAGTCCTAGATGTTATCTTTGATATACTAAGTCTGCAACTCATGTTGGAGGGAAATGAATCTGCTATCAATTTCTCCAAGATTCCTCCATTTATTTTATTTCTGGTAATCTTTAGCCTTAGTAAATATAGAATATTTGCACCTATCAATGACTTTTTTACACTCTTGATTATTGGATAGAGGCACTTTATGGATCCAATCATCATCCTAGAACTCAATTCTCTTTCCATCCCCCAGCTTCTATCACTTTCCTTTAATGATAAGATCTTTAGTCGAGCTTATACTATTCCAGATGCGAGATCCATTAATAATGATATATTTAGTAATATAATCCTCCAAGGAATTATAATTGAAGCGGTATTTGTTTCTAATAATACCATTCTATTCTTCTGATCTCCATAAATTATCCATAGTTTCTTAGCCAAAAGGGCCTTATTGACATTTTTAATTATTCTCAGACCAAGACCTCCCAGTTTTTTAGGCTTCCAGACCTTATCCCAAGCCAGAAGAATAAGCTTTTTCTTCTCAAAATGTTATAATAAATAATTTTTCTATCCTACTCAGTTAAGAGATTTATCTGTAACAATGGTTAAATTGATAGAGTAATGATCTGATTCAAAAAAAACTCTGTTTTGCAGATTTTCAGATCTATGCTAAGTACATAATACCTCTGATCAATTTTTTCACTTCACCTCATTTGATTCACCATACTCTATTCTACTCGGTAATGATCTTTCCTCTTTTTGGTCAGTGATGTCTGCAAAAAATGCTTTAGTCCATCTTTAACAAGTTTGATCAGTCATGCATACACTTTGCATGTGCACTTCAGCATCTATGCTCGCATGTATATTCATAATTAATTTCTTGTCTCTTATATAAACATCATGTCTCATTTGATTTTCATCCTTTAGATTTTTCTGCTTAATCTCCATCGTTAATTTTCTCTCTTGATGTTTCCTCAACAGTTGTGTTAAAAATACGTTTCAATCTTTGTCATCCGATCTTAATTGAATTTTCATAGTCATTTGATCAAAATGAAATAAATTTATCATTTGCCTCAAAATAATAAATTTCTAGATCAGAATTCTAGTTAGCCTCAGTTTGAATTAATTTCTCAGTCAATACCTTGTTGTGTCTATGATCCCTAGCTTGGTTATCACTATTCTTGATATACACTATGTTTTTCTTGGTGTCCGCTGTCTTTCGGTGTATACAAAAATCAACATTTTCCAGCCACATAAACTTTGTTTGTTCCTCATCTTCAATACATAACAAATATTTTCCACCATAATAATACTCAAATAAGTTGACATCAATGACAATACATTAACTAATAATGTTTATCATCACATCTGCAACTTGGTTGAATATCAACAAATGACTTCAAACATACAATTAGTTGTAGTTCATCAATCTCTCCCTTTGGAATTGATGGAAACACAATATGAAATATGCAATAAAAATATACTATACAACAAATACCAAACTTTTGTGCTACAACTGCAACAATTTTTTAGCTCTCCCTAGCTTGAATACATAAAATATTTTAGTATTAAAAACTCACCATGCAGACTCTCCCTGTAGCTTTGACTTTTATGTTCTTGAATCACTATGTAGATTAGATATGTCTCTCCCTTTCTCTTGTCTCCCTTGGATGGATAGATATTTAATCAATCATTTCTCCTTTTATATTTTATGAATTTCTCTCACTTTGACAACAATGCCAAAAATAAATAAAATATATAGCTCTTCAGTAGCCAAATAAAATATCTCTAATATTTAGTGCAGTAGGTACCTTTCAGTGTAATGATATGTCTGTGTCAGTCCAGTTCAGCTTTTGTATCAAAATGTCTGATATTCTGATTTCATGTAGGTTGATGCAATCTCCTACTCAACTTAGTTATGAATAGACAAGGGACAAACCCCTAGTCTACCTCTCAAGTACTCAAATGTATCCTTTGGTGAGGGTTTTTTAATATGTATGCAAGTTGTTCTTTTGATTGTACATATTCCAGTATTACTTGTTTATCTTGTACTTGTTCCCTAAAGTAGTGATATTTGATAGATATGTGCTTTGTCTTGCACGCCTCACATGATTCTTTTAAATATTTATAGCACTGGTATTATCATTGGGTTAGTGATCTCTTCATTCATTCCTTTCAACAGTTGTTTGATCCATGCTATGTTTGAACAATTTGCAGTAGCAACAACATTCTCTACTTCTGTAGTTGACTGAGATATGCATCCTTGCTTCTTTCTTATCCAAGTAACTAATCTTTCTCCAATAAAGAATGCTCCACCAGTAGTGCTCTTTCTATCATCAATATTCCCAACCCAACCAACGTTAGTATAAACTTTCAGTTTGAACTTTCCTTCTCTTTTGTACCAAAGTCCATAATCTTCAATATTCTTCAAATATCTAAAACTTCTTTTTACAACACTCATATGTGATTCTTTGGGATTAGCATAAAATATTTCAACTATTCCAACTGCATGCGCTATGTTAGGTCTTGTGCATACAACATACATCAATTTACAAATCATAGATCTATACAAAGTCTGATTTACCTAAGGTGTCTTGTCTTCTTTTTTCAATTTGCATCCTGCCACCATAGGTGTTTTGACTAGTTTTGGTTCTTCCATTTTGAATGTATTCAGTACTTCCTTGATGTATTTTTCTTGAGTAATGTAGATACCTGTAGTTTTTTTGTAAAATTTGCAATCCAAGAAAAAAATTGATCTCACCAAACATTGAAATTTTAAATTCTTTCCTCATTTCATCAACAAATCAAGTGCATAGGTTATTATTACCTCCAAATATAATATCATCAACAATTATTTCAGAAATAAGGGTCTTATCATCATTTCCTCCTTTTAAATACAAATTATTGTTGTCACTTATTCAAATAAATCCAATACTTATAAGATAAGAGTGTAATATTTCATACCATGCTCTCGGTGCTTGTTTCAGTTCATATAAAGCTTTGTGTAACTTACATACCATGTTTGTCTGACCAGGATCAACAAATACTTCAGGTTGTTCAATGTATACCTCTTCTTCCAGTATTCCATTCAAAAATGCTGACTTAACATCTATTTGATATACTTTGAATTCTTTATATGCAATGTATGTAAGTAGTATTCTTACTCCTTCAAGTCTAGCAATGCGTGAAAAAGTTTCTCCACAATCAATTCCTTCTTCTTGTACATACCCTTTGCAAACTAGTCTAGCTTTATTTCTGGTTACATCTCCATTTTCATTCAATTTGTTTCTGAATATCCATTTGGTGCCAATGACATTTTTATCACTCGGTGTCGGTACTAATGTCCATGTCTTATTTTTTGTATCTTCTCAATTTCTGCATTCATAGCATTACTCCATTCTTCATTTTTTAATGTATCTCTAACATTCTTAGGCTCAAATTCATAAATTAAACAAGTGTTATCTCTTAACTTACTTCTTGTCATCATGCCTGCTCTTTTATCTCCAATAATATGATTTTGTGGATGATGTCTTCTCACATATCTAGCAAGTTTAGGCTTAGTTCTTTCTTCTTTATTGTATTCTCCTATAGGTTCATTGTGTTCTTGTTCATGATCTTCAATTTCAGTATTTTCCTGATGCTCAAGCTATGCTATCTATTGCCTGGTCTGTGCTATCTTTCTTCAGTTGTAATCAGTTCAGTGTGTAAATAACTATGCTTACTCCTTCTCTCCAATATGTTTGTGCAACATTCTTCTCAATCATCAATATTTTGGCACAATAAAAAATTGATCTATTTCTTCTTTCAGCAATTCAGTTCTATTGTGGTGTCCTCAGTACAAAAACATGTCTTTTGATTCCATACTCATTACAAAAGTTAGTGAAATCATCAAAAATAAATTCACCTCTTATGTCAGATCTCAAACACTTCAGATCTCTTCTAGTTTCTTTTTCCACTTTAGCTTTATACCACTTAAACATCTTAAATGCTTCAGATTTTTCTTTTAGGAACTTGAAAGTCATCATTCTAGAGTAGTCATCAACAAATAAAATAAATTATATGTCCCCATAATAGCTCTATGTTGTCATTGGTCCAGATAGGTCTATATGAAATAACTCTGAACTATCATTAGATGAAAAATTCTTGGTGTTGAAACTAGATTTTGACATCTTTCCCATTTGAAAAGTTTTGCACATTACATGGTTTGGTTTAGATAAGCTCAGTAAGCCTCTAACTTTTCTTTTCCTACTAATCTTAACCATGTTTTCAAAATTTACATGAAAAAGTATTTTATGCCATAACCATATATCTTAATTCTTTGCCAATAAGCAAGTAGTTTCAGCAGTGTCAAGGTAGAATAGGTTACCTTTAGATTGTTCACTAGTGCCGATCAATTTTCCTTTTCCATCATAGATTCTAGCTTTTTTATTTTCAGATGCAACTCAGTGACCTATGTTATTCTACTATGAAACACTCAATAGATTTTAATTTAGTCCTTTTACGCAATATGCATTTTCACATTTGATTTGATTGTTCAACATAATAGTACCTTTTCCTTTGACTTGACAAGGTGTATCATTTCCCATTCTTAAAGATCCACCATCATAATGTTCAAGAAATTCAAATTTGCCTTTATTTGTAGTCATGTGATGTGTACAACCACTATCAATAACCCAAATATCATATTTACTAAATTTAGAAATAAGTGTTGTTTCTACATACCTTTCATCTTCATTTGAATCATCTTTCAAAGCTACAAACACTGTCTCAATATCTTCATCACTGTCAAATCCAAAGTCATTATCTTTATCTTCAGCAATGTAACAAGATTTCTTACCTTTATCCTTGTAATCTCAGTTATCTTTTCTGTGATACTATTGGTTGCTTCTATAGTCTAGGTCATTCTTTATGTCATTAGATCTATCATTTTTTTCATCATTCTTTCTGTTAGGGCATCTTGCAGCAACATGGCCAATCTCTTTACAATTAAAACATATCAAGGTAGTTTACCTTTATATCTTCCTTTGCCTTTGTGTAATCTTCTAACCATTAAGGCTTCAAGCTCATTAAGTTCCTTGTAATCACTATCACTGTCATTGTTATTTCTAATTATGTGTTTGCTGCTAGATTTACCAATTTTCAAAGTAGACATAAATGCGGATTCCATAGATGGCATAATACTATTATCAAAGTTATTCAACTCAAAAGAAATCAATCTATCGGAATAGTCCCAAGGATAACTGAGAGGGGGAGGGGTGAATTAGTTATCAGTCAATTTAATTCTTTTCTCTTTCTTAAATGTAATTTGATATAAGGTAAATGCACATTTAGATAACACAATAGAGTACTCAACAATTTTTATTATGGGGAAACCAAATAGGTAAAAACCTTGATGGGAATCAGCACCCACAAATAACTACACTAGTTTATAATGATCCCTGTTAGAAGATCTTACAACCCTTTTAGGAGTTGATCTTTATAATGCAAGAAGTACATAGACCTAGTTAAAGGTTGGACCCTGTTAGGCGTCTTTTACAGATAAACATGTTAAGGGTGAGGACTCATTGTCCAATAGCTCACTGCTAAGATGGTGAAGGCTACAGCCTTTAGTAAAATAGATATACACTATTTCTAGTAAATGAAATGTTTGAGTAGACCTGCTATCTTGATCAGTTCTAATGAATTGCAATCAAATTTTGTTTCTTCACATAGATCTTCAACTTATTCTTCCTGACTTTCTTCTCTTCACTGTCTTTTCTTTTTCACTACATTTTCACTCTTAGAGAACATAACAGAACTTCTATATGTATCTTCACCAAGGATAAGGTCAAGGCAATGTCTGGAAACACTTCAACAACTTTCTTGTTGGCTCAACCAAGCACGCAATCAAAGTTAGGACTGCGCAACTCAAACTGAATAGACGCGACGCTTCACAAAGTCAGCTTCACCAAATTAACTCTAACATCAATATTCTATTGAAACATGTTTAGCGCCTTTGGATAATTATCTTTAACTCATAACTAAATGTTAATACAAACATGCATATCTTGAAGATAGGTGTAACTCAAGAGACACTGTATTTACATCAGCTCTTAACAGATAAACTCCAGAAACTGTAACTGCCATAACTGATTAATCACAACTCAACTATAACTGCATATCTGACTCAGCGTGAATGAAAATAGCATCTAGAACATGTATACACCATGGAAATAAACATGCATAGTACCAAAACATCTATATTGATAATTGCATATAGGATACTTTTTGTATATTATACGTTTCCATCAATGACAAAGATACGATCAATTATTTGCACAGAGGCAAATCTCCAACACAATCTTCCAACAAGACTATCAATAGTAATGTTATTTCCAGGTGTTTCTCTCATTTCATGTATTATAGAGACTCTTATAGAATAAATAGGCAATAGAGTTCTAAGAATCTTAATCGCAATAGTGTCTTCATCAATGGTTCCACCAGATCCTTGAATAACACTCACAACTTCCTTAATTAGGGTACTCTACTATGTTATGTTCTCTCCTTCCGTCATTCTCATATCATCAAACTTTCCTCAAAGACTCTCAGCTTTATCTCTTAGCACATTTGCATCTCCTCTATAAACTAGTGTAAGATGATCCCACATCTACTTGGCAGTTGTACATGTCTTGATGTCCTCAAATTCTTCATCAGTACGTGAAGAAGCAATCTCCACCATTATAAGGTTATGTTCATGTTTCTCTTTCATCTGATTAACAGTTAAAGGTCCAGAAGGTAGAATGAATTCATTATCTAGATAATATGCAATGTTGTCTCCAATTCCTAATAGGTATAGTCTTATTCTACTTTTTCATGTCGAGAAGTTATCCTTTTTAAGCTTCGGTGCATCTCTCTTACACATCTTTTGATCTTTAGCTTAAGTCCTTTAAAACTTTCTTCTAAGAACTGTATGCTCCGATACCAATTGTTAGAATAACTGAGAGGAGGGGGTGAATCAGTTAGACTCAATTTCCTCATCAATTATCCTATAGTCCCAAATTCCTCCAAATCTATATCAAAACAAATTCAAACATATAATTCAATTCCATGAAATGTATTCTATATCTCAAACTTTAGCCAATAGTGTTTAGCGAATGTCAATAAATTAATACTGTGATTACCGATCTAGGTCAATAAAATAAAGTGTAAATTAAAATAATAATCCACAAAAATCATGCACATTGACACATATATTTTTAACTTGGAAACCTTGCTAAGGGAAAAACCACCTCGGACGATTAACCCAAAATATTTTCACTCTTTTAAAGTGAGCTCGATGAAGAGCCAACCCTTTTAAAGATTACAATGCACACCGTTAAATGTGACCTGGTTATAGGATTTAATACTAATAGTTCTCTCTTGACCATGCATTCACTATGGGGTCAAAAAGAAAACACTCAACATTCTCTGAATGTTATAATGAAGACTTTCACTATCCAACTTGGCTAATATATTTATCTGTAACAATGGTTAAATTTATACAATAATGATCTGATTCAAATACAACTCTATTTTTCAGATTTTAAAATCTATGCTAAGTACATAATACCTATGATTAATTTTTTCACTTTGATTTGTCTGATTGACCATAAACTATTATGCTCAATAATGCTCTTTCCTCTATTTTCTCAGTGATGTCTACAAATAAATGCTCAGTTCTAGCTTTAATGAGTTTGACCAGTCATGCATAAACTTTACATGTGCACTTTAGCATGTTGGAAAGTGATGATTTTTGTATGATATGAGACACTTATGGTTTTTCATTTATGGAAACATATCATGTATATTGATCGATTGGATTGAAGTACAATTTTGGAGATATTATCTTCAAAATGACTAAGTATAGAGGCAGAAATACAAAGTATGACAACATTTTTTTGGGTATCAAACATCGAGTACGATGATTGGTGACAAGAGAGATTAGAGGGAGATAATATGGAGTATGTATGACCTCCACATGAGATCGATTGGGTTTTGGTGATGATTACAGCAAGTTAGAGTGTTATGAAGACATGCAACGACAACAGAACAACGTAACAAAGAAATTGAATAGTAGCGATGATTTAAGGAGTATATCATGGACTCCTGACAAGCTAAGTTGGATTATGGCTTTGGATAACCTATATTTTTTTTATGTAAGAGTGCCAACTTTTTATTTACTCTTTTCATTATTAATTCTATTTTTTATTAAGAGACAATTATGTAATAATTAAAGAGAGCCAACTTGTTGATGATATATATATATATATATATATACA
>MU228294.1:1709569-1719761 GCA_018584345.1 Thuja plicata
ACAAAGATCATTGAAGAACCTTGAATAAAACTATCTAAGCATTGCAGATGCTTGTTTTGCTCATTACTGAGAACACTTTGTAACATAATTTTTTTGTTGTAAGAGTTGTAAGCTCAGTTGGCCCCTAATAGGGTGTTTTATACCTTTAACAAGGTTGTTATTCCTTCAACAAGAAAATGTACTATGTAATATTCAGTTCCTAACTGGGCTAGGTCTCCTAACAGGGACACTATACTTTAGTGCATGCTTGTGTGTACCATCCCCACCGGGGTTTTCCCTTGGCCAGGGTTTCCTCGACAAAAAATAGTGGTGTTATGAGTTCTATGTTATTTGTTTATATTCTTTTAATTTCTGTAAGCATATAGTTTATTTGGAATTGGTTTAAGTTTAATTTAAAGTGTTGTAATAATGATTCACCCCCCTCTCGTATTACTCAATCCTAACAATTGGTATCTGAGCTTTTGGCCCTTGGAGAGAAATTCTAACAACTTAAGGGAGATCAAAATGGATTTAGAAAATCTACAAGAGAACTTTGAAGCAACACTTGAAGACCTTAATAAAGAAAATAAGAAAATGGTGACTTGAGATTCAATTTAAGAAGAGCTGAGGGATTCATCAAGAAAATTAAGGATCAACTCAAACTTTCTAGAAATCAGAGAAAGGCTATTATGGTTCAGATAAAAGAGGATTCAAACAATGATAATTCAGATTAGATAAAGAAACTTGAACATGAGAATGATACTCTGAAACTTAATATTGAAATGATGGCTAAAGAGATTCAAGAAGAAAAGAATACTAAGATCAAGACTGAAGAATCTTTGAAAGATACTAATAATTTGATGGGACAAATGAAGATTGATGTTAACCATTACAAGAACAATTATCTAGAATTGGAGAAATATAATCAGATCATAAAAGGTGAACTTGTTGAGACAAAGAAACACATTGAGAAACTTCACATGAGTAGTGTCTTGATCAATGAACAGAGAGACAGACAAAAACCTAAAGGTGATATGACTAGTATTGGCTTCAATGAAGCTAAATGTTCTAAGAATCAAGAAGAAAAATCTGATGCAAATATTGATGAAGAAAAACCTATTTCTAAAGAACCTAAAGAATAGATCAGAGCTTTCAGAGGTATATGTTTGGGATGTAACAAGTTTGGAGACATGAAGAGAGATTGCAAAGGTAATACCCCTTTTAGAAATTTTTTTTGTTATTGTTTTAATTTCAATGCATATGGGCACAAGAAAGAAGAATGCAAAAAACTTGATCAATCTAGATACAGACAAGACAACAATAGAGGAGAATCAGTAGCTAAGGTCACATGTTACAAATGTAATAACCTTGGACATATTGTAAAGAATTATAAATTATAAGTTAATCAGAAAAGAAAACCTCCTATATGCTACAAATGTAACAATCTAGGTCATATAGCAAAGTTTTGCAGTATAATGGAGTAAATAATAGAAGAGCATCACATCCTATGGATACAAAGAAGAATGACAGTGATACTGGTAAGAGTATGGTAGAATACAAGGGTGATTTTTAAAATTGTTTCAAGAAAGAAAAAAATAACAGAAGTGGTAAGGTATGGAGAGTCAAAGAGTCTAATGATATATTTGTTCAGGAAGAGACAATAGATGCTACTGGATCTTTGCCTAATGCTAGCAAAGAAGAATCGACCTAATTTATCGAGTAAGGCCTTAAGGGGAGAATTGGATGAGCACAACTGAATATATCCAACCCCTTATTATACAAAGTAAGCTCTAGAAAGATTAGGTATGATATTTACAGACATCATGGAACTTAGATCTAAAAGTGCAACATCAGACAATGCATATTTTTTGATTGTTAGAATTGTGATTGACTAGACAGTATTGGGTAATGCACTGTTTACACTTAAAAATGTATAAAGCACATTATGGTTACCTATTTATTTACCATTTGATGAGTAGTGACCTAAGGAGATGAGAGAGTAGAGAGAATCATACTATTTAGCAACTACATTGCCTACTCGATCGAAGTGAAAACTGAGAATTCAGTGTGTAAAAGGTATTTACCTCATCTACTCATACAAAAGCTATGGATGCACCTTTGATTTATGATGTTGTATATTGACCTAGATACAAGTTTAAGAAACATCTATTCAAGTATTATGAAGATGACCCTTAAGGAGCATTTTCCCAGACACCGCATGATGTTTTGCATGTAGAGGATATTAGGTCATACACTCATTGTAAGTATGATGTACTATGTGTTGATGAAATTTCTACTGAAATGGAATACATGAATGATAATGGAAAAATGAGGGATGAATTCAAACACATTGATAACCTGAGCATCATGAAGATATTGGGTTTGTATGAATTCAACAAAGATGAATGGTTTAAAATGTTACTCAACAGAGTTCATGATCAGTTCATTTGGATAGGAGAGAAACCTATAAAGATATGTAGTCAATTGATTCATTAGATAAATGGGTTAGACAACACTGGAGCTATCCCTATGGCTGAGAAGCACATAAAGAAATAGGTTGAAACCCTAACACATTCAAAATGGGACAAGCGAGCTATGCCAATGAATGATATTTTCTTATAGGATGTTAGATTAATTGCGATGATACTTGGATACAAATTCTATTATAGCAATAGACCTAATTTAGTATCTGTAGGTGTTATCATGATGGCCTACAAGATGGTGGAATAAAGCACTACTTATAACCTATGCAAGGTTCTAGCACAACGGTTTTTGGAGAATGTTAAACTAATCAAGAAGGATAAATCTAAAAACTTTTGATTTGGCTCACTCTTAATGCATATGTATATCCACATTGAGCACAAGTTCCAGGCATGCACCCTAGTTGATGGAGAAAAGGGATAACTACTAGTATTCAAATTTCTGAGAGCTAAAGAAGACAAAATAGCACATGGGTTGATGGTGAACTATTTGGCATGATCAAGATTCTTTAGAGGAAAATGAAGGAAAGAGTCTGAATTCCTAAAGATTTAGTTGAAAAATACAAGGATAAAGTTTGTTTTATGGTTGAAACTGATTGTGTATGTTTTGAGGTAGTTATACCTAGGAAGAAATTGTGTTACCCTATAGGCTATGAAGTTAGTTTAGAATTTCTAACTATGCAGATTGAACATGTGTTTGGCATCTAAAGTAGATACATCTAAGGAGAGATGGGGCACCTATGAAGAAATACAAGCTAAAGTCAGAGAAGAGAAGACCAGAGGCATGAGGAAAAGAAAAGTAGATAAAATGTTTGATGACTGTGGAGCTAAGGCAGGGTTAAGCAAAGAAGAGATGAGAGATGTAAGGAAGAAAATAATAGAGAGATCTTCTAGATTGTAAAGCACCGCTATTGCAACCCTTCCACCTCTAGAGATTGAGCAGGTAACTAGTCCGCCTTCTACAATAATTTATGTAACCACCTATTCACCACCACAGAAGACATCACAAGAAGAGGTAGTAAAACTAGCACCTTAGAGAAGCATGAGATCCATTAAACCAGATTCACCTCCTAAGGTACTGAGAGCTGAAGGAGAAGAGAAGAAAACTAAGAAAGAAACCACAAGTGACAGACATGTGTGGAAGCTTGATTTAAAGATGTTAGATAATAGAGATATTGAGAAAGGTAATCTTGTTTCTATGAGAAAATACAATGAAAGGTATGAGGAATCTGATAAAATAAAGATTTAAGACATACTAGTAAATAATTTACTTATTTTCAAGAAGAATCTAGTAGAATTAGAGGGAAGTATACCCAAGGAACTATATGGTAGACTGGAAATAAGGAAACAACTTGCACACATTGAAGATGAGGATATTAGGAATCAAGCTATTGATGACATGTTTCTAGTAGTTTCAATACAAGAAAGAGAAAGAATACTTAATGCACTCAAACCCTTATTGAGAACTAAAGCAAGATTAGTAAAAATTATGGGTAGAAAGTATGAAGAAGTTTTAGAAGAGACTCTAAAAGAATTAGAACAGATACTTATGAGTGATATTATTGAGAAAAATCCACCTCCTAAACATACTAAACCTACACCTATAGGAATTGATGAATGTTCTATGACAATTGAGGCACATGTGGAGATAAGAGAAGTTGTCATGCAACCAGATTTTTATGTTTCTGGTGTTCCTGTGAACCTTAACACTTCACTTAATGAGAAGGACCTATTTGCAAGAAATATTGACAACAAAATTGCAGATGAAAAGGAATAAAAGAAAGAGGAAGAATGAGAAAAGGAAGAATAGAAAGAGGAAGAAAAAAAATAGGAAGAATAAAAGGTTTAATCTGAATACAGAATTGAGACAGAGACAAAAAAAAGATGAAGAGCCACGAGTTGAGGTAAAACATGAACCTGAAACATCTACTATTGGAAAGTTGACTCCCAGGGAGTATATGACTTATTTTGTGTTGTGATTATGGAAAAAAAGTCATATGAAGTTTTGACAGCAAACTTTGAAGTGGAAATTGACTAAGTATAGAAGACAAGACAAAACAAAGATATACAGATGATCAGATTACCAGCACACATGCGTATGACCGATTCAGATTAAGTGCCTTCAGACATAAGATCTATGATATAATTTTACACTTACCCTATACACACATGGTATAGAATGTTAGTAAAGATAAGTTAGAGAAAGAAAAAGTATACTAGTAGTCCAGAAAATAGAGTATGAAGCCGACTTTAGTGTTGGAGATTTGATTCTGAACAGTTGATTGATTGTATGTTTGTCATTGATGACAACATATAATACATAGAAGTACTTTTGTATGTACTTATCCATATGATGACATGAAGACTGGCATGGATAGATACATGTTGTTGACATGTTTATTATGCTATGTTCATACACGTAGACCCAGATATGATGTTTCAGTAAAGATATGTAATTCTGTTATTGACGGTTATAGTTATGGAGGAATAATGGTTTAAGGCCAACATATGTAATGTGTTTATTGAGTTGTACCTATCTTTAGGATATGCATGTGTATATTCATGATGATTTATGAGTTTTTGATATTAATATTAAGGCGCCAAACATATTTCAAGAAGATTGCAAAGTTATGATTAAATTGGTGAAGCTGACTTAGTGAAGCGATGCGTCTATTTAGTTAGTACTTGCATGGTTGTAATTATGCTTGCACACTTAGTAGAGCTAACAAGGATGTTAAGAAGAGTTTAATTATAGGTCCCATGATCTCATACTTGGTGTATATACTTATAGAAGGTCATTTGTGATAAGAAGAGTTGTGAAAGCCAGAGAAAAGAAAAGTAGAGCAGAGTGTTAAAGCAGCAGAGCTATATTTATCATATGTTGATAATACAGATATTGAAGGTGAAGCTTTTAGAATATAGATAAGATTTATGTAGTTCTTTACAAGAGGTTAAAGCATTGGTGCACAAAAGGAACTGATCAGACAAGCAGTGTCACAAACAACAGTTCACCTTGTTGATACAGTGTGTATCAAATAACTAGAAGGTTGCAGCCTTCACCACTTGGACAGTGAGTCCACCACCCCTAATAGGGTTATTGTAAAAGACTCCTAATAGGGTCTGACGCTTAACCAGGTCACTATACTACTGCATTGTAATGAACAACTCCTAACAAGGTTGGAAGATCTTTTAACAGGGATCACTAAAAATAGTATAGTTCTTTGTGGGTACTAATTCCCACCGGGGTTTTTACCATTTGGTTTCCCCGTAACCAAATTGATGTGTTGTGTAATGTGTTATCTGAATGTGCATTTACTTTGTATCAAGATGGATTAATAAGTTTAAGATAAAGATCAAGTTGCTGATAACTGATTCACCCCCCCTCTCAGTTATCCCTGAAGTATTCTAACAATTGGTATCAGAGCCAAGTGCCTTGGAGAGAAAGCCTAACAAATTAAGGTAGATTAGATGGCATACTTTAGAAAAGAGAGCCCTAAGTTTTATGGAGAGAACTATCTAGATTGGAAGAACAAAATGATAACACATCTACAATGTGTTGGCTTTGAGATCTTTGAGATTGCTACACAAGAAGTTGTAATTCCATCTCTGAAAGACCTTGCAAAGGAGGATGCTACCAATAGACAAAAGGAAACATTTACCGATAATGCAATTTCCAAATAATCCCTAATCAGTGCCTTATCTGACAGTGAATTTTCCAAAATCAAGAAGATTGACAAAGCATATACCATATGGAAGTATTTAGAAGACATGTTTGAAGGAGATGTTCAAGCAAAGAATGCACATAGAAAGACATGGAAGAAGAAATACAACAGTATTGAGATGTTACCAGAAGAAAACATTAGAGCTTATAATCAAAGGATAAATGAAGTAGTATCTGGAATCAGAAACAATGGAGGAGAAATTTTAGAAGAAGATATAATGGATAAGTTGTTAACTACTTTGACATCAGACTATGAAAACAAGATCAGCATTCTAGAGGAAACTATGCAATTCTCACAAAACTTCAAAAGAGAGACTTTGATAAGAAAAATCTCTGCATTTGAGATATCAAGATTGAAGACTGAACCTAAGAATGAAACAGCCTTCAAAGATTCAATCCACGGTAAGAAATCCTCAGACATCTCTAGTCATAACGAGAATGAAGAAACTGATGAAGAGCTAGAAGAAATAATTGCCATGATTGCTAAAAGAGAAAAGAAAGGAAAAGGAAAGTATGAAGGAAAGCTTCCATTCAAGTGTTTTTCATGTAATAAGATTGGTCACTTTGGATCTAAGTGTCCCACAAGAGTCAAGAAGTTCATATCTGATTACAAACCTAAATATAGGAAGGAATGTTACCATGCTAAAGAAGGTGTAACTGATGAAGATTCAGGAGAAGATGAAATTGGATTCATTTCCCTTAAAGACAAGAAAAGGTTTCTCAAAGATATGGACACTACAGATAAAGAAGAAGATCATGAATTAGCCTTAATTTCAAAAGCAGATGTCAGAATTGATTGGATCATTAACAGTGGATGCTCACACCACATGACAGGAGACAAGGATAGATTTGTTCATCTAGACAAATACAAAGGTGGTATGGTTAGATTTAGAGATAACACTCCTAAACCTATCATAGGTAGATGATCCATTGCCTTGGATGGAAAGAACAAGACAGATGATGTTCTATATGTTGATGGTTTGCACCATAATCTACTAAGTGTTGCACAACTACTTGATAAAGGTTATCATCTAGAGTTCAAAGACAACAAGTGCATTATTAGCAACAAGGATGCAGACATAATTACAGCAATCTCTAAAATAAAAGGTAATATTTTTCAGCTCAATTAAGATGTAAGTTGTTTTGTTGAAAAAGTAGATGACAGTTGGTTATGGCACAAGAGACTATGTCATATCAATTTTGATAATATAGTAAAGATTAGTAATGTCAAGGTAGTTAGAGACCTACCAAGCATTGCAAGACCATTTGACACAATATGCAGGGAATGCGTTATGGGTAAACATGTAAGGAGTTCATTCAGAAGAAAGCAGACCTCAGCTGAAAACAAATTGGACCTAGTGCATACAGATTTATGCGGTCCTACTCAAACAAGATCATACTATGGTGAAAGGTACTTTATTTTTTTTGTTGATGATTTTTCTAGTATGATGTGGGTTGCATTCTTAAAAGAAAAGTCAAAAGCCTTTAAGAAGTTCAAAATATTCAAAGCTAAGGTTGAGAATGAATCTAGACTAAAACTAAAATGCTTAAGATCAGATAGAGGAGGAGAATTCACCTCTGACTAGTTTTATGACTACTGTGAAGAACATGGAATAAAAAGGCAGTTGAGTGCCCCTAGAACACCTCAGCAAAATGGAATTGTAGAAAGGAGGAACAAGATTATACTGGATACAACACGCACCATGATTATTGAAGGAAAAGTGGTGCACACCTATTGGAGAGATGTAGTGAACACAATAGTATATACTATCAACAAAACAAAATTGAGACCAGGCATGGGCAATACACCCTATGAACTTTGGTTTAGTAATGTACCTACAGTAAAATACTTTAGAATATTTGGCATCAAGTACTACATCAAGAGAGATGATAGTATTGGCAAGTTTGATTCTAGAAGTGATGAAGGTATTTTTCTTGGTTACTCTACAAAAAGAAAAGATAACAGATGTTTCAATTTAATATTAAAGAAGATAATTTAAAGCACACATGTTAAGATTGATGAGAATTTTATGATTCAAGAGAGGTACTATGATTATGCACCTTTGACTGAAGAAGAGCCCAGACCTAGCAGTAAAGATACTATGATTGAAGAAATTTTTGATTGCATTGATGTCTCATGCAATGACCCTAAATCATGCATTGAAGAACCATAGATTACAGAGGAAGATGTCACACCTAAGGTTCCTAAGTTTACATCCAGATACCACTCTAAAAATGATATCATTGGAGATCAGAGCAGCAGTGTTTTGACTAGATCAAAAGAAAAGAATCTAACAGTGGATGAAGAGGTATGTTTACTTTCATAGATTGAACCGTTAAGTGTTGAAGATGCTTGGAATGATTCAGATTGGAAAAATGCAATGAAAGAAGAACTAGATCAGATAATCAAGAATGACACATGGGAATTGGTTCCTAGACCAAGTGATAAAAATGTGATTGGAACAAAATGGATTTTCAAAAACAAAATGAATGAAGAAGGTACAACAATAAGAAACAAAGCAAAAATTAGTATGTAAAGGATATGCGCAGCGAGAAGGAATAGATTATGCTGATACATTTGCCCCTGCGAGTAGACTGAAAGCCATAAAATTATTTTTGGCATATGAAACACTAAAAGACTTTAAAGTTTATCAAATGGATGTCAAATCAGCCTTTTTGAATGGTGACTTAAAATAAGAAGTCTACATAGAACAACTTGAAGGATTTAACCTTTCAGATAGACCAGACATGGTATGCAGACTGAAGAAAGCACTTTATGGACTTAAACAGGCCCCAAGAGTGTGGTATGAGAGACTTGATGGTTATCTCACCAAGATTGGATTCAAGAAAGGAGCAGTAGATTGCAATTTGTTCACAAGAGAAATACCTAATGGATTACTATTAGTTGCCATATTTGTTGATGAAATTATCTTTGGAGGTAATGACAAGCTTAGTATAACATTTGCAAAAGAAATGCAGAATGAATTTGAATTGAGCATGATTGGTCCTATAAAATACTTTTTGGGACTGAATGTAAAATAGACAGATAAAGGAATATTCATTAATCAGTCAAAATATGTAAAGAAAATATTGAAAAACTTCAAGATGGAGGATTGCAAGCCAGTATGCACTCCTATGATCACAAGAAGTAAACTTTCAAAAGATGATGACTCCACATCAGTTGATAAAACATTGTACAAATATATGATTGAAAAGCTTATTTATCTAACTCAATCAAGACTTGACATATCTAATGTAGTTGGCATTGTTGGAAGATTTGCAGTTGAACCCAAGTATAATCATCTAATGGAAATCAAGAGGATATTTAGATATCTTAAGGGAACTATAAACTATGGTTTATGGTATCCTAAATTAGAGAATGCACAACTTCATGTGTATACTGATGCAGATTGGGTAGGTTGTATTGATGACAGGAAGAGCACTTCAGGAGGAGTAGTATTTCTTGTAGAAAAGTTGGTATCTTGGACAAGAAAGAAGAAAAATTATATTTCTCAGTCAACGGCAGAGGCAGAATATGTTGCAACAACACTGAATTGTACAATAATTGTTTGGATCAAGTAGATGGTTAAAGACTTTGGTATTCAGGTTGACTATCCTGTTGTTATTCATTGTGACAACACCAGTACTATTAACATGTCTAAGAACCCTATGATGCACACAAAGACAAAACACGTAGAGATCAAGTATCATTTTCTGAGAGAAAAAGCTGCAGACAAGGAAGTGGCATTGGAATATGTAAGCACAAAAGATCAGTTAGAAGACATTTTCATGAAGCCTTTAGCAAAGGATACTTTTGAGTATCTAAGGGAGAAGTTGGGAGTCATTCCCTCTCCTAAGTCTGATTAGAAAAAGTGCACGTACATCATGTACACACAAAATAGTGCACTTCTATGAATCCTTACATGCAAGGAAACTCAAGAATGAGCCCTCACAAATCGATCCATAGCTCTCTATGCATGGAGTTGCAAGATTTGCAAAATTGCTCTCAGCT
>MU228294.1:1745667-1800499 GCA_018584345.1 Thuja plicata
GTGTATGATATGAGACACTTATGGGTTTTCATTTATGGAAACTTATCTAGTATATTGATCGATTGGATTGAAGTACTATTTTGGAGATACAGTCTTCAAAATGACTAAGTATAGAAGCATAAATACAGAGTATGACAACATTGTTTTGGGTGTCAAAGACCGAGTACGATGATTGGTGATAAGAGAGATTAGATGGAGATACTATGGAGTATTTATGACTTCCTCTTGATATTTATTGGGTTTTGGTGATGATTACAACAAGTTAGAGTGATCTGAAGACATGCGACGACAACATAACATCGTATTAGAGCAGTTGAATAGTAGCGATGATTTAAGGAGTATGTCGTGGACTCCTGACAAGATAAGTTGGATTATGAGTTTGGATAACCTATATTTTTTTTATGTAATAGTGATGAATTTGTATTTACTCTTTACATTATTAATTCTATTTTGTATTTAGAGCCAAGTATGTAATAATTAAAGAGAGCCGACTTGTTGATGAAAGAGATATATATGAAGTATTTTTGTAAAGTGAAGATATGTATGATGTATGTGAATGAGTAAGGAAATATATATATGTGAATGGTAGAAAAGATTATGAAAGAGCTTATTGAAGAGCCTTGAGTGGAACTATAAAAGCATTGCAGATGCTTGTTTTTTTCATTACTGAGAACACTTTGTAACATAAGTTTTTTGTTGTAAAAGTTGTAAGCTCAGTTCACCCCTAATAGGGTGTTGTATACCTTTAACAAGGTTGTTATTCTGTTAACAAGGAAATTTCTATGTAATATTTATCTCTTAACATGACTAGGTCTCCTAACAGGAACACTATACTTTAGTGCATGCTTGTGGGTACCATCCCCACCGGAGTTTTCCCTTGGCTAGCGTTTCCTTGACAACAAATAATGGTGTTATGAGTTGTGTGTTATTTTTTTATGTTATTTTCATTTCAGTAAGAATATGGTTTATTTGGAATTGGTTTAAGTTTAATTTAAATTTTTGTAATATTGATTCACCCCCCTCTCAGTATTACTCAATCCTAACACATCATCTATACTCGCATGTATATTCATAATGGATCTCTTGTCTCTTATATAGACATCATGTCTCATTTAATTTTCATCCTTCATATTTTGTCACTTAATCTCCATCATTAATTTTCCTGCTTGATCCTTCCTTGGCAGTTGTGTTAAAAACACATTTCAATCTTTTTTATCTGATCTTCATTGAATTTTCATAGCCATTTGATCAAAATAACAAAATTTATCTTTTACCTCGAAATCATCAATTTCCAGCTTAGCATTCTAGTCGACTTTAGTTTGAATTAATTGCTTATTCAATACCTTGTTGTGTCGGTAATCCCTAGCTTGGTTATCACCGTTCTCGATATACATTGTGTTTTACTTGGTGTCCACTGTCTTTTGGTGTATACAAAACTCATGATTTTTTGACCACATAAGCTTTGTTTGTTCCTCATCTTCAATACATAACAAATGTTTTCCACCATAATAATACTCAAATAAGTTGACATAAATGACAATAAATTAACTTATAATGTTTATCATCACATATGCAACTCGAATGAATATCAACAAATGAATTCAAACATACAATAAGTTTTAGTTCATCAAGAACAATATTCTCTTAGTCCAACTCCCAATTTTTCTAACATTAATATAAATCCTCCCCGTCATACTCTCATGATTAGGATGACCCTTCAATACAAGTGTTTAATGAATAAGTGATAAGGATTGGAAAGGAATTGAAATATATTCAATAACTTGTGATTCAAGAACACTTGGTTAGAGACACAATTCCCTTGATTAAAAATTTAAGGAAGTTTATAAGAGCCTATGAACACATTGTGTTCATGTTATACATAACATAGCTTGTTGAACATACCTAGAGACTTGGGGGGTCAATATTTAGCATAACTTAATCTCTTTATTTTTAACCCCAAAATTTATAATATTATTCAATAGAAGTGAAAGATAAAGAAATAAACATCAATGCACAAAACAAAAGAAATTATATGGAAAATCCAACAAGGGAAAAACCATGGTGAGAGATATCTCACAATATATGAAAATTTATTACAAAGAGGTTTACTTCAAGACTCACAACCAAGAATCACTATCTTAGAGAAAGATATAAATAAAGACATGTTGTGGAGACTCACTATCTTAGTGAGGGATACATGAGAATGAATTATAATTTATAAGCCTTCACCTCATAAATTCTAGAAGTCTCCTTAGAATGTAGGTGTTTATGACATGATGTCTCAAACAACCATCATTTCAGCTCCTTTAATTCTACCACACACATTTAATTACATAATTGTGCATCTTCCTCAAACCACATTCCATCCAAACTCTTTAAAATTGATTGTATCTCTATATATATGGGTAGGTGCAAGAAGTTGGGCCCCAATTCAGTGGAAGTCTTGTGAACTTGAAAAATGCCCCTAGAAACGGGCACCCATTTTGAAAACAATGGGCACCCGATTTAGGCTCAGATGCCTGATCCAAAATTTAAAAATTGGGTGCCCTTTTTTTTTCAAAATGGTGCTCGTTTCTAATTTTTTTTTTTTTAAATTATCCCTAGAAACTCATTTTTACATGCAGATTTATTATATTTAAGAAACATGTACGCATTTTTAAACGTGTGCCCATTTTTTAAAAGTTGAATTTTTAATCCACCCTTTGCATTGGATTTCAGTTCGGGATAGGCTTGGTGGGACCAAGCCTATGCTTGAACCTCCAAAATAATGGCTAAGGCATTGAAATACCAGATTTCTGCCTTGCCATAATTTTTTCAAGGCCTTCCTAATCAATTTTTTTGATGAAATAAAAACCCATTAGAGTTCTTACTATCCATATTTCAAAATTATAAATTTTATAGTGATATGATTAATTTTTCTATTTTAACAATATTTATTAATCAAAAGTGGTACCTAAACTTAAAATAGCGAGGTTCAATAAAAATTTAATAACTTTTTATTTTTTTACGTTTTTTGAAAATAAATGATATGACATCAATCTACATAAAAATTTATTGAATACAAATGTTTTTTTGAAAAAATGTGAAATTTTCATCAAATTATGGTCATTGTACATGAGAGGTTTCAAAAATACACTTTACAGTCAACTCAAAATTAATAAAAAAAGAAAAATATGCTCATCAATCTTTAGTGTCTTAGGTATCTTTCCCCAGAATAATTCACAAAAAAATATTTATTTAGGTCAAAATATGGTGGTCATACATGTGTGTGGTATGGTCATAAAACAAGCATTTTGAAAAAGTGGGTTTTAAACATCCCTACTAGAAAATAATTTCTACCATGTGGGTATTGAAATAAATTACATATTTGAAAACTAGACTCCCAGAATTATATTTTCTAGTAGTAAATTTTTTCAGGATTCAATCTCTAATTGCCTCAAATTTTGACATCAATTGATAGGCAATTTAAAAAATAGGGAAAATACTTCCACTTTTTGCCCAAAAGTGGGACTCAACTTCTTGCAACCACCCATACATCTCATCGTTAATACAAATATCAATTTGGTCAAACCAAAGAAATAAACCTAATAAGACAACCTTAACAACACAATGTGGTGAAAGTAGACCAAGCCAGGAGATAGAGAGGATCTGAAAAATAAAATTAAATATTTTATATAGATATAAACATTAGATACATTGACACATATCCTCCAAAGGTGGACACAAGGTAAGTATAGATGTAGCATGCAACACATCACTAATCAACCAAAAAAGAAAAAACTATCTAAATTTACTGATTGGAAATCTAAAATGACATAGTACAACCTAAATAAAACTCATCACAATCTCTAAAGATGAAACAACCCCAAAAATGTAAAGCACAAGTATGAACAAAGACCCTACCTACCAAACATTCACAAATTTCATCAAAAACCAACCTTAGACATAATGCAAAACCAAAACAATCAACAATTATCATCTCGACCACATAGAGATGTTTCTTGAACATCCACCATCATTTAAACATTCTTATTTTATAACTTCATGTCAACATAAGCTACTATTTCCATTCTAATACAAATTTCTTTATCACCAAAATCCTAGGGATCACATTTATGAAACTCAACACCATAAACACACTTGTGGTACAATTATCACCAAAAATTTAAATTAAGGAACAAAATAAATATTATAAGAAACTACTCCAATCCAAAATATTATAAACTTTAATGTGAACAAATTTGGAGCATTTTTTAAGCTAATTCTGGAAAATACCTAAACTGCCAATACACTGCAAACACCAAAGACATTTATGGAAACTGTCATACACAAAAGTTCAGAAAAACTCACCAACAAATTTTTTTAAAACACACTAAAGGTTAACTAAACTACCTCAAAGGTAACATGTGAATGCAAAATGGTGCAAAGGAAAACAAATGAGTTAAAGTGTGTAGACCAACTTTCAGAACTATCCTACAAGGATTCCTAGACTTCATGCTTCAATTGACACATAAATCAAGATAGTTGACTAAACATCAACTAGATTTTCCCAAAAGTCAACTGTGCACCGATAATCTTGAAAAGAGGTTACTAGGGTCTACTGAGCTGCAAGGAAGGCTTGCACATGCAAATCGAGGTAGTTGATCAAAAATTCAACTAAATTCGATCAAAAAGTCAACCCTCCTCCGATAAGCATGAAACCGAGTTTCAGTGCACAATAGGTCAATGGGAAGGCCCGTGCATAAAAATTGAGACAATCAGACTAAGTTTGACCATAGTTGACCAAAAATCAACCGTGTAGGATGTTGGTCAAAGGTAACGATAATATCCTAAGGAAGTTAAATGTGATGATACTAATCGATAAAAAGTGTCATCTAGGTCATAGATGGAAAATGATAATTTGATAATTAAGTTACATTTAATCCTCACAATTAAAGTCTATTCAACTAAATTCTTTTAATAATTTAAAAGCCTAACATTAAAGATACTAAGTTAATAAATATTATTTTTAACAAATATTTTAAATAAACTTAACTTGTAAATAAGATCCAATCTAAAGCAAAGATTAAATCTAATTTGATTTAACACCAAAACTAATTCACTATTTAACTTAAATAAACATCACATCTAAATAGAAATATTTAATCTTATAATGAAATCTAATTAAATGATAATCTAATCTATAAATGAAAACTGAATCATATCTGTTTCTCCCTAAAATTTAGCATATGATAACATTATTTATATTTTAAATCTAAAATATTTTCTCTTTATTAATAAACTCTAAACCTAATTTCATATATATAAATTTAACTTCTAACTATCTAACCCTAAAAGGTTAATCTTATTTTATTATTTTCTTTGTTGGAATAATGGAAGGGTGTGTACTGAGAGGGGAGGGGTGAATCAATACCCTTAAAAACTTGTACACTTTAAACCTTAGTAATCATTTCTTGCATTACCGACCATTGATGCTTTTCTACCTCATACATGTAATATCATATCATAAATGTGAATGCATGTAAAAAAACATAGAAATATTCATGAAACTCATTTACACATGACACAAGAATTGATAATGCAAAAAACCCCTGTTAGAAGGTAAAAAATGCAGTGGGGATGAAACCCACAAAGCTTCACTATCTGTAGAATAAAAGGTTCCGGTTAAGGCTACAAAATTTGATCACTTCTGATGATCTTACCCTGTTAGGAGTATCATGTTAGACTTTTTAGGTCTACTCAGTTAAGAGATTTTAGCAATATAATGTATGTGTGCACTTGGTTAAGAGATTTACGATAAGACTCTTAAGTCCACCTTCTTGAAGGATTTCTTTTGTTTGCTACAATTGTTAGAGAGTAGACAAAAATATTTATCACCTGAAAGCTTGAAATCTTGAATTGATTACTATAGATCCATTAAGTTCAAAAACTTGTGTATCACCTATTGTGATGGATAATACCTCTATTCTACTCGGTAGCCTTGAATCTAGTTCTTCATAACTAAATTCTTCTTTATCTATTCTTCTACATGAAAACCTATGTCTGATCCATAGATTTCCTTTTGCGGCTACAATCATCATATTCTTGATTGATTACACATCTATATATAATGTATTGACCTAATTAGGTTTCACACTTTTCTCAAATAACTCTAAGATCAAAGGTTTACAACTTGACCTTGATATCATATTTTTCATGAATACAATTAGTTAAACTGATTATATCCATCAATTACGCTTTTCTTGATCCTCAAGAGATGGTTGTCCAGCTAAGAAAAAAGCTAATTTAAAAACTAAAGTACTTTAACTGACGTGTAGTTCAGATCCACTTTTCTTGGGAATAAAACTGTATCTCAGTTAGAATGGTGCTTGGTGATGTCTTTTCTCAGTTATGTCTCTATAGACTGATGCTTAGTTGATATACTACTGGGTTGTTATTCTATTCTCGGTGATCAAAACATGTCAGTGACCACTATGCTCGATAAAAATAGTCATTCGGTGAATACTGTTACTCGGTGAGTGCTGACCGACCGACCAAAATTGTCTATTTGTATACTAATGAAAACATCTGATCCTTTAAGGATTATCAATCTCCCCCTTTGGCATTAGTATAAAAAACTGATATGTACAGTATATAAACCAAGTATGTTATACTTATACAATGATTCCCCCTATGTACATGCTCTTGGTATGTACATGTTTCTCCCTTTTAAAATGTCTGTAATGTATGTACATATACATTTCCCCCCTTTTTTAAAATAATGACAAAGATGTATAAATTACAGCTTGTCAAAAATGTGCTTATGAGATTGCTTGATGTATGCCATCAACTTTTCCCATTTCTCCTTCAGGTGTTCTAGGGTCATATGCTCCAATTTGATTTGAGCATGCATGTCATAGATGCTTTTAGCTACTAACATCTCCAGGGTGGTAATTATATTCTTTTCCATTTTCATATGTGTCATCAGCAATGCAAGATTCGGTAGTAACAAACTTTGTAGCTCAGTTACTTCATGTCTAATTTTGTGTTCTTCCTTTTGTATCTCAAGACTTAACCGTTTGGATTCAACTAGCTTTTTATAATATAATTGGAATGCATTCAGCTTGGTTGAATGAGTTTTTGTACTAGCTTTGAGATCTTCATTCAATTTAGCTACTTGTTCATCATACTCAGTGGTGAAGTTCTCAATAGTACATAACTTTTGAACTAAAGTAACTAACTCTGAAATAATAGGTTCTAATTGAGTTACCAGCTCAGAAAGTTTCACCTTATTTACTAAAACTTCTTGGTTGATTTTCGATTTTATCCTATAGTGATATTTTTCTTCTTCTCTTTCTTCAATAACCTTCTTAGCATCTACATTTTTTTGTGTGGTTGCCTTGGTCAAAACTGCTAGTTGATCAATGATGTGTGCATTTTGATCAATCTATGTATGAGGAACTACCTGCAATAGTTTTTCCTTTGCTAATTCTAGGACTTGTGTATTCCTATGTTCCATTTTGAGCTTGTCCTATTGTGCCTTCTATTTGTATAGCTCCCTATACCTTGTCAGTGACTCATAATTAGGTGTTCTTGGATCATAGTTGGGTATTTCTATGATTTCCTTAAGTGTAACTCAGGCTTTATTCTTCTTTTTCTTCTTTTTCTTCAGAATGTTGCTGATAGTAGGAGAATGTGGTACAATAGAAAGAGAATTTTTTTACTCTATTTCTATCATTAATTTCTCATGAGGTTTGGTGCCTTTGCTAGGTGTCTCAGTCAATACATGTTGGTTGGTTACAGATGTCTCTACATCAACCTTGTCTTGACTTGTAGCCTTGTCTTCCTTGCCACTATCCTTGATAGGTTTATCACTCGGTTTCTCTCCACTATTATCTATCTTTTCCATTTCTCCTTTTTCATCACCTTTGTCCATTGGTGTGTCAGCTTTAGGCTCAGGTGTTTTCTCATTTATTTCAATGATTATATTGATAGCTTGTATCAATAAAGACATATTACCTGGTACATTTTCCTGTGCAACATTAGTAGTGTCCTGTTCCTTTGTTTTCTCGGTGGTAGTACCTACACCTTCATCACTATTGACATTATCATCAGAATCATCTTGAGTTATATCTTGTATAGTAATATCTATTGCTTCTCCTAATTATATTAATATATGAGGAATGCCATCCATGGCCTTACATGCCTCTATTGTCAAGTCAATGGGATTGACATCCTCGGTGTCATTGATGAAAATATGTTTGGGGCTCTGTGTTGCCTCCTTCACCTCATTGTGAGGTGTCCCAGTTAGAGCCAGGACTTGCTTGGGTGTATTAAATATTTGTGTCCAAATCTTATTGCTTTCTATATCAATCTCTTATAACCTATCTTGCAGTACTTTGTATGATCTTGTCTTTGACAAAAACTTCTTGGAGTGTTCCTGTATGGTTGAGTCAATTTCTTCAACTGTGGACTCTAGCATGAATGTAACTAGGGATCTCTCCCTCATCTATTTCTCTGTGTACAATGCATATGTCCACCTAGCTGATATCTTATCATTTAGCTCTTGTGGAATATGAATACCAAATTGTAGAGGTACATACTTGTATGCTACCATCATTTTAATGATTGCTTCTTCTATTTTATTCTGATCCTTGGTAGACATATTTACCCATTGTATAATTTTATGAGGTTGTAAGTGGCCTATGTTGATGATTGAATTTGTAACTCCATCAATTGTCTTTGGGATTTTGACCTTTTCTTCTTGGATCTTTTCTTCTCTTTCTACTTTTGTAGTATCATCCTTTTCTTCTCTTCCTCTTACATATATTTTGCATTGTCTAGGCTTGGTTGAGGCATTTCTTTTCATATAAGTTTTCACTATACCTTTCTTTAATGGTGGTGATTCTACCTTGGTTGTTTTTCTTCTTGTCCTAGATGCAACTATTACATTAGTAACCTTTGATTTCTTAGCCTTTGGTGGCTCTGCATCATATTCGGTAGACTCAGAGTCACTTAACTCTTTTCCTTCACCGACAGGTGACTATTCCTCAGTGATATCCTCTGTTTGTTCTAATTCTTCATTAGTTATCGAGAATTTCTTCTTGAGTGTTTTCACCATTTGAGTTTGCTTCTTCCCTATATTTTTGACTACTAAGCCAATCTTTATTCTTGACTTGGCTTCTTCATATGTGCCAAATCTACTTATAGATTTTTCAACTGGTTCATTTAGTAGGGCGTCAATAGATTTTGTAGTCTAATCTATGTAAATTTCATATTCAAGTGGTAGTAACCATGTTGTTCTCGGGTTGGTAGCTTTTATGAGTGTAGTGTTGGCGTCTACTACAAAGCATATCTCATATTTGTACTTTTCTAATAGTTGAGCAGGGATTCTCATCCTCTTCTCCATTCTAGTCTTCAATGTGGCAAAGTATCCATCCAATAAAGGTGTGAAGTTATCTCCTAGTGATTTAATGGAATCACTAATATGTGTTGTTATTGGTCGGTTTGTGCCCCAAGTGACATTACCAATTGAAGGAAAGAAGTTATGAAAGTAAAAGAATGTGCAAACCAATAGAGAATTGAACTTAAATGTATTAGATCTAGCTGATCTAATGGTTCTCTTGTTTTCTTCCAATTTCTTCAGCAACAACTCTGCTAGGTGTAGTTTCACTCCTTTCTTCACAATTTTGTATGCTGTGTCAACATATCCACAAGAAATGATGTTCATTCTGCTTGCCTAAAATATCTTGTATCTGACCACATATGCACCAATATTCAATTTAGGGTTGGTGATTGAGTTCACTTTCAGGCCTTTGCCGTCCCATTTGGCTCCTATTAATTTTTCAATCTTTTTGACTTGGGTGCCTTAGGGCTTTTGTCTTTTTGGTGATTAGGTATCTGGTGACTATGTGAATCACATCCTTTGTGATTGCCTTAGGTTCATCCAACAAAATTTTACCATCATGCACTTGGCTAAGCACAATGTAAATACATTCGGTCTTGAATTTCTTTGGGAATAGTAGGGCATTGGTTAACCCTTTCACTTTGATGTGTTTGTACTCATCTCTTAGGTTTCCATCCTTGCATAGCTTCTGATAAGATTCTTCAAGCTCAATGTCTCTAATCTCTGCAACCTTGCAGTGTATGTATTCTCGGATGTCTTTGACCAAAAAACCCTAGGTGGAATACTTGAGAATGCTCCATTGTTGTCGGGTTGTGAAGCAACCTCAGGATAGAACTTGTAGTTTGGCTCTTCACAGGTCAAGTTCTTGATAAGCGTGACCTTCTTATCTTTTGTCATCTTGATTTTTGAGGTTCAAGAAGTGGATTTCATTGATCATAAAATTAGGGCTTCTTCACAAATGAACTATGAGCTTGGTAAGTCTTGGTACTTACTGGATGATCACGGCGAGTGCTTGAAATCTGTTGGAGTTTCTTTAGAACTGTTGTTAATCACTCTACAATATGATCATTGTGAATCTATCTTCTTACTCTGCAATCTTCTCGTAAATGCTGGGTGAAAAAATGAGCTCTTGTTTTCCCCTTTTATAGACAAATATAACCTAAGTGAGGCATTAAATGCTTCACCTGCTACTCGGTTGACAAAGCATTAATTCTCGGTTAACACACTAAAGAATTTAGATCGGTGAGTATTCAATACTTGGTACAAGGTGTCAACTTGGTTGTCTCCCACATGTTCATCGATGATGCTCGATGTATAGTGTCAACTCGATTATCTTTCATATGTTTATCGACGTGCAGTTTTTTCTTGGTTTATATTAACCGACCATACTAGATTTACAAAGCATAACAAGTAATACCATAGTGCATCTTCATTCATGCTAATTTGACATATTATCAATGAATGTTGGAACTGATGTAAAATATAGCTTTATAGAGTGTAGTTCCATACTTACTTGTATTGCTTAGGTACAGGTGGTGGAATCACCTAATCAATTAGATGAGGTGTCACCAATTGTATTTCTTGGTCCAACATTATCATTGTTTGAAGATCTCCTCCACATTTGATTTCTCATTCTTCTGATGTCTTCAATAGTGTTTCCATTTTCAAAAGTGCTTGACTCTATCACTTAGTCTCTGCAATCCTTGCTTAAGTGATCAACCTTATGACAATGTAAGCATGCCTTTCTAGAGTTAGTCCAATTTCTAGATCTTCTTATCCATTTCCTCATGCAGTTAGCTTATGACAATGTAAGCATGCCGTTCCAGAGTTAGTCCAATTTCTAGATCTTCTTATCCATTTCCTCATGCAGTTAACAGCTATATGTCCATATCTACCACATGTTGTGCAATTTACCCAAGTGTTGTAATCCCAAACCTATGTATTACTGACCCTTCTTAGTTGATATGCATTTTCTTGTTCTTTGGGTTTCCAGACTTGCTTTATCCTTTTCTGGCATTCATGAGATGTGTGGCCATGTATGTTTCAAGTAGATCAATGTTTTTACATGTAAGATTTCTTCTTTGGTTTGTTCTACTTAGATGTGCATTCATGTGCTTTTTGTCCATGTTTGTTATAGTTATAACAATTACCTATGAATGTAGAAGTAGTTTTAGGAATACCTTTTGCCTTTCTCTTGCAAACATTTGATGTGTGGCCTTGTTTTCCATAGTGATTACATGAACGCTTCTTTGGTCTTGGATTTTAGTAGACACTCCTTTGATCAGCTTGGTTTGATTATTCTTCATGCTTGGTATACCCTAAACTGGTATTTTTGTTGAGTCTTCTCTATCCATCCATAAATTCATCCATTCTTTTTGTACTATCTTCATCTTTCTTGATCATATCATTATGTTGTTGCTAAATCTTCATTTCATGCTTTAGTTTCTCATTTTCTTCTTTTAGTTCACCAATAACTTCCAATTTTCCATTTACTTCTATGTTCACTCGATTGGCCTCATGACTCATAAGAACTATTTGATTGGTGATCTCAATGTGATGTTCAGTAAGTATGTGTATCTTAGATTATTTCTCTTGCAATTTCTCAGTAATATTGCTCCTGTCATCAATAGCTAAAGTTCTTTCTTGTTCAACTTGTCTTGCATTATTCATAACATCAATCATTGTTACTATCTATGTCTCTTGACCACTCTGCAGTGCTTTCACTTGTTCAGTCATATGTTGATTGATTTTATTTAGATTTTTAATGCTTCCTTCAGATGTGTCAGATGTATTACTAGATCCAGATCTAGATGAATCAAATAAATTAGGTATCTCTTCTTCATGATAGCCAGTTTCATTATAGCGATATTCCATGACTTTTCTTTCAGCATAACTCTTTCATTTTGATTCTTTCTTCTTTGTATTTCCCAAAGAAAATCTATATCTGCAACTTCTGATTTTGACTATTTTTGTCAAGCTTATACCTTTCCATTGTATGATATTTTCTCTCAAGTGATTTAAAATTTTCCAAATAAGAGATCTAGCTTTGATACCAATTGTTGGAATAATGGAAGGGTGTGTACTGAGAGGGGAGGGGTGAATCGGTACCATTAAAAACTTTTACATTTTAAACCTTAGTAATCATTTCTTGCATTACTAACCATTGATGATTTTCTATCTCATGCATGTAATATCATAACATAAATGTAAATGCATATAAACAAACATAGAAAAATTCATGAAACTCATTTACAGATGACACAAGAATTGATAATGCAGAAAACCCCTGTTAGGAGGTAAAAACTATGGTGGGGATGAAACCCACAAAGCTTCACTATCTAAAAAATGGAAGGTGTTAGTTAAGGCTACAAATTGTGATCAGTTTTGATGATCTTACCCTGTTAGGAGTAACATGTTAGACTTTTTAGGTCTACTTGGTTAAGAGATTTTAGCAACACAATCTATGTGTGCACTTGGTTAAGAGATTTACAATAAGATTGTTAAGTCTAGCTTCTTGAAGGATTTATTCTCTTTTCTACAATTGCTAGAGAGTAGACAAATATATTTATCACCTGATAGCTTGTAATCTTGAATTTCTGATTACAGATCCATTAAGTTCACAAAGTTGTGTATCACCTATTGTGATGGATAATACCTCTATTCTTCTTAGTAGCCTTGAATCTAGTTCTTCATAACTGAATTCTTCTTTATCTATTATTTTGCATGAAAAACCCTATCTAACCCATAGATGTCCTTCAGTAGCTACAATCATCATATTCTTGATTGATTACACATCTATGTATACAATGTATTGACCTAATTAGGTTTGATGCTTTTCTAGAATAACTCTAAGATCAAAGGTTTATAGCTTGATCTTAATCTCCTAGTTTGCATGAATAAAATCAATTAAACTTATCAAATCCATCAATTATGCTTTTCTTGATCCTCAAGAAATGGTTTTTCAGCTAAGAAAAAAGTTAATTTAAAAAATAAAGTTCTTTAACTGACGTGTAGTTTAGATTCCCTTTTCTCGGGAATAAAAATATCTCTTCATTAGAATAGTGCTCGATGATGTGTGTGATCAATTATGTCTCTGTAGAATAATGCTTGGTTGTGTCTCTGATTGGTTTCTCGGTTGATATACTACTCGGTTGTTATTCTATGCTTGGTGATCAAAAAATGTTGGTGACCACTGTGCTCGGTAAGCAGTGTCATTTGGTGAATAGTGTTAGTGAGTGAGTGCTGACTGATCAACCAAAACTGTCTGTTTCTATACTAATGACAACATATGATCCTTTAAGGATTATTATTTGTTTACCCTAAAATTTTTGTAGGGTCCCAAAGTTGGGAGAGGGAAACAATGATACCCCATGGGAGGCGACAGAATGAGATAGTTTAAGCCATAGGGCAGCGTGAAGGAGAAGAAGGGGGTTCCAAGGGAGAGGCAACACTGCCCCACTATGCTAGTATAATGGGTGGTCCACATGTTGTGCAACCCCTAGCACAAAAGGTTGCGGGGAAGGGCTTCAACTGTCCCACGCATACCAAAAAAAAAAACCCTAGCCTCTTTTACTTTTTAAATTTTTTTTATGCTCACCTCCCAACCTAGACCTTTTCAAGGTCACCCCTGAGCTAGGGGATCCAAAGTGGAATAAGATACAAACATGTAACTCACAAAACTCACAAAAAACTCCTAGAAATAACCAAGCATAGAGAACTTCCTAACACATGGTAGAACATGAGGAAGGTCTCCAAGAGGCCTTCCTGAAAATAGGGGTGGTGGTAGACTAAATAGTAGGAGAAGACAAAAAATAAAAAAAGAGAACCTCCAAGCTATACATGGACTTGGAATGACCATCTACACAAGATGTAGTCATAAAGAATAACCTCCTTATGCCCTCAGGTGCCCTTAGGCCTTACTTGGCATCATGGGTATAAAGAACCCCATGTCTTTCCTTCCTCACACGAGAGACTCTACACTAAAATAGAGTCATTTCCTACCACCCCCTTCAAGGTTACTCTTCCCTCTCAAGGATGAGTGTTCCCTAAAGAATTTGATTCAAAATATAACACAAATGTAAACACAACAAAATTAAACTCCAAAAACTCAACTTGAAAATAACATAGCAATTACATAGGACTCCATTAATGGAGTTTCAAGCTCAAGAACATAAAAAAACCATGAAGACTATTCTAAAATAACCAAGCTTACTAAAAATCTAAAGTAAGATGAAATTTTGATGATGAGCTATCCTTCCAAGTCTCTTTCTCCAAAAAGCTCCTTGAAATCTTGAATTGTCTCTAAGGGTAGAGAGTGGGTGAACACCCAAACTCTTTCTTATATAGGAAAAAATCCAAAAAATATCCAATACTAATCATCATGAATAGACCCTAACCATCTCGTTCTCGCACTTGCCTTCATTCTCCACAAATAGAGTTAAATGCAACCTTGGAAGAAAAGAGAGGTTAACCAAAGTTACACTCCTCTTCAAATTCTCTCAACTTTGGAAAGGATATTTTAGGGGATAAATAAATGAGTTTAAAGGCCAATTTATTGCTACAAATTACCCCTAGCCCCTAGGGTACCAATTTAGGTAGCTAAAACTGACCCCGGTTACCTTCTAAGAGCCTCAAAGACCCTCCTAAACTACACCTAAAGTTAACCCACAGATTTATAAGTCAAGTTGACCATCTAGAAACATCTAACCTTGGGTAGGCTTGGATACTACACCTAGGTAACCCTAATTAAACCTACACCTATCCATGGTTCACATAACTAACCATGCCAACACTAATTGCAACAATTGCCAAAATTAGCACAATATAATTAAATAAATGATATAACTTATTCACATTAACTTTAATTGAAAATAGATAAACACATGCAAACCACAATTAAGAATAAACCACATATACAATGAGGTCCGTGTTTATTTTTTTAAACAAGACCTTGGAATGTATGTGAAATAACATAGGTTCCAATATTGGGTCCCCGACTTAGATCCATGGTCAACTATCCCTGCACACTTATTGCACACATCAGTAGGTCCAAAATAACATGATATGAAAGCATAATATGACATCAATACTACATTAGATATAAAATATATATGTATTCAAACTTAAATAAACATATCATTGGTTTCCTAAACCAATTTCCATCACAATACATCCATACATTTATTCCCATATATGACATCATCATAAACTGAAACTAAATCAAAACATATAGTATCTCAAGTGTACCCTGATTACATAATCATGTACTAAATATATAACATAGGATTCAATAGATTCTGAAATACATAAGAGTCTCAATCATCAAAGCATGTTTAAGTACTGAAAGCATAAAAAATTAAGCAGTGAAACATGGACTATCTGAGGTAGGTCTCACATCCACCCCCTCTATGCATGAACTTCCAATTGGAGTTCATCGAAGAGGTGAGGGTACTATGATCTCATTTATGTTGTCTCCTCCCAAGAGGCCATAACCTCATCATAGAAATCCCATTGGACCCTAACCTGGTCTAGCTCTTGGCCTCAAAGACCTAATGTCTATCAAGCCAATATACAAATTGGCTCCAAAGCCATCTTCCTATCTGAATCCACCTGCAAGGCATCCCAATCTATCACATGCGACTTGTCAGATATATACTTACTTAAGAATTAAAAAATGAAACACATCATGGATGTGTGATAGGCTACGTGGAAATGCTAAATGGTAAGAAACTTTTCATATCCTCTCAACGATCTCAAAAGGTCCAAAAAAATGAGGTGCTAGCTTAGAGCCCTTTCCAAAATGCATTGGACTATTATGCGGTTGCACTCTCAAGAAGACCCTGTCTCCAACTAAATAGGCTCGATCAATCCTCTTCACATTTGTGTACTTCTTCTACCTATCTTGAGATTCCACTAGACACTGTCTAATCATGGTCACCTACTATTCCATATCTCTGACTAGCTCAAGACCAATGAAAACTCTATCCTCTATGCGATCCCAACTGAGTGGGGTCTTGCATGGCATACCATCAAGAGCCTAGTAGGGAGGCATACCCAAGGATGTCTAGTGCCCATTGTTATAGGAAAAATCCACTAGGTGTAGGTATTCCTCCCACTAGGTTTGATGGCCCATGATGTACATGCAAAGAATGTCTTCTAACACATGATTGACCCTTTCAGTCTATCCATTAGTATCAAGATGATAAGTTGTACTGAAGTTGAGCCTAGTGCCCATAACTGCCTAAAGTTCTCTCTAAAATAATGAAATGAAGAGAGAATCTCTATCTGAGATGATCTTATGAGGTACACCATGAAGTCTGAATATATCTCTCAAGAACACCTGTGCCACTGTTAGTGCGGTAAAGGTAGTACACACGGGTGAAAAATGACCCACCTTTTTCAACTTGTTGGTTGTCACCATTGTGGCATCATGATGACAAGAAGACATAGGAAGACCCACTATGAAGTCCATAGATATGGTGTCCCAATTCCAAATTGGTATCTCATGAGGCTAAAGAAGACCACTTGGATGATGGTGTTCCACTTTCACCCTCTGGCATTCAAGGCATCTGGCTACCATCTCAAAAATTTGTAATCTCATGTCAGGCCAATAATACAACTTTCTCAAATTGGCATGCATCTTATTAACTCTGGGATGTGTTGCATAAGGGGCACTATGAGCCTCTAGCATCACAAGCTCACGAAATCCTCTGGAAGTAGGTATATAGATATGTCCTCTATGATGCAATAGTCCATCAGACTCCAAAGTATACTTTTAAAACTTCCCCTCAAGGAGTCTCTGAGATCGAATCAACTCACAAACTTCTACATACATCTCATCCTCATGTAAGTGATGAAGCATGTGATCTCTCTAATATGTGCCTATAGACATAGAAGAAAGATCATGTTGTCTCCTACTCAAGGCATCTGCGACTATGTTCTCTTTCCCTTTGATGTAATGGACATCAAAATCATATTCACATAAGAAATCCATCCATTTCCTTTGCCTAGCATTAAGGTTTGGCTAAGTGAAGATGTACTGAAGACTCTGATGGCCTGAATGAAGTTAAACCTGATGACCTAAGAGAAAATGTCACCATCTTTCTAAAGCATGCACCACTACTGCAAGCTCAAGGTCATGGGTAGGGTAGTTGAGCTCATGAGTCTTTAGTTTCCTAGACTCATAGGCTATAGCTCACCCACCTTTCATAAGAACTTCTCCTAAACCATCCAAAGAAGCATCTATGCAAGCCAAAAAGTATATTGAAGGCTCTGACAAAACAAGAATGGGTGAACTGGTAAGTTCTCTCTTGAGCTGTTGAAATGCTTTGTCACACTTCTCAAACCACTCAAACTTCTTTCCTTTTTTATGAAGAGAAGTGATGGGGTGTGCTACTCAAGAGAAACCCTCAACAAACTGTCTATAGTAACCGACTAATCCCATGAAACTCATAACCTTAATTATAGTGGTAGGTGATGGCCAATCAATAATGGAATCAATCTTTGATGGGTCTACTAAGATCTCATCACCAAAAATAACATGGCCTAGATACTTGACCTCTTCTCTGAAGAAAGTACACTTAATAAGCTACCATACAATTGATTGTCCCTAAGACACTACAATACCTATCTCAAGTGTTCCTCATGCCCTTTCTCATATTTGGAATATTTCAAGATGTCATTGAGAAACACAACTACAAACTTGTCAAGGAAGGTACAAAATACTCCATTCATAAGACTCATGAATACAGCTGGAGCATTCATAAGACCGAATGAAACCATAATGAATTTATAGTGTCCATATCTAGTGTGGAATGTTGTCTTATGAATATCACTATCTACTATCCTCAACTGGTGGTACCCAAAGTTGAGGTTTATCTTTGAGAACACATGGGAACCCTATTGCTGATCAAACAGGTCATTGATCCTAGGAAGTAGACACTGATTCTTGATGGTCACTTTATTCAATTGTCAGTAATCCTTGCACATCCTAAGATACACATATTTCTTCTTCACAAAGATAACTAGTGCACCCTAAAGAGAAACACTAGGAAAAATGTGTTCTTTTTATAATAGTTCCTCAAGCTATATCTTGAGCTCATTAAGCTCATTAGTGGTCATCCTATAAGGTGCTCTAGAAACAAATTCTTCTCCTGGTATGAGATCTATATGAAATTCAACTGCTCTATGAGTAGTTATACTAGGTATTTATGAAGGAAACACATTTGAAAATTCTTGAAGGATGGGGAAGTCATTAAGAGAAGTTTCCTTCTCTGATTCTTCTTCCCTATTGTTGATAGTGATAACATACAATTGGCATCCCTTCTGCATGTACTTCTTAAGCTGCATAGAAAAAATCACACAAAGTGATACATGTGTATGGATTCCAGAAATCACTGTATCTATACCATCATCATTCAAGAATTGAATATTCTTACAATAATCTAGCTTGGGTCTATGGGTAGTTAGCTATTCCATGCCAAGAACTAGGTCATAAGATCCAATTGGAATAACTCTGAGATTTGCTAAGGTGGTCATGCCACCAATCTAGATTGATATTTCTATAACCATCAAGGTAATGAAAACTCTAGCTCCTGAAGCTAACTCTACTTCCCATCTAACCTCTTGTTTAGTTTCCACTAGCCCGCAACACTCCACAAATGATGGAGAAACAAAGGAGTCAGTGGTTCCTATATCAAATATAATAGTAACATCACTACCTTTGATCTTACTTGAGGCCTCAATAATGGTATCTTGGTGGTTATCTACCATTGCAAATACCATGTGGGACTTTCCCCTATCATCAATTATCAGTTATGACAGTGATGCACACTGACTATCACCCTGGGGACACTCTATAGTTATATGTCACATGGCACCACAAGTGTAACATGGCCTATGTGCTTGAACTTGAATTCCCAGAGGTCTAGAGTACTAAGACCTTGTGGTCCTAGAAGATCCTCTATAACCACCCCTAGAGGATTGCTGAGTCAGTGCTAGAGGTGTATAAGGTTCCTGTGGTTTATAGGCCTTCCTAGGACCATGTGACTACCACTACTTAGGCTTAGATCCCTACTATACCTGTGGTGGTGTCTATTGCTGGCTTGGTTGAGACTGTTATGGCTATTATTGTTGTGGGACCTTGAATGACCTTAAAGATTACCTCTGATTCTCCTTCCACGGGGGTTTCTGATATCTTGAGGCCTGGGATGTGGAATTATGGTTCTGTGACCTATCCCTTGCATCTTGTGGACCTCTGACTATCTCTTCGGCCACTAAAGCTATGTCTACCATGAACCTCAAGCTCCCTAAAGGTACCATGTGTACCTTATCTAAAATTACAAGATTCAAACCCTTGATAAACTAGTTTACCTGTAGCTTCTCATCCCCTATGTATTTTATGTAAGGTAGGAGTTCAAGAAACTTTCCCTCATATTGGGATACAGAAAGTCCCCATTTCCAGAGATCATGAAACTCATCAATATGATGCTTCCTGAACTATTCCAAAACATATCAAGCTTTGAAAATCTCAAGGAATGCTTCCCAAGTAAGGGTATTAATGTCCAAGTTTCCCTTGGACTCCTCGTGTCTCCACCAAGTGGATGCTTGGTCTCTAAACATGAGAATTGCAAAATGTGCTCTAAAGTTACTACCACAATTACATAACTTGAAACACCTCTCAAGGCTTAGAATCCAAGACTCTAGACATGCCCCATCTTCTTCTCCTAAGAATGTAGGTGGTTTAAGCCTCATCAAATCTATGATCTGATTCCAAATATGAGGGGTTTCTCTCTTGAACCTCTGGACCTCCATCCTAGGAATAATATGTGGTCCTCTAATGGACCCTACATCCTACTCAACCTGATTCTCACCAAACCTTGGAGGTGGGCTCCTACTTTTCTCTCTAGCAGAGGACCCACGTCCTTTCAAATCCTGTTACAAATTCTACTAGATAACTAGAGGAATATGGTCCAGTATAAGTCTGACCAAATTTTGAAAGGCTTGAATCAATTCTAAATTTTGATTAGGATGTGGTTCAGGAGGTGGACTCTGATCTCCTTTGCGATCCTCTATCTTGGGTTGTACCTCCTCACGAGTTGCAGGGTACGTCTCTGACCACGCCCTTGCTTACAGGTCTGCCAAGTTACATGAGGCATCCTACACATACAAGGAAAATTTTAGTGTTAATATAGTGGGTTAGGCTCCCAATGTTGCTAAACCTGGCTTTGATACCAAAATGTCATGCCCAAAAGTTGGGAAAAAAGACACCAACAAAATTTTTTAAAACACACTAAAGGTTAACTAAACTACCTCAAAGGTAACATGTGTATGCAAAATGATGCAGAGGAAAACAAAATGAGTTAAAGTGTGAAGAACAACTTTCAAAAATATCCTATAGGGATCCCTATTCTTCACGCTTCAATCGACACACAAATCAAGATAGTTGACCAAAAGTCAATTATGCACCAATAATCTTGAAAAGAGGTTACTAGGGTCTACTGAGCTACAAGGAAGGCTTGCACATGCAAATCGAGGTAGTTGACCAAAAATTCAACCCTGCTATGATAAGCAAAAAACTGAGTTTCAGTGCACAATAGGTGAATGGGAAGGCCCATGCATGAAAATTGAGACAATCAAACTAAGTTTGACCATGGTTGACCAAAATTCAATAGTGTACGATGTTGGTCAAAGGTAACGATAATATCTTAAGGAAGTTAAACATGATGATACTAATCAATAAAAAGTGTCATCTAGGTCATAGATGGAAAAAAGGATAATTTGATAATTAAATTATATTTAATCCTCAGAATTAAATTCTATTTAATGAAATTATTTTAATAATTTAAAAGCCTAACATTAAAGATACTAATAAATATTATGTTTTACAAATATTTTAAATAAACTTAACTTGTAAATAAGATCTAATCTAAAGAAAAAATCAAATCTAATTTGATTTAACACCAAAAGTAATTCACTATTTAACTTAAATAAAGATTACATCTAAATAGAAATATTTAATCTTATAATAAAATCTAATTAAATGATAATCTAATCTATAAATGAAAACTAAATCATATCTATTTCTCCCTAAAATTTAGCATATGATAACATTGTTTATATTTTAAATCTAAAATATTTTCTCTTTATTAATAAACTCTAAACCTAATTTCATATATATAAATTTAACTTCTAACTATCTAACCCTAAAACTTTAATCTTATTGTTTTATTTTCTTTACCCTAAAATTTTTGCAGGGTCCTGAAGTTGGGAGAGGGCGGCGATGATACCCCATGGGAAGTGGCGGAATGAGTTGATTTAAGACGCAGGGAGATGCAAAGGAGGGGGAGGGTGTGCTAATTGAGTGGTGGTGCAACCCCACTGTGCTAGCACAGTGGTGGCCCATGGGCTGCACCACCCCCAACACAAAGGGCTGCCGATTGGCAAGGGCTTCGAACCTCCCACCCGTACCCAAAAAATATAACCTAACCTCTTTCTTTTATTTTTTTATTTTTTTATTCTCACCTCCCAACCTAGACCTTTTCAAGGTCACCCCTGAGCTAGGGGATCCAAAGTGGACCAGGATACAAACATTCAACTCACAAAACTCATAGAAAACACATATAGAAATAACCAAGCATAGAGAACTTCCCAACACATGGTAGAACAGAGGAAGGTCTCCAAGAGGCCTTCCTAAAAATAGGGGTGATGGTAGAATAAATAGTAGTAGAAGCCAAGTAATATAAAAAATAAAACCTCCAAGCCACACATGGATTTGGAATGACCATCTACAAAAGATGTAGTCATAAACAATAACCTCCTGATGCCCCCAGGTGCCCTTCGGCCCTAGTTGGCATCATGGGCATCAAGAACCCCATGGCTTTACCTCGCATGGGAGACTCTACACTAAAATGGAGTCATTTATTATCACCCCCTTCAAGGTTACTCTGCCCTCCCAAGGATGAGTCTGCCTTGAAGAATCTCATTCAAAATATAACACAACTTTAAACACAACAAAATAAAACTCTAAAAACTCAACTTGAAAATAATATAGAAATTACATAGGACTCCATTAATGAATTTTGAAGGTAAAAAAAATTAAAAGACCATGAATACTATTCTGAAAGAACCAACCTTACTCCAAAGCTAAGGTAAAATGAAAGTTTGACGATGAGCTATCCTTCCAAGTCTCTTTCTCCAAAAGGCTCCTTCAAATCTAGAATTGTCTCTAAGGGTAAGAGTGGGTGAACACTCAAACTCTTCCTAAAACCTTCCCTATATAGGAAAACCTCCAAAAAATATCCAAGACTAATCATCATGAATAGACCCTAACCATCTCTTCCTCCCACTTGCTTTCATTCTTCATAAATGGAGTTAAATGCAACCTTGGAAGAAAAGAGAGGTTAACCAAAGTTACACTCCTCTTCAAATTCGCTCAACTTTGAAAAGAAGACTTTAGGGGAGCAATAAATTATTTTAGAGGCTCATTTATGGCTGAAAATGACCCCTAACCCCTAGGGTACCAAGTTGGGTAGCTAAAACTGACCCCGGTTACCTTTTGAGAGCCTAAAAGACCCTCTTAAACTACACCTAAATTTAACCCACGAATTTATAATCAAGTTGGCCATCTATAAACTTATAACCTTGGGTAGGCTTGGGTATTACATTTACATAACCCTAGTTAACCCTACACCTATCCATTATTCACATAACTAGCTACGCTAACACTAATTGAAACAATTTCCAAAATTGGCACAATATAATTAAAAAAATGACATGGCTTATTCAAATTAACTTTATTGAAAATAGATATAGATGTCCAAACCACATTTACAAATAAACCACATATACAATGAGGTCCTTGTTTCTTTGTATAAAAAATACCTTGGAATGCATGAGAAATAACATAGGTTCCAATATTGGGTCCCCGATTTAGATCCATTGTCAACTATCCCTGCACACTCATTGCACACATCAGTAGGTCCAAAGTAACATGATATGAAAGCATAATAAAACATAAATACTACATTGCATATAAACTATATATGCATTCTGATCCAGGTGGATTTTTCACTAAAAAATAAAGTGTTTTCTAAATGCTCTAGAAATTAGCATCATATTGAAGTGCTTGTTACATTGATTCTGGAACTATGTTTAGTTTCAAAAATAGAGTCCATATGAAGAAGTTATGACGGGTCAAAGTTGCAAAAGAAAAAGGTTGACTTGATAATGTTAGTAAGTACAGTCAGAATGGATACTGACATGACAAGTGATGTAGAAAGGATTCGGTCAAAATTGTAGTTGAAGGATTCGAACCCTCAACCTTCCTCTCACCATTCTCCACGTGAACCAACATGCCAAACCTTCACAATGGAATTTAAATCACTTTCTCATATGTAAACATTAAAACACGCCACTTATGTTTTAAAAGTTGAAAGCGCATGGCGAAGAGTTTTGAACCCATGATCTCCACGTTCTGCCATATGCTCTCCACCAACGTCCCACGCGGGAATTCCACAATTAAATTTGGCAAATTGTTATTTGGATTTATTTCTAAGGTGATCTGAAAAGTAAAGAGATAAAACCCCATAAACATAAAGTTTAAAAATAAACCTGAAAAGTTATTTGTTAAGCTTAGATTTATAAGAGCCCATCATTTTAAGGGGTTAGTTTTATTTTTAAAATATTATGATGATTTTAATATTATTTAAAGGGTTTTTTCAAAGGTATAGTGTAAAATTGGAAGATGTGGATGAGATTTTCCAATCATATGGTTATTAACCATATTTGGTAAATTTTGTGTATAAAAGAAGGCAAAATGGGGAATATTTTACTAGATTTTTGTGGGTTTTTTAGTGGTGATTTAGGAGGAAACATTGTGAGAGAATTTTAGAGTTGGAATTAGGGCTTTGATAGTGAATTTTGTCCTTATGCATTTGGAGCTTGTAGAAAGCTTGTTGCATGTGTAAAGGAGGATTTCTTTTGTAATTCATTATTGTCCAAGGAGACGTGATACTTGTAACAGGTTGAAGACCTTGTAACCATTTTCTAGAGCAGAATCAAGGATTGACCACTCCATTGGAGGGACCTAGAGATGTAGCCAATTGGTGAACTCCATTATCAACTTGTGTTTCATATTCTCTCATCTTTCTCTCTTTTGTTCAAACTATCGTTATTTAATTATTATGTTTATAAAAGCATTTTAATTACATTTTGAAGACCTTCATTTAATTGGAATAAAAATTTATTATTCACGTGCAACAGTCCTAGATCCTAACATCAGATCACATTCAAACTTAAATAAACATATCATCGATTTCCTAAACTAATTTTCATCATAATAAATCCACACGTTTATTCCCATGTATGAAATCATCATAAACTAAAACGAAATCAAAACATATAGTATCTTGAGTGTACCCTGATTACATAATCAGGTACTGAATATATAACATAGGATTCAACAATTCCTCAAATACATAAGACTCTTAATAGTCAAAGCATGTCTAAGTACTGAAAGCATAAAAAATAAAGCAGTGAAACAAGGACTGTCTGAGGTAGGTCTCATAGGAACACTCAAAACTTTAAAAGATAAGATTTAAAAATCCATAGAACCATATAATCCAAGTTTCAAACTACAAGACCATATCACCAAATATGCATAAATTCATATCCTTTTTCTACTTATCCAAAAAATCTCTTCTTTGTAATTTCATATTTCAACATCCTATAATGACCAAAACACTTTTGTAGCTGCAATTTCTTAATCAAGAGAAATAAGAGGGACACTACAAAATCAAATTATCAACACCATTTTCATTCTTCTAATCCTCATGTGAATGCTTCTAATCCCCATCTTAATATGATATTATTAGGATATCATCTCTACTAACAACTAATTAATCATGCCACCAAACATGAAGCTCTCTACCATATATGATCTTCATATCAATGTCAACACCAATGAGGGTTGATATGACATGAAACAATATGATCCAACTGTATACTATATCAGTAATGTAATAGTTATAAACACTATCATTACTATCCAACAATTGTCCTACAAAGATTTAATCACCACCATCGCACAAAATTAAGTATAGACATCAAAACCAAGAGGGTGGACATCCATAATATAAAAATACCCTCAATTATTAATCACCTACACTATCATCTAGGACAACTCAATAAGACAGGATCACTCTTCCAATATTTTGCATAATGTTGAGGATATATATAGTACCAAAACACCACATCATACCTTCAATAACCATGTTGAGGGATGAAACATATTTCTAACAATATTCCAAACACTCTAATCAATAATGTTGATAAAAATCTTATAGTCACATATGTTGAGGATTAACATTAATGAAAAAACCATAGAATATAATACCAACTATCTTACCCTTTTTCATTGATAGAAACACCCAAAAATATTTTTACTCATGCTCCATAATGTATCACCCTTTGACATCATGGAAAAAGGGAAGTTATTAACATAATTATTCACTATCTCCCATTTTATCTTTGTTCATCTACACTGTCAGCTCAAAAATTGACTTTACTTTCTTTTTCATATTGATGCAG
Source organism: Thuja plicata (assembly GCA_018584345.1). Taxonomy (NCBI): domain Eukaryota; kingdom Viridiplantae; phylum Streptophyta; class Pinopsida; order Cupressales; family Cupressaceae; genus Thuja; species Thuja plicata. The sequence continues at coordinate 1,771,640 of MU228294.1, forward strand.
TCAAGGAAAGTTAAATCCACAAAGGAGATGTCCAACCTTGCAACCTGAGTCAACATAGTGGAAATAACAAAGAAACACAGTGCTAGGAATTTGAACATAAAATTTTATATTGTCATCAACAAGAAATTGCATCAAATTGACTTCAACATGCTAGGCTGTAAGGCCTTCCTAGTTACGGCCAAATAAAAAATCATTCTCAGATCCTAATTCTAATCTTCTACATATTAGAACTATCATCCCCAAATATTCTATTATGTCCTCCAAATACCTCAACACATTACAACACACTAAATTTATACATTGCCACCAATAGGCCAGACTTAACAAAGAATTACAAGGAAACATGTAACAATATTTAGGACAAGACCCAAAATATGGAACACTAACCATTAAATAAGACACAAGGATGCATGATCATAAATATAGGTCCATACAAATCCTAGTAACCAATATCCATGACCGCACATGCTAAAAATCAATAATCACCAACCGCATTATGAATTCTCTTAATCGATCCAAATAAGAAATGAACATGTTACCCAAAGGAACTAGATCAATCCAAACTTGAAAAACCACAAAAAAAAAAGAGGTTTGATCATACAAAACTTCTCCTAGATAGGTCCTAAGAATCAAGGCATGGTTGCACACAGATATTCCATCTAGAAGATCAGGACCCTGATAAGAAACACATCAGTCAACTAGAAAATTGAAGAACAAACTAGAACCAGACCAATCTTAAGATATCTTCCCCAAAATAGAATGAAACATGATGTAATCATAGAAAATACTTCTCTAAGATATCTATAACAAATCCATTCAACCACATTAGATAAATAGCTAATAAGGGTGATTTCCACGTAAAACACCAAATTCTATCCAACTGAAACAAAACAACAAACAAACAAGAAGGAAATCTTTTGGTTGATGCAAAATTGCCAAATTCACTAGGATGATCCTACATCAGACACCTCAGGTGAAAAATATGTTTTGTGAGAGGAAATCATGAACATTTGATGGGATTCAAAACATATATCACATACTTAGTCCTTCTCCACACATCCTCTTGTCTCCCAACCAGCACAATCTTGCCTCTGTCCTCTTTCTGATTCTACAAGGTCACCTATCCTGCACTCTTCTTAGATTTCCTATTTGTAACCTATAGGAGATGACCTCTACTATCCTCTTTCTAGTGCAATCCTTCTACTTCCTTTGCTTACCATTAGTACTTCTCTAAACCACATCATCATCAGACTGACTGATGAGATCCTTCTTCAATTCATTACCATTTGTATCTTTCTATCCAACACTTACATGTGTCATCATCTGTTGCACTACCATAGCCAAAAATATCATCTTCCATTTATTTTATGCAAGTTATTCAGAGACCTTTCTCTCCTTAACTATTTTTTTTCAGATCTTCCCTTATTCCACTCATAGGAATAGGTTCATCAACTGTTAGCCTCTCATGTCTTCCAATGTCAATTAGACAACATCTGATAACTCCATATCTTCCAACTCATTTTTCCCACAAAGGTATTAGTTTATGCTCGGATCCTCCCTTCCTTACCATATAGGTATTAGCATGACCATCAAACAAAAAATACATATCAAACTACCAAGGTCTCCCAAGCAATAGATGACAAGCATCTATAGACAACACATCATATAATATCTCATCATAATAAGCCCCAATCTTTAAAAAAAAATAGGCATTTCTCTTCAATCCTAGCCTTGGATACATCTTGTAACCAACTAATTTGATAAGGAGTAGGGTGTTTTCTCCTCTCCAACTTTAATTTACTAACCATTTCTTCTGAAACAAAGTTATCATAATTGACAACATCAATTATAACATTACATACCTTATCATTACACTTACCTATGGTTCTAAATAAATTCCTTCTTTGTATTGGCTCATTAATACACCTAACAACTCTTCTATAGAGAAGAACTTAACCTTCTTTAGAAGAATTCATTTTAGTTTCCTCTGAAGGCAATGTAACACCTCCATCCAAATGTGCAACCATCTTTTTATGACATTGAAAAGTCCAATGACCTTTCTCACCACACTGAAAAAAGTACCCATAAATTCACCTCTCCCCCTTCCTCTTTGTCCACCATTTTAATCCTTAGTGGTTTGACCACTTCTAGATCCTTTATTGGGTTTCTTAGGATTATCCACCGCATTACTTCTAGCAGTTGATTAACTAGTCTTACCACCCCGGTTCCTATTATTTTGTTTTCCTTAAAACCTCTTGTTCAATTTCTCTTCAATCCTCAATGCCATCTAATAAGCATCTCCTATTGTTTTCATTCAAACTGTAAGTAACTCCTCTTGAATAATAGGTCTCATGCCATAGATATACCTAGAAAGCTTCTCCTTATCATCCTCAGAATAAACAATTCTAATCATGATCCTATAGAATTATTTAGTATAGTCTTATACCAATTTGTTAGTATGCTTCAACCCTCGCATCCTTTTGAAAATTTCCAATTCACAATCCACTAGAATAAATTGTATCTTCAACTTTTCAACCATCCTATCCCACTTAGAAATCTTTTCATTTCCTTTCTTATTTATTTCCAATTGAACTTATTTCCACCTTATACTTTCATGACCTTTTAGCTTTTTTTTTTTGAAAATCGAACCCAATCAGGATCTTCCACCTCCTCATACTCAAAGAATTCCTCCATCTCATTATTCAAATCAATCAATTACTATGGTCTAAGGCTACTAGAAAATGTAGAGACTTCAAATTTTTCTCTCTTTCCAATATTAGACATAGCTTTCAGAAATATAGCCTCAAATGGATCTCTAGCTTCTTCAAAGTGTTCTTCTTCCTCAGACTATTCATCAATATCTTGACCAACCATTGATGCAATTCTCCTTTGTAATTCATCTTGTAAAACTTTCTCTTGCCTCTACAAAGCCCTAAAACCTTCATCAGTGACTCCTCAAACTCCTCTTTAAGGCCTCTTCAAACCAACAAATTCTGAATGAAATCCTCTACAATTGTGGCTCTGATCCACACTCTACCACCCACAACAGACCAAATCAAGATGTCACCACTGAAAAATCCAATCTGCACCCCAACGATTAAAAACCTTTCTTTGATACCACTTGATGCACTCAAGGAAGGAAAAATACCCAAAGGAGATGTCAAACCTCTTAGCCTAAGTCAAAATAGAAGAAATAAAAAATAAACATAGTGCTAGGAATTCAAACATAACAATTTTTATTGTGATATAAAATAAATAACATCAAATCAACATCAACATGCCAGGCTATAAGGCCTTCCTGGTTACGACACAATGTAAAATTGTTCTCAAATCCTAATTTTGATCTGTTGCATCTTAGAACTATCATCCCCAAGGATACTACTCTCTCCTCGATATACCTCAACTCATTACAACACATTATATTTATACATTGCCACCAACAGGTCGACCTAAACAAATAATTACAAGTTAACATGTAACAATATTTAGGACATGACCCAAAATATGGAACACCAATCATAAAATAAGATATAGGGATGCACAATAATAAATATAGGTCCACACGAATCCCAGTAACCAAGATCCATGACCACACACACTAAAACTTAATAATGACCAACCGTGCAATGAATTCTCCAAATCGGTCCAAACAAGAAATGGACACTTACCCACAACCACTAGATGAATAGAAACTCAAAAAATCATGAAAGAAAGAGACGTGATCATAGAAAAATTCTCCTAGATAGGTCCTAATAATGAAGGCATAATTGCACATGGAGATTCCACCTAGAAGATTAGGAAACTGAACAAAAACTCATCAGTCAAATGGAAAAATGAAGAACAAAATAAAACTAGTTAAATCTTAAGATATCTTCACCAAAATAGAATGAAACATGATGCAATCATAGAAAAATCTTCTCCAAGATGTCCAAAACAAACCCATTCAACCACGTCAGATAAAGAACTAAAAAAGGTGATTGCCACCTAAAACACCAAATTCTGTCCAACTGTAACAGCACAAAAAACAAGAAGGAAATATTTTGGATGATGTAAGATTTCCAACTGCCCTAGGATGCTCCTGCATCACATATATTCTTTTCTTGTCAATGAAAACAAAAAAAACTACCTACACTTGCTGAGGTATAGACTGTGTTGTGAATATAATTATTATTTTCATTAATGGTTATCGTTGATGTCAATATATCTACCTAGTTGATGATGTTTTGTTTGTGGTATACCAGTATTTTATCTTGATGAGGATTTCTATTCTAGTTGAATGTGCCCCAAAGGTTTTTTTTAATGATATATATTTTTTCATTTTTATCCTAGTCACATTCATCTTGTTATGTGCAAAGATTTAATCTTTTAAGTCTAGACTGATCTGATACTGGTTAATGTGTTTCAGTGTGATCATTTTCTTTATAACATGTATTTTCCTATTCATTGGCTTAGAATGTCAAGGAGAATGTATATCTTGTTGATTTGAGCGAGGATGTTTTTTTTGGTCCATGTTTCATTCCTTAAGACTACATGAATGACGTGGTGTGACCTATTTTAAATTATGCTAGTCTGACTTGGATGTCCATGATGGCATAAATTGATATATGTAGAAGATGATTTTGTTCAATGATATGTGTGTATGTGAGTGTGTGAAGAAATAATATAACTCAAAAGATCTTACTCTTTGTGTGATCATGTGTTACCGAAGGTAGCTGACTGGTGTTTGTTAATTCAGTGGTGGATTTAAATTTTTATTAGTACTCTTTTGGTAGTTAGGTGGTTTCTATAGCCAGTGAGCCTCTTGTATTGGTAGTTAGTCATTTTATAGTAGTTGTGATAGCTATTTTGTATCTAGGGAAGTTATCCCAGCTGGTAGTAAGTTGTACCTATAGTGAGAATTCAAAAAACCACCTTAACCAATTTTTAATACTTGGGAATAGTTCTCCATGGCTTTTACAACCTTGGGTTTCCACATAAAAATATGGTGTTCATTGTGCATGGTGCTATTCTATGTTTTTAATTATCCAAATACTTTATCAGTGTTACTAGTAGAAGTTAGATTAAGATAATTTTTTTGAATAATTGATTCAACCCCCCTCTTAGTTATTCATCATTTTAACCAAATGGTATTAGGGCTTTGGTTCCTTGTTATAGAGCTTAACTTCTTGAGTGATGCAGAGTGCACAACCAATACCAGACCTTAGGGTCTAACGTCTCCTTTAGACACCTTAACCTTACTCTAAGGTTTCCATTTATTCAAATACCTCTTCTTAGGGATCCTAAGTCTCTCCAAGTGGATGATCAATCCTCCAATGATCCTCCTTCTCACCTAGGAATTCCTTTGTATGTGGACCAAAAACTTGCTTTAGGGATCAATCCCTTAAATGAACCCAAAATGGGGAAAACTACCCCTCCCTATTTGGATCTTCAAACCAATGGTGAAAATAGTCTATAGGTACCCAAAGCACTAGGATTCAACTCCCTATTGAATCCTCCAACACCCACAACACAACTTTCTCAACTCAGACCAAAATCTCTACTAGCTCTAACTCAATGGTTTTTGGTGTTTAAATTCCAAAACTTCTGAACAACTTGGTGAGTCCCTCACATATTTGGATACCCTTTATCAATCTCTAATAGATACCAAAATTATTTGGTTTGATTCTAATCTAGCACCCCTAAACACTTACTAGGTTCACAGGCCTAATTAACCAGACTAGGCATGGTTAACAAAGAAAATGTTAATGGATGGGTTCCTAGAAACTTCCCAAGGCCTTGTATCTCTTCTACTATCCAAACATGTACTAAATATTCCTTTCACCAAGTTCATTCAATCCAATTGGATGACTATCTTCACTTCTTCTCCATTTCCCTGGTTAAAGACATAATGATGTTTAGCTTAGGGATGGCTTGGAATGTTAGCAAACCAACTCTCCTCACCCTAATTATTTGGAATCCTTAAGAGAAATGCCTAAAATTTCATTCCCAAGAGGGCCATGGAAATCCCACAGTTGAATAGAACGTTAGAGGGCCATTTCTTCAAAACCCTCAAATTTGGGGCTTGATAGACCAGTGTGCACATAAATTTGAATAACTTGCACAAATGGAATCCAAAAAAATTCAAAACCAAAAGGATTTATCAAAAGTAAAAATACTCTGTCCAAAACTTAAAAATTCATATCATTTCATGATCGTACAGATCCATACCATGCACAAAAATAGAGAAAAATTCTATAAATTTAGGGTTTGATATTAGTTTTCTTCAATCCTCTGTACAATATGACATCCCCTTGGATGTAAAAACTCCTTGTGTCTGAATAGACTCATCCCAATAGCTATAAAAAACATTCAAATGGTTATTAAACAATTTTCACTTTTTGAGTAACTTTTCAAAAGTTGTCTTGCAACTTTTGAAATATTGTCAGCAACTTTTCAGTTTGTCATGACAACTTTTCAGTTTGTCATGACAACTTTTCATTTTTGCTCAATTGCTTCTATTAGGCCTATATAATGACAAAATGGATCAAATATATCCATCTTAAGAGAAAATTCAACTAATTCCCTTACACATCTCATGTTCTACCTAAGACCTTAGGCTCAGTTTGGCATCTAGGTTCATAACATCACCTTATATCCAATTGACCTTACAAATGCTCTTGATTATATTGCTTGATCCAATTGGATCCAAATCTCTATCCTATCTCACATGTCCCTTTATTAGGTCTATGGAGGTGTCCTAGGTTCCATGCACTATTGAGGTAGATTTGATGGTGCCAAAATTGAACATCCCTATGTTTGATGGATTTGACTATGGTAGCGAGAAAGAATAGGTGAAGAGTTACATAATTTCAACACTTGAAAAACTATGGAGAAAAAGTATGTTGCACCAAAAAATGTGAGTATAATATCTACTCCTGATGATGTTTCATCCTGTGAAGAAAATGACAAGGAAAGGTATGTTATTTTTAGTGCTTTATAAAAAATTGAGCTTCAAAAGTTATTTTATTAAAAAATGCTTATAAAGTTTGGGAAAATTTGAAAGATGTTTATGAAGGAAATGATAGAGTTAAGTTATCAAAGATTTTTTCTGCTAAGAGTAGATATGGAAACTTGAAGATGGATGAAAAGGAAGATATAATAACTTATTTTCAAAAGATTGACAATTTAGTGAATGAGGTCAAAAATCAATGAGGTACCTTGACATATGAAGACAATATTGGGAAGTTTGATATAAGAAGAGCTCATGAAGTTACATTTGTAGGATATTCTACAAGGAGAAAAGTGTAATGGTGTTACAACAAGAGGCTGAACAAAATGGTTGAAAGTGTGAATGTGAAAGTTGATGAAGATATTCACATGAATTATGTGAGGCACATCAGATATGAGTCTAATGATCTGGATGGAAGGAAAAAGTAAGAACAAAAAGAAGAAGAAGAGACATGGGAGGCTCTAGCATCTTCAACTAAGACACTAAGGTATGTACAAAAAAACCACCGAGAAACTTAAATCATAGGAGATAAGAATAAAGGAATAATTGTAACACCTCTCCAAGGAACCCAGGAGGACAAGACTTCTATCCACTACAAGATGTAACTAATTTTTTTTTGAATTAATATGATATACATAATTAAGCACTTGTTTAACAATACTTGAGTTCAAAATTATTAACCAATCTATGTACTCATAGGTTCCCTAACATAATTACTAAAGAAACATTATCTAGCCTATAACGATATACATTGAATTATGGACTTTATTAGTATACACTCATTTTAATGCACCAAAGTATATTTTCCTACCTCATTTAAGAATAAATCATCTTTATTCAACTTATCAACTCATGGCATTAATTCATAATTCATAATTAATCATTAATTTCATTAATATCTACTAATTTATCCTTTGTATCACTTTCATTTAAATATTAGGGTAAGAGGTAACATTTATTTCTTTTCTAACATTAAACATAGCATAAATATTTATAGACTCATTTCCATTTTAACAATCAACATAAGGATAACCTTTAAGAGACACAAGTAAAAATATTACATCTTTGAATGCTTTATAATATTACAACATATTATTTTTTTCCCTTTCCTTTCAACTAGAACTATCATTCCTGATTACATTTCTTTTGAATTGGAGTTACATTACTACACATCATTATGCCATATAAATATGACTACTTTTAGGAGTTTAAACTTACATGAATAAATATATGTCAATACATATCAACTTGGTGCAATATACAACATGAATTCTTTAAATTGTAATTCAGGAAAGAAACATATGCAAGGATCATCCATGCAACCATAAATAATACCTTGATAAAATAAATATTAAACACCCAACCACGTAGAAATCTTAGGAACACTCTCCAAAGATAGGAGATAGACAACAAGGCCCACTCAAGATGAAATAACTAATGCATACTCTAGGTGGTAAAACCTTTCCCAAAAATAGTCATGAAACTCAAACAAGCATCCAAAATCAAGACATGGATAATAGAGGAAAAATAAATCAAGTGTAGATACTCTAGGATACAAGACAGGTGAGTGTAATCACATATCCCTCACCCCTTGGATTACCATGTCAGTCCACTCTAGATTGCAGCCCCCAAGTAGGCACATGCATAACCGAACACTTTTCATGGAGACAAGGTTGTTCGATTGTGCCATCACAAAGGTACCTTCTCCAACTCCCTTACCTAGTCTATACTAGAACTAGCAGCATGGGAAAGGAATCAAATTAATATTTTTTAAAGTTAATTTCCCCCATTCCAAGTTAATTTATTTAGCTTATCACTTGATTAAACAACTCACCAATGAGTTACCCTAGTGACCACTTTGGGCCATGATCCCCATTTAGAGCCACTCACCTAGTTTACCTAGGTTCTCTTCCCATAATTAAACATCATAATACATCAAGGAATCACATACTAACATAAAATATGCCATAAAAACAACATAGTACAATTTGATCAGGTTTAGGTGATCACTAGTTGTCCCTAATCTATCAGACACCCCTAAACCCAAATCAGGCATTTAGATGGATTCAAAATGTATAAGAAGCATCAAAATGTATCAAACATGATTTAACAACATCATTAAGTGTATATATAGATTATATGCATCATAAAATTGATCAAAACACCTCTTGTACCAACTCAAAACCCTAAAACATCCTAACAGGTGCAATAGCTAACCACAAGCATGAACAATAAGACAAAAACAATCCCCAAATGATCATGTAAAAGCAGAATACTTAAGATAAAAACAAAAGGTTATAAATAAATCCATAAAAAAATAATGAATGGCAATGACACACTCAAACCACCACTTGAGAATAATGCTGAAGTAAACATGTTGATTCCTAAAATTTGGCTAAGTCTGAAATTTCCTAAAAAAACTCTCAAAATATAGAATCTTTATTATAACTCCTATGAAGATGAAACTACTCTCAAAAATCCTAAAATTCTTATATAAAATTTAACTCAAGATATAATAAAAAAATAATATGTAACTTATACTTAAATATTATATTTTTATGTACCCTCTTCACCTAAAAACTAACCTTCCGGGAAAACTACACACTTATAGATGAAAAGATGCACTCACATGATGTAGAGAGGCATTTGAAAGCTTAAAAATATACACTCACACCAAGAATTCAATGCACTCATAGTATTCATTCAACACACTAACAACATTCATTCAGCACACTCACAAAAATAAAGAAATGCACTTCCAATTATGAAACAACACACCTATAGTAATGAAACAATGCAATTGCAGTAATAAAAAAATGTGCTTGTAGTAATAAAAAATTATACTTGGGGCAAGTGATCAATGCAAATGGGGATCTAGAATGACGCACTTGACTACCAAACTAGAAAAAAAAAATTCTAGATTGAACTTACGGCTAAAACTAGGCAAAATTAGGGCCCTAGAAGAAGAATTCAAACATGACCTAGTTGAGATCTCCTTGTTAGAATAACTGAGAGGGGGGGTTGAATTAGTGACCTAAAAAATTAATCCAATAAATCAACCCAAACTTTATACCACAAATATAAAACCTCTAGTATCTTCAGTCCTACAAGATGTATGCCTTGTGCAAATCTAACATGTCTATACTACTCGATGTTTATACTTTTTATCCTTTCCTTAAGCTTTACCGAATTACAGTCTATCTTTTCTTAACCTTTACTGAAATACAGTAAATAACTTAGTGTTTACCGATCAATCCTACTTTAGTAATATGTAAATAAAAACATCAAAGAAATGAACCATATACACATTTGACACATGGATTTTAATGTGGAAACCCTATTAGGGGAAAAAACACTCGGGATCGCTAACCCAAATTTTTCACTCTTCTGAAGTGATCTCGGTGAAGAGTCAACCCTATTAAAGGTTAAAAACACACTGTCAAGTGCGACCTTGTTAGAGGATTTAAATTTAATAGTTTTTCACTTGATATCTAGCATTTACTATGCTATCTTCATGAGAAAATTTTTGATACTCCTTGGGATGTATCTCAATATACAAAGGATGGTTAGATCATACTCTGCTAATAGATTTTCTGAATCAATGGTTAAAATAAAATAGTATATCATCTATTCATAAATACAAATTAATCTCGCAGATGTTCAGATCTATTGTAAGATCATAATACCTCTCTGATCAATGTTCTCTTCAATTCCTTTCCTCCACTTCTTTCTGCTCGATGAATGATGCTGCTTCTTTGTTGCTCGGTGTCCGCACAAATCTTAGCTCTATTCTTTAGCTTGTTTGATCATATCTATATGAAGACTTCTTATCTTCATGAGAATTCTCTTCATAATTCCTATCTTGATATTGAATTAGCTTGTCTCTTTTATAGACATGATTTCCTCATTTCTAAGTCATCTTTCTTGTTCTTGACGTGTTCCAAAAATCTTAAGATTCTTGTTTTAAATATTGCTTTAGCTTTATCCCATAGATTTATTCTTGACAACTGTAATAAAACTAGCTTTAAATCTCTATCTTATCTTTAGCTTTTAACTGGTTGATAAAAACAATGTAATAAAATAGTTAACTCTATATTAGCTCCTACTAGCTAAGTTTTTTACATTTCTAAACTTTAGTTCTGACTGGTGTTTAACTCCTTGTTTGCTCGATCTTGACTTCAGTTGTCCTCGAGCATCTCTATCTGTCAAGGTTGTTTGTCCATCGGGAAACACTGTGACTTCCAGTTCTTCTTGGGTATCACTTTGGTTCTTCTTGGTAATTCTTACTTGGGTATCACTGTGACTCTTCTCGGGGTTCTCTATCCATTAGTGTGCACTGTCCATCGGTGTTTGTTGTCACTTGGTGTATACTAAAATTTTATGCATTACTGATAACATAAATTTTTTCTCTTTGGTTCTTTGAAGTCTTTGAAAATATCTATATGACCAATCAGAGTATATCAAGTTGACATTAATGACAATACAATACATTAACTGATTTAATGTCTTGCATTAACTTTCTACATCTTGGCGATCATCAAATTTTTTATCTTCAAACATTCAATCAATTATATTTCATCGATATCTCCCTTTGGCATTGATGGAAACATACTACATACTACTAATATAATATGAAATATATAAGTTGTAGTTCATCAATATTTACCAAACTTATTTTTCTATAACCAATACAAATATCTGACTCTCGGTAAGCTCTTCTAGCTTAGATTTGATTCTTGCAAAGTACTCTCTTCATTCTGTATTCCCTTCACTGGATAAATGTAACAACTTATGATTCCGTCTCTCCCTTTGTTGTAGAATCTCTTCTTCCTTTTCTAGATAGATATGCAGTGTTAACTTTTCCAATTCTCTCCTTTAGATGAATGTTTCTTTGAATATTTCTCTGATATTTTTTCTCCCTTTGACTGTTCCTCTCCTTGATAGATGATTATGATAGAGATTTTGTATCTTTTTTCCCTTTGAAAATAATATATTTTTATCCATATTCATTAAACACATATCTCCTTTTGAATACTTCTGATAGATATTTCATATGGATATAGTCTCTCCCTTTGGATACTTCTCTCCCTTTGACAGCAATGCCAAACTAAATCTCTCTCTTTTGTTTATGATATATTCCTTGAATTTCCTTTCCATCAACGATACAATAACTTTGGTGTTTGGTGCAGATAAGTACCTTGTTGTGTACTGATATTTCTTTGTAGTCCATCTCTTTTCTTGCATCAACATGAATGATCTTCTAATTATGTGTAGGCTGATGCAGCCTCCGAGTCAGCTTAGTGACCAATAGATAAGGGTCAGACCCCTAGTCTCTTTCTCAGGTACTCAAATGTATCTTTAGGCAACGGATTTGTAAATATGTCTGCCAATTGTTCTTTGGATTGGACATATTCCAGTATCACATCTTTCTCTTGCACTTGTTCTCTTAAGTAATGATACTTGATAGCAATATGCTTTGTCTTAGCATGCATGAATGGGTTCTTTGATATGTTTATTGCACTGTTATCATCACAATAGGTAATCACTAGTTCAAGAATTTTCATATTCATACCTTACAGTAATTTCTTGATCCATGCAATGTTATAGAAATTTACAGTAGTAGCCACATATTCTTCTTCTGCAGTAGCTTGAGAGATGCATCCTTCCTTCTTACTTATCCATGTGACAAGTCTGTCACCCATGAAGAATTCTCCTCCTGTTGTGCTCTTTCTATCATCTAAGTTTCTATCCCAATCAACATTTGTATAGACTTGAAGCTCAAAATTTCCTTCTCTTTAATCCCATAATCCATAGTCTTCGATATTCTTTAGATATCTTAGAATTATTTTGACAATAATCATGTGTGACTACTTGGGATTAATAAAGAATCTTGCAACAATTCCAACTGCTTATGCTATATCTGGTCTAGTATGAATAACATACATGAGTTTTCCAATCATAGATCTATATAGGGTCTGATTTACCTTTGCTGGCTTATCTTCCTTTGTCAGTTTGCATCCTGTTACCATAGGTATTCCAACTGGCTTGGAGTCCTCAATCTTGAATATCTTGAGAACTTTCTTGATGTATTTAGATTGTGTCATTTAGATTCCTACATCCCGTTGAAGAATTTGTAGACCAAGAAAGAATTTGATCTCCCCAAATATTGACATCTCAAACTCTTTGCTCATTTCAACAGAAAATGATTTGCATAATATATCATTACCACCAAATATGATATCATCAAAAAATATTTCAGAAATCAGAATTTTATCATCAGTATCTTCTTTTAAATATAGATTATTGTTTTCACTTGTTCTTACAAATCCAATACTTATGAGATATGAGTGAATTCTTTCATACCATGCTCTCAGTGCTTTTTGCAATCCATAGAAGGATTTGTGTAGACTACGAACCATGTTTCTCTTGTTAAGATTGAAAAACCCTTCTGGTTGTTCAATGTATACTTCTTCTTCTAGTATTCCATTTAGGAATTAAGATTTGACATCCGCTCGATATACCTTGAATTTTTTGTAAGCAACATAAGAAAGTATAATTATTACTCCTTCTAGTCTAGAAATGGGTGCAAGGTTTCTCCATAGTCAATACCTTCTTTGTGTGCATACCCCTTGCATACTTATCTTGCTTTGTTCCTTGTGACTTCTCCATTCTCATTCAGCTTGTTTTTGAATATCCATTTGGTAACAATGACATTCTTGTCATATGGTCTAGGTACTAATGTCCATGTTCTATTCTTCTCAATTTTCTCTATGTCTTCATTCATAGCACTAACACATTCTTCATTTTAAAGTGTAGTATTAACAGATTTCGGCTCAAAATCACAAATTAAACATCTAGTGTTTAGTGACTTACTTCTCATTCTCATTCTAGCCTTTTTGTCTCCTATGATCTGGTTTTTTGGATGGTGTCTTTAGACATACTTGGCAAGTATCGGTTTAGCTCTTTGTTCATCATTCTTATCATCATCTTGACCTTCATTTTGATCTCCATCGCTCAGTGCATAATCTTGAGTAATTTCATGGTTTTTGGTGTTTGCAGCCTAATGCTCCGGTGCATTGTTTTGTCGCTTGGGAGCTATACACTATTTCCCATGCAGAGTGTTAGGTTCTTTAGTGTAGACAAACCTGTTGTATTCTTCTAGTTCTTTTCTCCTTTCCTCATCATTTTTCTTAGCAAATTCATCTACTTTGACATTTTCACTTTCAATGATTTTGTTAGAGGATTTGTTAAGACATTTACAAGCCTTTCTTTTGGTAGAATAACCTAAAAATATTCCTTCTTCACCTTTGGAGTCAAGCTTTCCATTTCTATCATCTTTGAAAATATAACATTGACTTCCAAAAATTCTGAAGTAACTTACATTTGGTGTATGTCCATACCATAGCTCATAAGGTGTCTAATTGGTGTCTTTGTTCAATTGAACTCTATTCAATGTATAGATAGAAGTACCGATAGCTTCTCTCCATAATGTTTGAGTGATGCCTCTCTCAATCATCAATTTTTTGGCACAATCAATAATGGATCTATTTCTTCTTTTAGCAATCCCATTTTGTTGTGGTGTTCTTGTAACCACTTGGATTTGGTCTATTCCAACTATAGACCCTATTTTTCCTAAGTGTGATCATACCCCCAATTATGTCATGACAATGTTACTTTGGCATAATTCATTTTAAATTAAATTTAATGTCATAGGTGATTTTTATCACTAAATTATATTAACTATTATAGCCATACAATTCAAATCAATTTAAACTAATTAAATGAAATCAAATTCAAACATGGTTATAGTATTTAATTATAAAGGAATTAAATAAACCCCTAAATCAATTGCTCACTTGCAAATGAACCCATTCCCCTAGCCTAATTACTTTAATTAAATTGGCTATAGTCCTATTAATTATTATAAAGCAATTAATTATTTAAATAATTAATATCCTATTTTTGAATGAATTAAATAAGTTTAATTCATTTCATTTATATTCCCCTAAAACCTAACCTAACCTATCTCAACCACTTCTACCCTAGGTTCTAACCCATCCCAACCTATTCACCCCATGCTAATCTAATTCTAATCCTAAATTCTATCCTAACCAACCTCTTAATGTTGTCACATTCCATTAAGTAATAATTAACAACTCCACCCACTTGAGAAAGTCAAGGAATCTCAAGATTCCTTCCTCAAGTCCACTTTCTCAAGCCACCCTCTTACACCCTTCCCATACTTCTCTAAGGCTTTCATTAATGCCTCATTAAGGAAGATTCCTTAAGCCCATGTCTCTCCTATGCCTATTGAATGCCTTTGGAATTTATTACTCTTACACACCATTAATGAGATTTTCAACTCATTAATGCACCTTGTTCCCCCTCTCTCTCTCCTCATTCTTCTATAAATAAAAGGGGTTTTTGAGCACAAATAAGCCTTCATCTCATATTGAAAATGCATTTTTATGCTGTTAGAATAGACATAGACTCACATTTCATTTCATAGTTCATGTTTAGGCATTGTTATTATCTCCATTTTTAGAGCTAGAATGCATTGCTTAATGATTAAATAGCTTTGTTTTTAATTCAAATCTTTCATGCTAAGTTGTATATGTCATTGATAGTAAAATAATCTGAGGGCTATTATGTTATTAATCACACTCTTCTTAGTTAGAAAGAAATGGGTCAATATTAGTGGTTTTATATGCTCATCTAACCCCTTTTTTGCTAATGCAATGATCTATTGAAGTGTTGTCTTTCTTAAACAGGTACAAAAATCACACACCCATTTCTGGTGCCCATCGTGGGGCTCAAATTGAGATTTGACATCATTTTCCACTAATCTATCTGCCCAATTTTTAGGTTCAGAGTCATTTCTGGTGACAAGGAATCACATCTGGGATATGTTGTTGCATTGCAGAAAACAAGGCTCGCATCCAGGATTTCCCAGATATTTTCTAGTTTGAGATCGCATCTGGTAAACATACTATTGCATCTGGTGAAAGGGGTCACATATGGTACAAAGTATTGCATTAAGTTATTTTAGGCTCGCATATGGTTAGAAAATTTGCACACTTCCTTGGCCTAACCCTAACATCTTGACCAGTAGTGTTTTTGACATTTTTGCAGCCTAAAAATTGTTTGCAAGTTGTTATTGGAGGTTTTTTTCATGAAAATTGAAGCAAAGGATACTAATTTGGTTTTTCAGGTTGCTACCCCCCATCTTGACCTCTATTTACTTGCTTTCCATAACTAATAAAATTTTCTAATCTACCACTAAATTGACTAGAGGACTACTCTTTTCCTTTCTAGGAAGATCAAAAACTCACACCTCAGTTTATGGGTTGAAAAGAATTTGTTGATAACAGAACAAGCAAACTCTCATCGTATAACTACTCTTGGAATCAGTAATTGAACCAATCAAAGCACTGAATATTGTGGGAAAATTGAACAAGTTTCATCATCTAATTTTGGATCAGAAATTGAACAAGCTACTCATTTAAAGATTCTGGATTAATTGAGGAAACAAACATTCCCTTCAAAGAATTATGTTTTCCATTAAATAGGAACACATTAAATCAAGCACAACATTGCTTGAGGGAATGAATTTTTTTTTAATCTGTTTTAGGAGAAAATGGCATGGATTAGGAGAGTATGCTCTTCTTCCTTGAAAGAATCAGAAATCTAGACATCCTACACTAGCCAATCCTTTGAACACATTTTTAATAGTAGAGGGCTTGTTGGTTGAGGAAAAAATCTCCCAGAAACGACCCAAGTGAGGACAGGTTTTACGCCAACCCTTCCAACTCACTATAAATAATTTCTCCCTCATAGGCCAAAGCCTCAGAAGACAAAGCCGATTTTGTTCATGGAATTTCAACATCATTCCTTGAACATGCTTGGGTATGTGTAGAGTGGAGCCGCTTGAATCTTGCTTGCGAGACTACACATATTCAAGTACTCATAGGGCTATACGCCTAAATTTTTCCTTGTGAAATTCTATGGGAGATGGTTTCAAACAGATTACCCAATAGTATACAACAATTTCAACTAAAAGAAACCTTGATTCACCCCTGAAAGGGTGATAATCTTTGTGCAAGGAAAAAATTAATTGCTCCAAGGTACTGTTGGAGATTTACTTATGGCAGCTAGTTGATTGTATGTTTGTCATTGATGACAACATATATTATACAATAGTGATTCTATATGTACTTATCAGAATGATGATATCAAGCCTTGCATGGATATATTTAGGTTGTAGACATGTTTACTAGGTTATGTTCATACACGCAGACTCATATATGAAATTTTAGATGTGTTGAGTAATTCTGCTATGTGGTAGTTATAGTTTCTAGAGTTTGTCTGTACAGAGCCAATGTATTGCATTAGTTCTTGAGTTGCACCTATCTTTGGGATATGTATGTGTATATTCATGATTAGTTATGAGTTGATGATAGTTATCTAAAGGTGCCAAATGTGTTTCAAGAAGATTGCAAAGTTAGAGGTAATTTGGTGAGGCTGACTTTGTGAAGCGTCACGTCTATTTAGTTTATATTCATGCAGTTATAATTATGCTTGCGTGATTAGTAAAGCTGACAAGGATGTTATGAAGAGTTGTCTAACAGGTCCCATGATCTCATAATTTGAGAAAAAAACTTATAGAAATTCATTTGTGATACGCTGAGTGTAAATTATACGAAAAGAGACAAAAAATGTATAGAGTAGAATATCAGTTGTGTTTCATTCATCAAGGGTCTATGTGAAGAAGCAGTAGAAGATTATAATACATTGGAACTGATCAAGATAGCAAGTCTACTCTATATTTCATCATCAGATATAGTACATATTTGTTCTACAGAAGGTTGTAGCCTTCTCCATCAAGCAGTGAGCTTTTGGACAGTGAGTCCACCACCCCTAATAGGGTTATTTATAAAAGACTTCTAACAGGGTCCAACCCTTAACCAGGTCACTATACTTATTGCATTGTAAAGTACAACTCCTAAAAGGGTTGAAATATCTTCTAACAGGGATTACTATAAACAAGTATAGTTCATTGTGGGTACTACTTCCCACCGGGGTTTTTACCATTTGGTTTCCCCATAATGAAATTGTGTTGTTATCTATTGTGTTATCTGAATGTGCATTTTCTTAATTATATTATGGAGTTAATAAGGCTAAAGAAATAAATATACTAATAAATGATTCACCCCTCTCTCAATTATCATTTGGGACTATTCTAACAATTGGTATCAGAGCCAAGTGCCTTGAGGAGAAAGCCTAACAGCTTAAGGTAGATCAAATGGCATACTCTAGAAAAGAGAGTCCTAAGTTTGATGGAGAGAATTATCTAGATTGGAAGAATAAAATGATAACACATCTACAATGTGTTGGTTTTGACATCTTTGAGATAGCCACACAAGAATTTGTTATTCCCTAACTTAAAGACCTTGCAAAAGATGATGCTACTAGCAGACAAAAGGAAACATTCACAGCTAATGCAATTTCCAAAGAAGCCCTTATAAGTGCCCTATCTAAAAGTTAATTTTTTGAGATCAAGAAATTAGACAAGGCATACACTATATGGAAGTATTTAGAAGACATATTTGAAGGAGATATTCAAGCAAAGAATGCACACAGGAAGACATGGAAAAAGAAATACAATAGTCTTGAGATGTTACTTGAAGAGAACATTAGAGCCTACAATCAGAGGATAAATGAAGCAGTTTCTAGAATCAGAAACAATGGAGGAGAGATATCAGAAGAAGATATAATGGACAAGTTGTTGACTACTCTAACACTAGACTATGAAAACAAGATCAGTATTCTAGAGGAAACTATGCAATTCTCACAAGACTTCACAAGAGAGACTTTGATCAGTAAAATCTCTGCATTTGAGATATCAAGATTGAAGACTAAACCAAAAGGTGAAACAACCTTCAAAGCATCAGTCCATGGTAAGAAATCTCACATCTCTAGCAATAATGAGAAATAAGATGTTGATGAAGAACTAGAAGAAATCATAGCTATGATTGCTAAAAGAGAAAAGAAAGGAAAAGGGAAATATGAAGGACAGCTTCCATTCAAATGTTTTTCATGCAACAAGATTGGCCACTTTGCATCCAAGTGTCCTACAAGAGTAAATAAATTCAGACCTGTTTATAAACCTAAATACAAAAAGGAATGTTATCATGCTAAAGAAGGTGTAACTGATGAAGATTCAAGAGAAGATGGAATTGGATTCATTTCCCTTAAAGATATGGAAAAATTGTTTGAGGATATGGACATTGAAGATGACAAAGAAGCACAGGAGTTAGCCCTAATTTCCAAAGTAGACAACATAACTGATTGGATCATTGACAATAGTTGTTCTCACCACATGACAGGTAATAAAGACATATTTGTTCATCTATAAAAGTACAAAGGTGGTATGGTTAGATTTGGAGATAACACTCCCAAACCTATCATAGGCAGAGGATCCATCACCCTGGATGGAAAGAATAAAACAAATGATGTTTTGCATGTTGATGGACTACATCACAATCTACTAAGTGTTGGACAACTACTTGACAAAGGTTATCATTTGGAATTCAAAGACAACAAATGCATTAGGATAAAAAAAAAAGGTAATGTTTTTCAGCTCAATTTTGATGTAAATTGTTTTGTTGCAAAAGTGGATGACAGTTGGTTATGGAACAAGAGACTTTGTCATATAAACTTTGATAATATAGCAAAGATAAGCAATGTCAAAGAAGTTAGAGATCTTCCTAGTATTGCAAGACTAGTAGACACAATATGCAGGGAATGTGTTATGGGAAAGCATGTAAGGAGCTCTTTTAGAAGCAAGCAGAACTCATCTGAGAATAAGCTAGACCTAGTGCATATAGATTTATGTGGTCCTACTCAAACAAGATCATACTACAGAGAAAGGTATTTCATTTTGTTTGTTGATGACTTTTCAAGGATGTTGTGGGTTGCATTCTTAAAAGAGAAGTCTGAAGCCTTTGAGAAGTTCAAAATATTCAAAGCCAAAGTCAAGAATGAATCTGGATTAAAACTAAAATGTCTGAGATCAGATAGAGGAGGATAATTCACCTTTGACCAGTTTTATGACTACTATGAAGAACATGGAATCAAAAGATAGTTGAGTGCACCTAGAACCCCACAGAAGAATGGGATAGAAGAGAGAAGGAATAGGATCATACTTGACATAGCATGCAATATGATGATTGAAGAAAAAGTTGTGCACACCTATTGGAGAGATGCAGTCAATACAATAGTCTATACTATCAACAAAACTCAACTAAGGCCAGGCGTGGATAATACACCTTATAAACTTTGGTTTGGTAATGTACCTACTGTGAAATACTTCAAAATCTTTGGTAGCAAGTGCTACATCAAGAGAGATGATGGTGTTGGTAAGTTTGATGCTAGAAGCGATGAAGGTATTTTCCTTGGTTACTCTACTAAAAGAAAAGCATACAGATGTTTCAACTTAAGACTAAAGAAGATAATTGAATGTACTCATGTAAATATTGATGAAAACTTCATGGTCCAAGAAAGGTACTATGAATATGCACCTATGATTGAAGATGAACCTAGGCCTAACAGTAAAGATACTATTATTGAAGAAATGTTTGATTGCATTGATGTATCATGTAATGAACCTGAATCAAGCAAAGAAGTACCTAAAGTTACTGATGAGGATGTCACACCAAAAGTTCCAAAATTCACATCTAGATACCATTCAAAGGATGACATCATTGGAGATCAGAGTAGCAGAGTTTTGACCAGATCAAAAGAAAAAAGTATATCAGTAGATGAAGAGGTATGTTTACTCTCACTGATTGAACCTTTAAATGTTGAAGATGCTTGCAAGGAATCTGATTGGCAGAAAGCATTGGAAGAAGAATTATATCAAATAATCAAAAATAATACATGGGAATTGGTTCCCCGACCTAGTGACAAAAATGTGATTGGAACAAAGTGGGTATTCAGGAACAAGATGAATGAAGATGGTACAGTGGTCAGAAACAAAGAAAGACTAGTGTGTAAAGGATATACACAAAGTGAAGGGATAGATTATACTGACACATTTGCCCCTATGAGAAGACTAGAAGCCATTAAGTTATTCTTGGAATATGCAACATTCAAAGATTTTAAAGTATATCAAATGGATGTCAAATCATCCTTTCTGATTGGTGACTTGAAGGAAGAAGTCTACATAGAACAACCTGAAGGATTTAATCTATCAAATAAACTAGACATGGTATGCAAATTGAAGAAATCACTCTGTGGATTCAAACAGGCCCTAAGGGCCTGGTATGAGAGACTAGATGGTTACCTCACTAAGATTGGTTTTAAGAAAGGAGAAGCATATTCCAACTTATTCATAAGAGACACACTTGATGGACTACTACTTGTCGCCATATTTTTTGATGACATTATCTTTGGGGGAAATGACAAGCTTAGTGGAGAATTTGCAAAAGAAATGCAGAATGAATTTGAGATGAGCATGATTGGTCCTATAAAATACTTTTTGGGATTGAATGTAAAATAGATAGATAAAGGGATATTCATAAATCAGTCCAAATATGTGAAGGAAAGATTGAAGACTTTCAAGATGGAAGACTATAAACCAGTGTGTACTCCCATGATAATAGGAAGCAAGCTCTCTAAAGAAGATGATTCTAAAGTAGTTGACAAGACATTGTACAAGTCTATGATTGCAAAAATTATATATCTTACTTAATCTAGACTAGACATATCTAATGCAATTGGCATTATTGGTAGATTTGTAGCTGAACTAAAACAGAATCACCTAATGGAAATCAAAAGGATATTTAGATATCTAAAGGGAACTATAGACTATGGTTTATGGTATCCTAAATTAGAGAATGTACAACTTCATGTGTATACATATGCAGATTGGGAAGGTTGTCTTGATGACAGGAAGAGTACTTCTAGAGGAGTAGTATTTCTTGGAGATAGGCTGGTTTCTTGGGTAAGAAAGAAGAAAAATTGTATCTCTCAGTTGACAGCAGAAGCTAAATATGTTGCAGTAGCATTGAATTGTTCAACAATGGTTTGGATCAAGAAGATGGTTAAAGATTTTGGAATACAAGTTGATTATCTTATTGTTATTCACTGTGATAACACCAGTACTATTAACATTTCCAAGAATCCTATGATGCACGCAAAGACAAAGCACATTGAGATAAAATACCATTTTCTTAGATAAAAAGTTGCAAATAATGAAGTCAAATTGGATTATGTGAGCACCGAAGAACAACTGGAAGATATTTTTACAAAGCCTTTATCAAAAGATACTTTTGAGTATCTCAGGGAGAAGTTGGGAGTAATTCCCTCTCCCGAGTCTAATTATATAAAGCAGCAAGAACATCATTCCATAGTGACTGATGAATGGTTGACTACTCTACTTTTGGAGTAGTACCTGTGCCTAATTTCTTATGGCACCCTTTGCCATTTATGTCAAAGGGGGAGTATATAGTAAGGGGGAGCATATACTCTGGGGGAGTATACAAATAGTTAGAAGAACTGAAGCAGTGTAGAGGAATATTTGATGAGGATATTGAGAAGGTTGTAAAAGAAAGAAGACACCATGTGCTAAAGATGTTTTTAATATCATATGTTGCCATCAATGTCAAAGGGGGAGATTGTTGGAGATTTACTTCTGGCAGCTAGTTGATTATATGTTTGTCATTAACGACAACATATAATATATAGTAGTGATTCTATATGTAATTATCAAAATGTTGATATAAATCCTTGCATGGATATATTCAGGTTGCAGACATGTTTACTATGTTATGTTCATACACACAGACTTAGATATGAAGTTTTAGTTGTGCTGAGTAATTCTGCTATGTGGCAGTTATAGTTTCTGGAGTTTGTCTATATAGAGCTGACGTATTGCATTGGTTATTGAGTTGCACCTATCTTCAGGATATGTGTGTGTATATTCATGATTAGTTATGAGTCGATGATAGTTATCTAAAGAAGCCCAAGAAGATTGTAAAGTTAGAGATAACTTTTTGAGGCCGACTTCGTGAAGCATCACATCTATTCAGTTTATATTTGCGTGATTGTAATTATGCTTTCATGATTAGTAAAGCCAACAAGGATGTTATGAAGAGTTTTCTAATAGGTCCCATGATATCATACTTTGAGAAAGATACTTATAGAAAGTAATTTTTGATACGCTAGTGTGAATGATACGAAAAGAGACAGAAAATGTATAGAGTAGAATATCAGTTGTGTTTCATTCATCAAGGGTCTATGTGAAGAAGTAGTAGAAGATTAAAATACATTGGAACTGATTAAGATAGTAGGTCTACTCTATAGTTCATCATCAGATATAGTGCATATCTATTCTACAGAAGGTTGTAGCCTTCACCATCAAGTAGTGAGCTTTTGGACAGTGAGTCCACCACCCCTAACAGGGTTATTTATAAAAGACTCCTAACAAGGTCTGAACCTTAACTAGGTCACTATACTTATTTCATTGTAAATTACAACTCCTAACAGGGTTGAAATATCTTCTAATAGAGATTAATATAAACAAGTATAGTTCATTGTGGGTACTAATTCCCACCAGGGTTTTTACCATTTGGTTTCCCCGTAATCAAATTGTGTTGTTATCTATTATGTTATCTGAATGTGCATTTGCTTATTTATTTTCTAGAGTTTATAAGGATAAATAATTAAATATACTGATAACTGATTCATCCCCCCTCTCAGTTATCCTTTGGGACTATTCTAACAGACACTCGTCATATCATGCCCTCACTTGCATTTGGAGTCAGCTAATATAGCATCATGACTGGACCCATTGCGTGCTTGGTGATGGTTGTATTCTAATTAGAATTTGAGTGTGTGCCTAAGTAAATGAGAAAATATTTTCATTCTCCACCTAGAAAATAGGAAAAAGATGTGTGTCTATTTCACCCTCCTAACAATGCAAATCTGTTTGATGCATTTGAAAAATCATTAAAAAGATAACATCTTCAAACAAACAACAAAATTCAATCCTAGATCAATGCATGTGTTTTTCACTCACCGACGGGTCTTAGAAATCAAACTACAAGTCAGACGAGCTTGATGCACTTCCAAAATGAACTTTTCAAAATTGATTAAAACTGACAGAGATATCATAAAATCGCATCCTAAATTTCCCAAATCGCATGTAGTATTTAGGCTCACATCTAGTATTCTATATTGCATCTAGTTAGCACATATTCACATCTAGTACATAAGTTCACATCTAGGGTCATCAGTAGCTTGCATCCAGTATTTCTAGGATCACATCTAGCAGCTCGCATCTAGGATAGTGGGCATTTGCAAGATAGTTTTTGAGAAAGTCTCAGTTGATTTGGATACCCTTTTGGCTATTTATTCTGTCCTTGTTGTCTTTTCTAGTCTCCTTCTCATTAAATCAAAATACCTTTTCAAACATCCCCCTTACATGTCCTGTCAGTTTCTCATAATCTGTTGCAATATGTGTGGTCTATCCGCTTCTTACAAACACTTGATTCCCAGCTCACTATCAGGGCATTCTAACCCTCTGATGCTGGAATCATTTAATTCCACCAAGACTCAAATGATACCTCCACCTAGACACACTCACTTGAATGATTCAAGACTCTACCTAACACTTTTGGGAAATGTTGATGAAAGTTGAGACACAACTTCATGGTTAACACAAGACGCAATAAGTACACATCTAAAGGATCAAAAGTGCCTCCTAAAACACCACACTTTCAAGGGGAAACATCTCATAGTTCCCTACTTGATCTAGACTCTCCACAAATGGATAGCGACACTTGTAGGTGGATTGAGGCTTTTGAGGAATATAACAATGGAAAACACTAAAAGCCTGAAGATACTGATGAGGAAGAAGAACCCACATTCAACCATCATTTATTTGAGTCCAGCAATGAGAATGAAATCACTAAAGAAGAATATGAAAAATTCAAAGAAAGCAAGAGGTTCCATAAGATAATGGAAAAAATGATCAACGAGGATAAAGAGAAATACTTATTCCATCTAGCATTCACAGGTGTCAATTTACCTAAGGATTATAATGTGGAACAACTCAAAGAAAAGGAGGTACCAACTCCTATATCTATTCTTTCCAAACAACTAACATTGATGCAAATAGAGCTTACAAATCTCAAACAAGAGAAAGCTAAACCAAAATCACCATACTCTTTGGACTCCATTTGTCCATTCTCGTTTGATAAAAGTATTACTATGGTCCCATTTCCTCCTAATACAGCAAGACCGAAGTATGACAAGTACACAAGAGAAACAGACCCACGTGATCATATAAGGGAATTATTTACTCTGAGCATAGAATACATGCATGAACCTACATACCTCATGCGACTATTTTCAGGAAGTCTAGGAGGTAATGCCATGGAGTGGTTCTCAAAGCTGAATACTAAGGTCAAAACATTTGAGGAGCTAATTCAATGCTTTATCCAGCATTAATCCTATAACATACAACATGATGTGACCATGATGGATTTGT
Organism: Thuja plicata; assembly: GCA_018584345.1. Classification (NCBI taxonomy): domain Eukaryota; kingdom Viridiplantae; phylum Streptophyta; class Pinopsida; order Cupressales; family Cupressaceae; genus Thuja; species Thuja plicata. Next base: position 1,797,181 of record MU228294.1, read on the forward strand.
GTAATACTAAACAGAAGACTGGTGAATCATTTACACACTTCCTACAAAGATGGAGGAAGATCTTTGCATGATATTCAAGGGCCATTTCCGAGTCAGAGAAAATGAAAATCTTTGTTAATAACCTGGTGCCTGAATTGAATTATGCACTACAAATGCAAGACTCCCCAAGCTTCAACAGAATGATTAAGAATGCCCTTTGTATCAAGGAAGTCATGGTCAAAAGGGGGGAGATCACCCTTCAAAATGAAAACAACACCAACTCCAAGCCTAAATGGTGGAAGCAAAACAAGAATTTTGTCAATGATGGAGTAGTTGACACCTCTAACATTAACCCTGAACCTAAGGTGTTCAATCTGACTAATAGCATGCAGGAAAGAAAAGACACCAAGGTCATGACCCCCATACCCAAAATAAACAATGATAATGGTAAAGGACAGTAATGGACTTCAAAACCTCAAAGAACATTTACTCCTCTAGGAGAACCTCTCGAGACCATTTTGAAGACTCTATTGGATAACAAGCTTCTCACAACTCATGATTCAAAGCCTTGGGAACCAACGGTCAAACCAAGATGGTGGGATGATAATTCTTATTGTGTCTTCCACAAAAACAAGGGACACAAAACTAATAATTGCCTTAAACTTAAACATGTCATTCAAGACCTCATTGAAGGTGGTAATATCAAAGTAGATGGACACACTACCAATGAGAATCATATAGCATTCAATAAACTATTTCCTAATTACAACAAAGGAGAAACATCTAAAGGGAAGAGTAATGAAGTGAACTACACCTATTCTAATAATGAGAATGTGATCAATATGCTAGACATTAAGATTGAATCAATTAATGTGGTCATAATCAAAGGTGTTTCATTACACTCAAATTTCGTAACATGGATCCAAGCATAGGTCACGATCAAAAGACCCGCAAAACCAACATCAATGTCTAAGGTTCCTATCATTACTATTCCTAAACCAACAACAAAGTAGGTAGTTACTATTCCTGGAGCAAAGTATGACTTGGTAGACCAATTTCAATGACCCTCTGCCAAAATTTCCATTTTTGAGTTGCTCAAGATATCCACAGTACATAGGGAAATCCTAAAACAAGCTCTACATGATACTAACATCCCAAAGGATATTGATATAGACAAATTACAAGCGATGGTGAATCACATCTCAGCACCACATTACCTATCCTTTTCTGAAGAGGATGATAAGTCATTGATACATCCACATAATCACCCCCTCCATATCAAAGTCCTTATTCATAAATCCTGTGGTAGACGCGTGTTGATAGATGGAGGCACAAGATTGAATATTTGTACACTTAATCTGATAAAGAAACTAGGTCTCTCAGAACAAAAAATTGATTCCAGAAGAAAAATAACTATCAAGGCTTATGATGAGGAAGAAAGATCCTCCAAAGGACTTATTGTTCTACCTATCAGGGTCAGACCAATTGAGAGGAATATCGTATGTCAAGTTCTGGATCTACCCCTGGCCTAAAATATACTATTGGGAAGACCATGGATTCACAAAATGAAAGTTCTGCCATCAACTTACCACTAGTGTATAAAGTTCCCACATAATGGGGTGGAAGTGATGATTCCTGCAAATGCTAATTGATGACATGTAACTGATTGAATGTTTGATAATTTTAATTTGAAGATAATGCAAGACATTAAATCAGTTAATGGTTTGTATTGTAATTGATGTCAACTTAATGTCATCTATACGGTCATGTATATAATGCCAAAGACTTCAGAGAATCAACAAAACAAAGATTATGCTTTCAACAATGCATAGAAGTCAAGTATTCACTAAAGTGATAGATAACACCAACGAAGTGCACACCATCGGTAAAAGCAAAGAACCAAAGTCACAGTGATACCTGATGAGCAGAAGACAATGTTTCATAACAAAGAAAAATCACAAGATGCCTGATGGACGGAGATCTTGAAGCTAGTTGAAGTCACACCGATGAAACTAGCAGTTGTCACCAATGACTAAACTGCAGAATTGACCGACAGAAAAAAGAATTCAGAAAACAAAAAAATATCTAGCTGGAATGAGCTAAAGATAGACTTAACTGGTTGTTTTCATTATTTTATTCAACTGGAGTTAAGTGATTGATTTAAATAATATTTGTACAGTTGGCATAAAGATAACTATGAGATAAATTAGCAGTTAAGCGTTAAATCAGATTGGCTAGATTGTTTTTCACGCCAACTGTCATGCCCAAAAGTTGGGAAAAACACACGAAATTTTTTTTTTAAATAGTGCAAGAAACAGGATACTAAAACAATGACAAGGGTAACACATGCATGCAAAATAAGGTAGTTGACCGAAGGTCAACTAGAGTTGACCAAAAGTCAACTATACTTGGAAATAAGGAAGTGGTACAAGCTAGGATTCATGAGACCCTATGGAAGGCTCACGCACGCAAATAAAGACATTCTGATAAAAAGTCAACTGGGTTTGACCAAAAAGTCAACCCTCTCAAAAAGGTACAAAATTGAAATCCTAGGTTCCAGAGTGCGAGGGGAAACACTGGTTCAAAAACCAAGGTAAATGGAGTACATTTGACTTTTGTTGACGAAAAGTCAACTATACCCGTCACTAAGTCAATGATAGCGAAATATCCTTATTTGGTAGAAATCGCTAAGATGGGAAAGTCAAAATGACCCTTTAATAAATAAGGTCATTATTACGCTAAGAGAAAAACTAATTATTCTAATCAAAATAAATATTTACCTATCCACAAACTAATTTAGTTTTCTTAATGGTATCTAAGAATCAGTTAAATTTACTAAAAAAAAACAATATGATAATAATGATACTAAAATTACCCTCTTAAAATGAAACATATCTAGGCATATAATATCCTGTGAATATTACTTAACAATTAAATAAATACACCTTCTCAAATTTAATAAGTAAATCTAATCTACAAATAAAAATATTACTATGTCAAAAACAATCTAATCGAAATATCATTTAATTACTTATATTTAAAGAAATAAAAACATTCTAAAACTAAAAACATATTTAAATTTAAACATGAAAGCAATATAAAAAAAATTACTACTTTAAACCTAAACCGATATATATAATAAAAATGTTATAAAATAAAATAAAAAAAACAATGTTAAATCGGCCCACACAAAAAGGCGGCGAGAAGGGTCAGGCGGAGGAAGGGGCGGTGGTGGCCGCTTGGCGGCGGCACCACCCGCCGCAAAGGGAAGGCAAGGCATGAAGGGGAGGGGAGACGGCGCCCTGGTGGAGGGTTACGAAAAAAATCCAACGGCGGGGAA